>JAEQBH010001807.1:0-557100 GCA_016808115.1 Tetrastigma voinierianum | reverse complement strand
GCGTTCTCTACTTGCATTTGATCTTAAATTCCTATTTTTTATGTTGTAGTGACTTTACTTTCTTAACATAATAAGGGTGGATTTATTGTATGTAATATAAGTCTGTGGTGATGATTGTGTGTAGGTTCGCGACACAAAGGAAGGCATGGGAGTGCCATCTGATCGTGTTCCAGTTAATGAAAAACTTGATGCAGAGTCTAAGTTCAAATCGGTTAGCTTCTAAGATCCCAAGCAGCTCAAGATTACTCTAATTCTCAACTATAAACTCCCATGGGCAAATTTACTTATTCCACATGATACTTAATGCATTGGTTATCATTGTTTCCTACCATATTATTTACTTTTTCCATGATGGCCCCAATATCATTGCCCATTATTTAATCAGTTTGCATTTTCATTACTCTGTTTTCCATTTAGGCTACATATTCGTTTCTGTTTGAGTTTTAATTTATTGGCTTTCCCGATGTATCTAGATCACTTTGCTATTGCAGTTTGGGTAGCGATGTTATGAGGTGGTGCTGTGGTGGCAATGATTATGATTTTCATGGAGGGTTATTTCCTCTCTTTTTCTTTTTTCCATTTTTTCTGTAGACTACTGTTTCTCTTTTCTTTTTTTTCTTTCTTTCTTTCTCTTTTCATTTTATGGATTTTCTTTTTTTTTTTGGATTTGCTGTTGCTCTTTGCTCCGTGATTTTTTGGGTGGGAGATGTTGCGGGTGTATGTTGGAAGAGGGATGTCGCATGGCTGCTGCTGGTGCTTTGTGTGTCTTTATTCCATTTGAGGGGCTGGTTTGTGTTAGAGGAGAAATGGTGGTTTGTCGATTCAATTTGTGTGTCTTCATGTTATCATCATATTACCTTTTTTTATATCCATTTTTATTTAGTTACATTATTATTACAATATTAAATGATATTATTCACTTAAGTTTCATGTTCTTATTATTATTATTATTATTATTATTATTATTATTATTATTATTATTATTCTTATTCTTTTATTATTATTAAGCTTCCAAATTCTTAATTTACATATTTAAGTCCACTTATTTCCGTTTTAGGTTTCCAAATATTTAATTCCCCTCTTTGAGACACACAATTAATAATTGTTTTATTTGTCTTCACATTTATTAATATTATCACTTATTATATTTATTTATTTTTATCTCCACACTTCACTACCATGCTTCACTTTTTTCACAAATTTATCTCACTTTTATCTCACCATACACTATATTTCACCTTTTGGTTTAATTAATATTACTTTTCATTAATTTTAAGTTCCACACTTCAATTAATAAATAAATAAATAAATAAATAAAATCCCTTTTAAAGACTTAAACGTGACTCGGAATTTAGCTTTGTGTTCTTGATGAAGATAGAAATTTAATGGACAGATTTTTAATTTACTAAGTCATTGGTTAGAAAATTTTGGATGCAAACAACTGAAATTGTTTATGCAATAGTATATTTTTTCTTTATGAGTTTTCGCATGGTTGCAACTTGTTATGAGAAAGCTTGTTAGGGAGTTAATATATTATATATATATATATATATATATATATATATATATATATATATATATATAAATGAATTGAATTTTTCAACATATTCTTTATGTCTCACAGTATCGTTTTTGGAGATGTCCTTTTTAGCTTCATGTTTACCAATCAATCACATTTGTCCATTAATGCATAGTCATAAATAGCCACAAATAACATTAACAATACATGCTTCTCTTTATTATATAAGGACTAAAATTTAAAATATATAAAATATTGATTGTCCTCGTGTGTTTCTCATTACTTGAGGGAAGTAAGTATGAGTTACGACCGGACAATGGATGTATAATAGGATCTTGTGATTGGTTATTTAAACCCAAAATTTTGTTGATGGAGTGCACGACATTCCAATTTGCAATTAGTCAACCGGGATGGGTGATGGGTGAAATAAGGTGTCCATGTAGTATGTGTAAGAATCGAAAGTTTGTAGGCGAGAATGTGGGATTACACCTTGTGCAAAAGGGTTTCGTACCAGTTATTATGAGTGGAGATTTCATGGAAACTACAACTCATAGAAATTATGAGCAGGTGAAGGTCATACATCGACATGCTCTTTTGAATCCTGGTCCATACCATACTATAGTTATGGATGCGAGGTGGACGACTTTGGACTTGACATATGGAGGAGGTCGAATCAAGCCCGACAAAAAACTGTATGAGATGTTACAAGCGGCCGATCAAGCATTGTGGCCAGGGTGTGAGAAGCACTCACAGTTATCTGCAGTAGCTCGATTGTTGAATATTAAGTCAGAATATCATTTACCGAAGAGATGTTATGATTCCTTATTGGAATTTATGAAAGAGGCACTACCTCAGAGAAACCACATTTGCGGAGAATTTTACGTCTGAAGAGATGGTTGAAGGATTAGGTCTTCCTACGGAGAGAAAATTGATTGTTGTGGCCTTGGTGCATGATATATTGGGGTGTAGATAGGCGCTTTGAAGTGTTACAAGGATTATGTGGGCATCCCACAAGTCTGAAAAAAGTAGGAGAGAAATTGACAAAACATAAGGGTGATGTTAAAGTATAAGAGGATGTATTACTTTCCTCTCATTCCTAGGCTCTGATTGTGCTTGAGCATTGCTAAGGATATGCGTTGGCATGATGATCATGACAAGGAAGACGGTGTTATGCATCTGTTTGACTCGAGGCTTGGTTGCATTTTGACCAGATGCATCCTTCATTTGCCGCGGAGAGTAGAAATGTCAGGTTGGGATTATGCACAGATGGATTCCAATCGTTTGGTCAATCGGGTAAGCAATATTCATGTTGGCGATCATTGCTTAACCGTATAATTTGCCAGGGAATGTGTATGAAAGAGCCTCATATGTTCTTGTCGATAATTGTGCACGGGTGCAGAAACTGACCTAAGCATAAGATAGATGTGTTCCTTCAGCCACTGATAGCTGAATTGAAACACTTGTGGGAGGTGGGTGTTAAGAGCATATGATGTGTCTCAAAACGAGGAGATTTTCAAATGAGAGCATCTTTTGTTGTGGACTATTAGTGATTTTCAGGCATACTCCGATGTTGTACGGATGGAGCCGCGGTAGGCAAATTAGCTTATGCGCATTATATGGGTACCGGATGCATTTTCACTCCCAAATGGTCGTGAACATCCTTAGTTCGATAATCATCGAAAATTTACGCCTCTGATCACCCGCCCGGGCCGAAGCAGGCGCGCATTAAAAAATAAAACAATTTCTTCGATCCGCATACTAGGTGCGGAGCAGAGAGATTTTGAACATGTCGACATGTTGGGACTTAGAAGGTAGCGAGCTTATGCGAGATGAGATCAATAGCAACATTGTAAACTAGTGGTTGTGGTTGGAAAGCGTAGTATATTTGGGATTTGCCTTGTTAAGGTACCAATCGATTCGTCACAATCGATGTCATACGTAGAAAAATGTGTTTGAGAATGTGTTAATCTGTCATGAACATTGAGAGGCAAAGCAAAGACAACATCAAAGCTAGGGAGGATTTGTGATGTTTGTCGGCCGAAAGAGTTAGAGAAGAATGTAATGAGTAAATATCAGGCAAACTACACTTTGGATAAGAATGGTAAGCAAAAATTTGTATGCGTGAATGGGTGAAAAACCTCAAATTTCCCGATGGATATGTGTCAAATATGGGACGATGTGTGGACTTAAGAAGTACAAACTTTTGGAATGAAAAGTCATGGCGGCATCACGTCTTTATGCGAGAGGTTAATCATTAGCATTTGAATTTGATGCTGACGAAGATGTTTAGAACCAGGCGAGTTGAGCTTATTCTTTAAAGACTTAACCTGTACGAAACTCAAGGAGGAAGATATGAGGAGATTGGAGTTAGAAATTCCAGAAATTCTATGTAAGTTAGAGAGGATATTTCCTCCTGCTTTCTTTGACTCAATGGAACATTTTTTAATCATTGCCATATGAAGCGGATAGGGCCCCGTCTGGTTCGTTAGATGTGCAGTATGAGAGTACTAACTACTCTGCTAAATTTTAAATTTCCTTGATATTTGATGTTAATAACATAGAAAACAATTAATTGTTGTCATATATATATAATATATAGGTTCCTTCGTCATTTGAAAAAAAATGTATTAATAAAGGCTCGAGTTGAGGGTTCGATATGTAATCGTATTTAGTTGAAGAAGCATCAAGCTTTGTTACGCATTACTTTGAATCACATGTTCACACAAGACAACGGAATGTGCCCAGTAATGATGGCGGGTTCTTGTTCCAATAAGGTAATTTGTCATTCACGTATCTGGGCGATCTTATGGGCTGCAGCCTAAGAGCGGTGAAGCGGGAACTTCGAGGCTGCTCAAACTATATTCTTTTGGTGTGATGAGGTTACACCTTATATCGAGTAAGTATTTTGGAATATTAGTAAAATTATTGATTTTATTTTAATGGTTTTATTTTTATTTGAAGTATTTACATTCTAAGCTACATTAACGAATCTAAGATTATAATCTGTGACATTGTTGATCAAATGCTCGATAATAATTTTTGTGAATGGTTAGACATGTAAGAGTATTTCGTTCCCTACATAATTTTTCATAATCAAATATTTTAAATCAAATACATATTGACATTAATATTTTTTGATAAAAGCAGACACGTATCTATTAGCAGTAATGAACATCTTTGTAAAGGAGCTCTTCTTTGAAGGACCAGAATAGAACCACACAGTCATATCCAATGTACTTTGTCAATGGGTACAAATTTCATTACTATAGGCCACGGGACTGGTCGAGCTACCATGAACAGTGGTGTTTGCATTAAGGGTACAAACTATAGTGAGAATGCTAGTGATTATTATGGTCGATTATTAGAGATATTGGAGTTAGAGTATCACAGTTTATCCATTGAAAGAGCGGTTCTATTTAAAATGTGATTGGTTTGACCCTTGAGGTCATGGTATAGGGCACCCAAATTCTGACCTCGTATTAGAAGTCAACCAAAGTAGAAGGTTTTAATAAATATAGACCATTCATACTTGATATGGCGTGCAGTATATTATGTACCATATCCTTCCATTAAAGTGAGCCCCGAATGGATTGGATAGCTGTGTGCAAGATTAAGGCGAGGGCAGTTGTAGAGATGCCTGAATTGTCAAAGAAAACTTCTTCAATGCCGGAATTGGCCTTTCAAGACAATGAAATTAATTTACATCAAATTGAGGTGGTGGAATGATGATCTTGCTCTTCTTAATGATCAGAATGGTGGAGATATAGGTTACGATGTAGGAGATGATGAATTTGAATCCAGAAGATGAGATTGAACATGTTTGGAATCCCCGAATGGAAGATGAAGATGATGATGAAGACTTCTTTAGTTTACTTAGTATTTTTTTGCAATCTTGTTCTAGAAACACCCTAATGCATCTCCCAGTTAATATAATCACTAATTAATTTGTAACTCCTTAACCTAGCACGGTAATGGGAAGGGATGAGTTTGGAATTTTGTGCTGGTTTAATTTCTAGTATTTTTTTAGAGAAAGAATTGTATAACAATCCTTTAGTAGCACAAAATTTTAATGATTAACTTTGCACTTGAAAATAGAGTTTATATCCAAATTTCTTCATTTATTCTTTATTTCCTTTTTATTTAATTGCTTTTGTCCACGTGATTTTTCTTAGTATGATACATGTTCAATTATTAGTAGGCCCGGTATTTGGTTGCAACTCCATTGTGAAATTGTTGCTCCGGTTGTACACATCAAAGACCCGAGTCAAAGTGTGGACAAGATGAATATCTTAATGCTTTATTTTAGAATTATGAATACACAATACATGTGTGATGATGAATGGTTTATTTTAGATGATATATATCGATAATCATAAATAAGAGAGGTAATGATTAAATTAGATTTATGGATTGATTACTTTTATTTCCATTGTATGTTTGATTGAAAGGACACTTTGCGCCAATTTCTGACCTTATTAGGAATAATAATTGAAAATACAAGGGTTTCTTTAGTTTTGATGATGTGTTTGAACATTTGTTTTGAAGCTGATTAACCGATGATTTAGCATCTCAAATGCATAGAAGGCATTAGCATGTTTATGAAGCCGGCGTGAAGGGCTCTAGTTTGGTATGTTTTTACATTTACTTGAGAAAATGTTGTTCTGGGAAAATTAATGTGTTATAATGTTTAATATCTTTATCGATGATTGACTTGACCATGTCAAAACATGTTTATGATTTAAAGAAAAAATTGGGTATTTCTTGGTCATGATACTTGAGATTTGGTGTATTGACTTCTTTGGTGAAATCTATTACTTGTGTTTTATGGATAACAAGTCCTGACATTTGTCTGATAGTGTGGAATTGTTCTTTGTTTGGCTTCTATAGAGTTTGAGTTTGATTTCATATGGGTTGGTATAAAGAAACCATATGGTGGAACTATAGTGGAGCTCATAGCTCTATCGAGAAAATTAAGTGAAATTTTAATTGACTTTCTGGAAAATTACATTATTGACTTGGTCATTGCCCAAAACATGTTTATAGTTCTTAAACTTTTAGGTATTTAGTGATTCATGGTACACGAGGCTTTGGTGTATGGACATCTTTGGCTCTTACTCATATTTTATGGGCTGACAAGAGTGACATTTATCGATGGTGTGGAGCATTCTTCGAGTTTGGGCTCTGTCAGAGTGTACATTTGATTTCATATCGGTTGGTGTAAAGCAACTAAATGGTGGAACTATAATTGGAGCTCATGGTTTCTATCCAAGAAAATTAAGTGAAATCTTAGTTAACATTATACAAAAATCAGAGCAACCAGAAGACGTAGCAAAAGGAGGATTTTGGGAGGCAGGAACATCAAACAAAACTTTGCAATAGATTTCATTCATAAATCTTTGTTCTTTGCGGTTGCTGCCACTTTTCAGTGACGAATATGCAAATCAAGCGTGTTCTGTTGTATGATGGATTAACGATCGTAGCAACACATTCCAAGTTGGTTTTAACGGTCTAACGCACGTGGAGACTTTTGTTCGGATTATGTTTACAAAAGATTGAAGAACAGAATCTAAAACCTTAAAAAAATAACTAATTTAAAATCCTGATTTCTCTTTTTGAAACGCATCATGGAGAAGGCGAGAATAGATTGACTTGGCGTTACCATGATGGCAAATTACTTGACTCTTATTTTGGGAAGATTATTAATGTAAATTAGGTGCTTACCAGCTAGGGAAGTAATGAATATGAGTTCCACCGTCCACGTAAAATTGACTTTCTGTAGCTTGGTTGTGACTTTGGATAATCATGGTGTTAGACCACTTGATTGATGAGAACAGGTGTTTCTAATAATGATGTGTTTGAAAATCGATAATGTGAAGGCATTTTCCTTAATTCTTTTGTCTTTTGCAGAATGTTGGTTCATTAGGTGGTCCTAAGTTTGAAAAAGTATTTTTTTTTATTGTGCTTTAAAATGGAAATAAGAATATTTGAGGTGTTCGGAAGTTTCCCCTATGTGTAGTTTTGGTGTTTTATGATAGGAAAGGGATACGTGAACCTTTAAGGGATTGGAGATGATTTCAATGAAGTAAAAAAATTTGTTGTGTGAGTCCTTTTGTGTAGGGCATGTGTAGTAAATTTGGGTTAAAACACCTTTAAATTCTTTTATTTTCCTATTGTAATTATTTTGGACGTCTTTGCTGCGTGATTGAATTTGTCCTTTCTTCTTTCTGTGTGTGCTATAAAGCATTAAAAGAAATAATAATTTCGATAACATTTATATGGTTGTAGTCATACAGTAAGAGGGCATTCCTATATCTTTGTTGCATATATATTGGAAGAGAAAGGTAAAATATATACAACGGATGGTGAGAAGAAGCTGACTAGGTCTAATTTCATATATGGCATATGAGGAAAGGAGTGAGGAGTGGGGTGTATTGACTTCTTTGGTGAAATCTATTACTTGTGTTTTTCCTTTTCCTGATTGGATGGACCATTGTGCACTTTCCATGTTCTCCCTTTCCCTCTTTAGGCATACTAACCTAATCGATAATAAATAGATAGATAGATCCCCCAGACGGAGAATAATTGACAACTGCATCTCCACATGGCTATGGGGTAGCTTGCTCCCTCTCCTCTTTTTTGTCTTCTCTTAATATTTGCTCAGTTTTATCTAAAAAAATGAGGAAATTATATCCATATACCCCAAAAACACAAATAGTTAAGACAAAAGCTTTGAGATTACAAAACAATATCGAAATTTCAATTGATATTTTTAAATGACCAAACTATTCTTTAATCTCAGTGGAGCTTTGTAAATGGTCAGCACATGTAATCTTTTTCTAAAACGAGAAAACAAGAAGAATTCATCCAAGATATAAAGAGAAATACAATGAAACATGATTCTATTTATAAGGTAGGTAAATTGTTTTCACAAAGATTTTCACAAAAACTTCATTACATGGCACTTACCCGAGGAAAGCGGCGGTAGACAACCCGATAGCCGCATTACCACTAAAAATCGAGCCATGATAAAATGTGAAACCATCGAAATGCATGACAATAATAGAACAAAATAAGAGAGATCTTACAAAACGGATGCATGAAGATTGACGACATTGTCTTCTCTTCTTGTTTACAGGTTCCTTCCTGATTTTCTCTCACGCGAGCTGACCTGAAAGAAAGCGGCGAACACTGAGCTAGGTGAGAAAGCAGATCTTGGTGGTGTAGCATTATTCGACAAATTGAGATGATCCTAACAGCTTGTCAGTCCATAAATGAAATAGAAGTCGAAGAAATGCACGCTTTCCAAGATTAATTAGATAAGCTAACAAAGAGATCTTGCAGACGAGCGATTAAGATCGGGGAGTATTTACGAGAATATGATTCCTTTGGACAAGTATGAGTTATGCTATTTTTTATACTATCGATGTTGCGCACAACTAATTGTGATCATATTTTAAATGATGGGAAGGACTATAGTAGAAAGTAAGTACTTACAATTTGTATGCCATTATGCTTTATGCTATTGTGATCATATTGCAAGATAAGATACAACGGTGACTTTATGCTTGTGGGTAACACTTTATGCTTGTTGATGAACTTCTTGGGTCGTTGGTTTACTAACCATCATATGTGCAGATGGGTAGAGGTAAAGGAAGAGGAGAGTCATGAAGAAGGTGAGACAGAGAGAGGAGGAAACCATGAAGGTAGAGTTAATAATAATAGTAGATCTTGGGCCAGTCTGTGATGAGGTGTCCCGTCATGTCTTGGGATATGAGACATGGCTCGATAAATATCACCAAATTCCCTTGGTCCTGACCATCACCTCCTCCATGACACGGGCTGCAACAATTTAAGGTAGCTCATAACATGTACTGAATCTATAAATGTGAGAGCTGACGGTAGAGTGGTTAGCCACAGATTGACCTAAGGATGTGACCACTATTGAGAACGGTAAGTTTTCATCAACTTAATTTTCTTCCTAATAATGCAAATGGAAGCATGTCTTGTATGAACGAAAAATTTATTAACAAGTTGTTGAAAAATTAGAAAACTCACAGAAGCAATTTTTTTTCCGTCAAATTTAAACTTAAAAGTATTTATTTTGGCCTTGGGGTAGGTTGATGGACTTTCCATCCTTTGCCACCTTTTTTGTTTTCCCTCTTCTTCTCACAACATTAACCTAATTATAGACTCATGATCGATTAATTTGCATATTGTGATTAATGTTATTACCATTACTGTGATGTTTGAAAGCGAGCTAATTGCAATTATTTTTATGCGAGTGTTGAATCTTATTAACCATTTATAAAATTAATAATTTAAAAATATAGGTAGAATGTTTGTTTGATAGTGAGGTACGTGAAAGTTAATGTTTGAGAGCTTAGATAGAATTGTTTAGGTACATACATTTGTAATTAAGTTATCTCTACCATGGGGTTTCCCTATTTGTCTGAGTGAGTGGCTGCTGTTGACCAGTCAGTACCAATTCAGTTCAATAGCGATTGAATTTGATTAGTATTATTAACTCTTTTCCATCACTGAAACTAACGAAAGTAATTTCATCATAGGTTTGTTGCCTCACGAGAAAAATGCTCACGGTTGATCACTAAGACTTTGAGCGACGACTTCACGAGGATGGGTATGCCGGAAGAACATTCCTCGCTAACACTAAAGATTTGTATTTTGAGGATTTTCGAACAATATTTCTTTCAAATATATTGTAATTTTAAAATATAAATGGTTTACTAACTATTTGTTTTTTTTTTTTTTTGCAAATTTATAGAAATATTTTCGGTGGGATCGAAAAATAAGTGGCATAGTCGAATTCTTTGGGAGAAACGGTGACATTGTGACATTAGATCTAAAGAGTTTCATTTGGACCATTAAAATTAAAGCTTGAAGCACTTTATGTTTAAATGATGTTGGAAGGCATGGAATGATGAATTCAATAAGCTGCAGTATACTAGCAAGACGCGACGGAACAAGCTAAATCGCTGACGGTGAACACACTCATCTGGGAGGATCTATCACATTCTTCACATGCTAAACTCTTGGTTAGGTTTTACGATAAGAAAATTTATTTACAATAATATTTTAATTGTGTGATCATATTATATACCACCTTTTTGTTTTGAACTCCTTAGGAACAAAGTTCGGAAAGAAGCCAACATACTATGAGTTGTTTATTACTTAATCATACTAAAGGGTGATAGCTCATTCGTGATAGAAAGCAAGCTTTGAATGTTAGCATCTTAATTAAAATTTAATGTTTTATTATATTAATAGTTAATTCTTTCATTACTAAATTTATAAATTCTAATGTGATGTGTTGTTGAGTGCGGGATGATTTCATGTCAGGCTACGGGAGAATGTCCCGACCGGAGGAGGGGGTCGTCAGAACCTCGTCCAGATTGATGATGAAATATTTGTTAAAAATGTCATCGAGAGTGAAGAAATCAAGACTATATGGTATTGGCTCTGAAATACTCCGCTCTGTAGTACTCACACAGTGGCACTTCCCTGCGTGAGTCATAGCCATGAGTTAGAGATAAGTGAAACATGTACGGAAAAAATAAAAATTTTATTACGTAATCCAGTTTAAGTTTTGCAGAGACCAAACCGCGAAAATACAAGAAAAATGAAAAAGCAGCGGAGATACGTAAACAAATGCGAGGAAAGAGATGTGTAAACAAATGCGGGAGATGCAAAGACACATGCAAGGCCGAGGATGAAATCACAGTTGGCTGCTTTTTTTCGTGGTGACAATGATCAGTACTTTATATTGACACTAATATTACCATTTTGTTATTTAAGAATACTATTGATTTTATAGTCAGTGTGTAGTTTAGTGGTTTAAGAACATGAGATATTGTATGGCAAAGTGGGATCTACGAGTTGTCTTAATTTTAGTCTTAGCAATGGTAGGGAATGCATGGTTGACCCTTACATTTCAAGCACCATTTTGGATGAGATTACGTACATTTGGGATGCGATTTCCCGAGATCCCAGTTGTTTAGTAGGCAACCGGTACAAGCGGGATGTTCGGTCCCGGATTACCTGCTGGCAGCGGACTCTGGGCTCTCTGTCCGGACTTCCCCGGACAACTCGGGTGGCACTTCCTCAGAAATGTGGATTACAGTAAATGATCTTTTACTTGAGAATAGCTCTGGCAGCAAGTGGCTCCACCACCAAATACGAACTTATACGAAGGTATGAGAAATTAAATGAAGTTTGAGCCCATTTCAAGGAAAAAGAAAATAAAAATTCGAGATAAAATTGCATAATTAGATTTATTTCCATGTTGCTAACTCACTTTCCAACTAATTAGACAAATAATCTAAAAGATGGTAGTCAGATTTGAAGGCGCCTTGCATTTACCAAACTCTCCGGGTGGGGCCTTGTGCTAACTCTTACAAAGTAAAACCCACGTCACAGTAGAGCAAACAGTCTTCATTCTTTGGGGAAGAGAGGGATCAGTCTCAAATGTCCTTTCTCCTCTTAAGACCATGTGTTTTGTTTTGTTTTTTTGCACTTTGTTTTGCATTTTTTATTTTTATCTGAGCTTGAAATGGCTTTAGGCCCCATGCCACTGGCACAGTCGAACCACTTTCATGGCCACCTCAGAGTTGTTGATGATCTGTTATGGGCCAGGAGCATGTAATGTGTGCATTTGAATCATTAAAAGTATCTCGATGTTTGGATTTCACCTTTTAAGTGTTCCAGGTCTACTGGAAATTGACCTCCGGGAGGTAAAAAACTATATTCGACCAAAGAAAAAAGTAAAAGCAGGAAGGAGAAAAAGACATCGCCACCCTTAAGGTCCTGTGGGACAAAGCTGACAGCACTCTTAAATATCTCATGATCAGTGTATTACCCAGTGATTCGTTTTAACACATTGTTACTGCCATAATTTCACTGAAAACTCCATTTCTTTATCCATTGACATTATCATGTTTGTCAACAAAGTGTTCTTGATTAAATGTTTCTGTTTTGCATCATTCAATAGGACATTCTGCTTAGGTGGATTTCTTAGTTAGCAAACAGGGAGTTAAACTGATGGCATTTGTTTGTGTGGGTTCAAAAAATGGGATCAATTGGTAGTGGAATTGATATTTGCAAGTTTTAAAATTATGAAGAATTAATTTTGACAATTGAATGCATGTTTGGACTTGAGGTGCGCTCGATGACCGAGAAAGGAATTTGAGTTAATAGGCGGGTGTATATGAATTTCTACGAGAATGATGTACTTCTTGTTGGGATGATCCACGGAAGTAGTTCCCGATCATTTGTGTATGCATGCACTGATAGGCGAATACCCCTTACAACATTACGGTAGTACATTTTGACAACATATTCGATCATCCATTGAGTTCACGGTAAAAAATAAGAAAATATCTACACCTCGGGATCCTCCTATGATCTAGTGAGGGTATGATAAGTCCATTTTTCTTGCTATATATTTTATATAATATTTTAATATTTCATTTGTTTTTATTTGAATAACTAGCACCATAGGATTGATTCTACGGTTTGGCGTATTTCTATTAACCATCAATGTGTCATTACCCGGGGAGTTTGTGTAGAATTGCGTCCGCTTGCATTGGAATTTTGTCACCTTAAAGTGGCGGATGAGTGAAGAGGGATGCGACTTCCTGCGACCATGACGGTTGGCCAGGTTAATGATTCTACCCGGAAGGTGACACCACGGATTGTCGTGAATATTTGATGGCCTGATCACCCTCTTTGCTCCTGCTGCTGCTGGCACTTCTTGTTCCAATGGTGAGATGGAAGCGAAGCCGTCACCGGCATGGCTGGCCTCATCATGAAATCTGTAGGGTGGCCTTGGGGTGGGTTGGTGTACTACTACTGACCTCGAGAGCCCCGGGCTACAGGTGATTTAGGTCCGAAATAAGTACCTCTCTACCTTAGGCCTTTTGTTTTGGCTTTTGTATTGTAAAAGTGAGTCTTAGTAAACGTATAGTTAATTATAAATCTCACGGAGTTCACACATGTGAAACTAGAATAGAAGAGGAACCCTTTTAGTAAGATGTAATGCACATGGAGGATATTACCCAAAGAATTTGTAAGAGATTAGACCCGGATGATATTTCTAATTTACTTTGGAAGCAATTAATTCAGCAAAGCATGGATATGATATGAATATGAATATGAATATGATAGTTCTTAAATTAAGCTGGGTTTCTGATGGTGTGAGGAAGATGCTTGAGCAACGGTGCATGCTCATTCTTTGACATTCCCGCTAATTGGAAGAGAGACGAGAAAGAATAGCAATCTGCGAGAATGCGAAGCCCCAGGAAGAAGAAACTGTAGTAAGGTATGAATGATCCTACTGAGATAATATACGAGAACAAATTTAGTTATTCTTGTAAAGTGATTCCATGGCGTGGATAACCCGGGACATTTTTGAACTATATTCAGCATGTCTGTATTTACGGATTCGATCATGATGCATTTATCAGTAAAATAAATTATATTGTCTTTAAACTGAGTTCAGTATCTTTGATCTTTGTCACCACCATCCTCTGCTAAAACGGTGGCGCACCCTCCCGCTACCCTTCCTTACATGACATACCAATGTTCTAAAGTTTCCTTGACTGTTGGAATATAAGAGAAACCAATGAAGCCTCTTGCACTGAGCGAATCGTGATTCGACAAACATGGTATTTAGCATATTGTGCCTCCCTTGTCGGGTGAGATTCGAACAGTAACAAGTAGGCGACAACGATTACACAATTCTAAAGACAGTAGATTCTATTATTCTACGTGAGTGAGCAGGGAAGCACGAAGCACAAATCAACCCAAAAAAATGATCAAAATAAGAAACCTACGGGTAACAAATGTAAGCCAAAAGTAAACTTACAAATATAAAATACTTCATCAATTCAAAGGCCGAATTTTCACTGATTAAAGACCGAATTTTCGGTTATAATTCCAATCTCTGATCAGAGGCGGAATTTGAGACGAAAACCAAATCTTTAACTCAGCGGGAATCAATTAGTCTACGTCCCGAGCGAATTTGAGGCAGAAAATTCGAGTCTTTAATCGGAGGCCCAGTTTGATTAAAATCTCTATTCGAGCGGAATCCATCTAGTCTTTGTTTAGAAAACGGAATTTGAGACGAATTTCAGTCTGCGATTGAAACGAATCAAACCAGTCTTTGAATAGAGACGAAATTGAGGCCAAGGTAGTCTCTAATCGAACGAATTGGCCTTAGGAATTATTAAAGATTTAGAGACGGAAAAATCAGTCTCTAATCGCTGATGGGGCCCGGAACTTCGAGTCTCCTAATCGAAACAATTAAGGCAGTCGAAATCACATACGGCGTTTTTAAGGCTTAAAATTCCGTCTCTAATCAAGTCTGTAATTGTTTCCTAGACGGATTAGAGGCCAAAGGTGTCCCCGTCCCTCTAAATGAAGGTTTTTGTAGTGTAAAAATCGAGACAGGAACTTGGACAACGATAGCGATCTTCTTGTTGAACTTCTAATGAGTCGTAGCTTTTATCAGTAAGTTGGATTGTGGCGTTGCGGAGTATGAACTCGTATCGACGGGAGCCCTACGAGAAATGGTGCCTTAGTTAACCTAAAACTATTCCTCCTCAGAAAAGTCGACTTGGTCGACTTGGTCAAACTTGGTCAACTTGGTCAAATGTATTTAAAAACTTCGTATTATTTAGTACGAATTCGATTTACATATGGGATGGAGGCTATGGTCCCATTGACATGCCACGCTCAGGAACTTGGTTATCTTGGATCAAATCAGAAGCGTGATCAAGATCTGAGTGCTGCGGATAGAACTAAGACGGTAGATTTGTGCGAGATAGCATCATACCCGACGGGGCTAGCCAAACCATTATAACAGGGCGTGTGAAGCTTAGGTATGTTTCAATGGGGACATAGTTCTAAGAAAGTTTTCAAATCTGTTGGGTCGTCGGTCGAAAAATTCAAGCTAAGCGGGAGGGACCCATTATATTGTAACACGGCCCGACAAATCCGGATCGTATGCTTTAGATAAACTAGATGGGACGCCTGTACCTAGAATATTGAATGTTTTGCACCTCAAAAGGTACTATCAATAAAGAATGATTCAATTTCTAACTTTGTTCTGTCGAGAATGTTCATTACAAAGTCGGGATGGGTTGATGTCCAGCAGACCCGGTATGGTTGGTACCCGGTAGTTCATTGCAAGCTTAGAGTAAGGTTGATGTCCTAGGCCCAATATGGTTGATACCGTTGGTTCATTACCAAGCTGGGTAAGGTTGATGTGTCACTATCGACCCAGTATGGTTGATGCCCGGTTGGTTTTATTACCAGAATAAGATTGGGTTGATGTCTTCTAGGCCCGGTATGGTTGATGCCGGTTGGTTCATTTACAGTTCATATAAGGTTGATGTCCTACCGGCCTAGCATGGTTGATGCCCAGCTGGTTTATCACGATGCCCGAATAAGGAAGCGGTAGAAGAAGGGTCAATGAACCTTGCTAACCGGAATGTTCATCCGGAGCTGATCTATGTCCTACTAAAAGTACATCTTTTCTTGCCCAGCTAAATTAACTTAGTTATGAAGTAAAGCACCCACATCATATTAGTAAACACCACATGCTTTATTATTGATAACATATGCTTAACTACTGAACTTAGTTTCAAAACAACAACGAAACCGAGGCGATGCAAACATAGGTAAAGCAGGCTGTTGAGCAACCCTGAAATGCAACGGAAACACCATGTCCCTCACTCTCCCTGGTTACTCTGAGAAAGCAGGCTCTTTACCCAACCCAACCTCGGTGGCAGAGAGATGCTCATTTGCCTTGCTATTTTCTGTCTCAAGAAATGTAGCAAGAGCCTCCCTCTAGCGCATTCGTCGCCGTCGAGGTGAACATCGATGGATGACTTCGAGGAGATGGGACACAGGGGCATCGAGGATTAATAAAAAAAACTCTAGAGATAACGGCTTGGACATGTCCGACATTCCGTCTGGAACCTCGGGTTGGCTTCTACAAATGTTATGTGTGAAAGCATAGCAGCCATACCCATAGTTAAAGATCACGTCAAAACCCTCCTCGTAAACCTCCTGGGGCCTGGATTCTCTTTAAGGGCCTACACTGGATATGAGACATTTCATCCTTACAAGTCCCGAGTTCTAAAAGCAGAGAGACTCATTCTTCGGTCAAACGACTAACCTCGTCATTTGCCTTATGCCTAGCCTCTTCTGATAGCCAAGGCGTTTGTACCACTGTGACTCGGACTCACCTTCGCCTGACACTTCTTGCGCGTCGGCATCCATCGCCGGGGCCATGAGGCATCATGGCGGCTGACGTCTTCTCTCTGCCTCGACTTGGGCCATCAGCTCAGCGCTTATACGGCCTTATTCTCCCGGCCAGGGAGGCGAGGCTCAAAACCGGCTAAGGAGTGCTTTCGGTACCTTGTGGTCGAAGCGGCGATTGGGCGTAGAGCCCTGACCATCTCCTCATCCCACCGGTAGAAGTCTGAAACTCTTGGTGCTTTGGTAGGTCATGTTCCGAATGGTCGTGACCACCTACAAAATAACGCATTAGAATAAAGCTATAATTCGGTAATGATATTAGAGCAGGGCATAACAGTTGCGAACATACCAGCTTCGTCGACTAGACGAAGTTACGATTGCTTATTAGCATGCCATCTTTGACCGCTTGCTTGAGATCTTCCCGCCTGGCGTAGGTAGGGATCGAAGCTTAGAAACATATTTTCCACCCTTCTCGGCTACTTGCACCTCTACTAACATCAGAAGCATTCTTTGGGTATAGTTGTTCCAAATAGGCGACCGAGAGTTACTTCCCAGATAAATGGCTCGGCTTGATAATTTCTAGGCTTTATGGTTTGAGGTTGATACTTCTTCCATAGGGGGAGCTTGGCCCTATGGAGGAATATAAGAATATATCAATGACCGTCGGAAAGCGATAGCTCTTGAGCCGGCACAGGGACGACATGGCCTTGGGCGCGGTACTTGATTTTCTCGAGGAATACCCTCCCAGACTTCCTCATGAGTTAAAGGAACCTCTCTTAGATCAGCTAAGTAAGTAGTCTCCATAGTTGGTTGGCCGTGAAAGCCCATCTCGGGAGTCCATAACGACTGTCGCCTTCTCTTCCGAACCTCCGCCGGTTGAATGTTGATAAGCATCTGACAACCTCGAGGTAGCATCGGGTTAAGCAGGCGCGCAGCTTTGCACTTTAGTGCGTGAGAAGTTATGAACAAGGTCCGCCATCTCGTCGTCCTCTTCTTCCTTTTCACTAGCGAGGGGGAGGCTCAATATTGGAGCAACCCAAGGGACTAAATCTTCCACCCCCGTGCCAGGCGCTCTTCGCCATTCAGGCACCCTCCTTCCCTTCTTGGATGCTTAGAGGACAGGACGGAAACCCTTTTTCTTAAAGGGAAGACACTTGAGATGGCCGCCCCTATCAACCTCCTTAGATGCTGGGGCAACTCCATAATTTTCTCTAGCCCAGAAATTTGCTGGTAGAAGACTAGTGCCAATTCGGGCCCTGACCACCTCGATCTTAGAGTGCGGGGGTGGAGAAGAGTTGCTCGGGGTAAGTCAGAAGGTTAACAATAACATAATGCTCGCCCTCTACTATTTCTGTGGGAAGGGGGCGAGGAATAACCGGAAGAGTATATGGAGAGGGATTGCGACTCAATTCACGGTTAAAAGAATTTATTGATGCGTTCTCAACAGAAATCTCCTGGCAACCGAGATCTTCTTGAAGGCGCTTGGATTACCAACCAACCTCTTCGGCTTTTCCTTGCAAGAAAAAGTGTTGATTAAGAAAATACGTAAGGCAAACGTACAACGACGCATAAATCCCACAACTTGAACACACATGGGAATGACATTGCTGGTTAAGTAGCTGAAGGTCGAGGGGAGCACAGGGTCTCATACCCACGAGTCCTCGACTAAGATCTAGCCACCCGCCTTGGTGCCGAGTCGAGGAGCCAGTAACAACTGTAGTGTCGAGGGGCTCTGGGCGACGGGGGTTCAGCCAACCTCCATATTGCCGGCTTCAATGCCACCAGCGAAATATCTAGTTGGTAAAGGGTTTAGTACACGCTACCATCGGTCGAGTCCAGAATGATATTCGGATGGGCGAAGTAGGCAGCTCCGTTAGAAACCGTAGGCCAGATCCATCCTCAGATACATCGACGCTCGGGCGCCCGTAACCCTTGTTCCTAGGCATGCTAGAAAGTCATCGAGACGCCATAATCCTTGAAGTTTGTTCCACGATTAATGAGGTGCTTGAACCTGGAAATAAAATAAACGAAACATAACACAAAAATTTCCCGAAACACGATTTCATTAATTACACTAAATGGCGTTCACAATTACATAACCCATGGGCTTGAAAGCGGGCTAAGACGATTTATATCAGTAGAATGAAAATGAGCCTAAAGAAGAAAAGCAAAAGAAAAAGGCTTTGGAAAAAAAAAAAAAGGAAAAAGTGCTGGCATGGGGGTAAGAAAGGAAAAAGCCTCGAGTCGCCTCTATGATGTGTTCAACTGATACTGGCCTTGAGGAGGGCATCTGAGGGGCTTATCAGACATGGAGACACAGGCTTCATCAATTTCAAGGAGGCGTTCTCCTTCCGAGTTTGCGAACCACCTAAGGGGACATATAAGGCTCGAAAATATCCCTACAAAGGTAAATTAGCAAGCTCCAGGACGTTCCTTTCAATCACCGGCCTACCTCTGTCAACATCACATTACACTTGAAAACAATTAGAAAGCTTGGCATTAGCGCGTAGCTAATGTCAACCATGCATATCCCCTTTGAGAACTCAAAACTAACTGATGAGATAAAAACACATACTGCATCCTTTTATAGGGATTACAAACCAATGGGAAACTCAAAGAGCCTTACTAAATGTGATACCAAAAATAGAACACTCCCCGGAAACGTGCACGTTGGAACATGAAAGCATTAATGGTCTTTCATTCCCGACGACAACCAAGTCAAAAACACAATATTTTGCTTAGGGGAAGATTAGACTCCACCGCAGGAGAAAAGGGGGAGCATTGTAGGTACCATGGATTTTTGTATAGCCCGGCATCTCCCACTCGGGAGGCCCAAACGGATCAAAGCCCGAAAGGGCCCAAGCATCCCTACGAACACGGATCCGGACTTGAAGTCCCGGCATTGGGCCATCCCACATCATTTTCTTGTTGTCATCTTTAAGAAGGTGGCCGGCCAGTGATTTCCCAACTAATTTCTTGTAAATTGAGAACATATCCTCCCACAAACCTTGTACGTAATCGCCTTAAGAAGATAAACCTATCTTTGAGGTGGAAGACTCGGACAACTTGGTTATCCAAAAGGAAAAATGGTTGACGCGCAAGTGAAGCGCCCGCCTCCCTTCCATTTCGAAAACTAATTACCCACTTTCCAAAAAAGTGGATCATCAGTCTTCTTGATAAATAAGGGAGGTAATGCTAACGAAAAAGTATGTAAAAAAAAAATGCATATAAGACTGACATTTTGACGCTCTCTATCTCTCTAACTAGCAAGCATCGGATGGATTGATACACCACCTGTCGGTACCTTGTTTGTTTGCGGGTTCTTGTATCATATTCATGCTCAGAGCGTCCAGGGAGCTTTGAGAATCGGAGACAACCAGTTGAATGTTGTACCTGGAATATCTAAAGGCACATAAAAGAGACCAGCCATAAAAAGTTCAAAAGGATGACGAAGTCGTGCCGCACAATTAGGATGGTCGACGTTCATGGGCGCAGCCAGGCAAGACGATGCGGGCATACTTCTTTGCATTAATGACTTTTGGTCCGATGCGGGGATGGTGAGTGGTGAAGGCGAAATTCTCTAGGTTTTTCTTTTCTTTTCTTTTCTTATTTTGGGAAAATTTATAAGAGTTTAGAATTCATTATACTTTAATAACTTTTAAATATAATTTAAAGGAAAAATTATAATTTAAACTTGAATTTTAACTACTGTTTCATTTAAATCCAGAATTTTTTTTTTTAAACTTTAATTTTAATTATAGTTGTGACCTCGAATATCACTTGAAATTTCACAATTTTTAGCAACAAATTTTTTTTTAAGTGTATAAACTTTAATTTGAATAGTAGTTGTAGCTTTGAATGTCCATATATAAAAAGGAAGTTCCCTAGTATTTTCCTTTTGTTCACAATGATAAAAAAGGGAGCAATAAGGACATGAGTGTGGCTTTTAAAAGAATATAGGGAAGGAAGGGCCACGTCCATTACCGCGTATATTTCAAATCGGCTGTTTCGCGTAATTGTATGTCAGACAAACTTCGTCATTTTGAACCGATATTTTGGAGGAACTGATGGGTGAAAACAAGACTTCACAAAAAGCAAAGATTTTTCATTAACATAGGTGACCCTCCCTTTCTTGATTTTTCATTTGTGAAATTTTTTTTAGGTGAAAATTTATTTGACTTATATCACATATAGTTTTTTTTTTTTTACTTTTATCTTTATGATTAAAGGTTGTTTTTATTCTCTTCTGTTTGGTGTTATAATATTTAAATCTATTTTTTTTTAAATTAATGCTTGCATCTAATTTCTTATATAAATATTAAATAATGCCAAAATAATTTTTAAAATTTTAGGTAACTCTTTGTTTTAGAAACAAATTAATCTACTATAATTTTTCGCAAGTTTGATGGATAATAAATCAATGATATTGTTATCAAGGAAAATCACCATTATTCAAATAAACGTTATTTTATCTTCTAAATTATTACTTAAAAATAAAACAGATATAAAAATTACTTAATCTTGATGAAAAAAATTAACAGCAAATATATAAAAAAAAAAAAAATTCCAAAATCCAAGCCAAAACTATTCCATATTTGCCTCGTCATATATTCAATTTTTAATAAAATTAAAATTTTACAGATTTTTCGTTTAGGAATGAAAAGACAACTGTAGACAGATAAGGTGAGTACTGATCTCCTTTTCACAATAAACCTCACTTCTCTCATTTGCTTCTAGAAGCATCCGGTACAGTAGGTCTGTGGCGGCTGACTTTCCTTTTTGTGCTAATTCCATTTTCCTCTTGTTGATGACTGCAAGAAGCCCTTTGTGGATGATGTCACATTCTTTGACAAGCTCAGTCCAGATGCATTACCTGGATTGAATGATGTAATAGTCTATTTATCATTAGCGTCAATAATCTGTACCGGGAGAGTATGTATGTGTATGTATAGATTATTTACTCTCTTTTTTACTGTTCTGAAAACCTGTTACTGGATCTATGTATAGAGTTTAGCAATTCCCGCAATTTGTTTTCATATTTGACTACTGCAATTAAAGCTAGATTTAGAAGTGACTAGGTATGGTATGGTTTTAGGGCTTGGTTGGTGGGTAATTTAATGAGCCATGGGGCTTGGGAGTTTGACTTGTCCGTTAGGTTTTGCCACAAAATATATATATATATATATATAGAATTAAAAAATAGATCGAAGAATTTTATATTACTCTATTATATTAATTGTTAATATTCAATATTTTTTATCTATATTCATTACTTATATATATATATATATATATATATTGGCAAAACTAACGAACAAATCAAACTCCTCAAATAGCCTATAACCCTTCCAGCCTATCCAAGCCCCATGGCTCATTAAATTACCCACATGATAGACTGAAACCACTTCCAAACCTAGTCACTTATTAAATCATGATCATGTTAAAGTTCTTTAAGTTTCATGCTCCTTAGTGTTATTTCATAGCTATCAATCATTTGGTTTTTCCACTGATTATTAATTGTTGTTTAATTATGCTCCCATATTCAAGATACTTATTTTTTTAAAGTCTTTTTAGGTTTTATTAAATGATTTTTTTTTCTTTGGTTGGCTTACTGGATATTAAAATCAACAGTTAGTAATAAATTAAAAAATCTCTCCACCCTATTTCAATTTATTTCTCAATTTCCTATGTATCAAAATTAAATCCCCCCTTAATATTTGAATTTTCTAAGTTTAGTTTTTTTCCCTTCAACATATTTATTTCCACAAAAATTTTAAAATCAAAATTCAAGCTTCAAAATTCTCAATGTTCCCTCTAAAATTCAAATGTCAAAATTCACATTCTTTTAAATTTTCAAAAACAAAAATTTATTTATTTAAAATCTCAAATTCATCTTTTTCAAATTTTCTCACCTCAAAATTCATTTTCATAAAATTATTTTTCTTTTTCTTAAAAAGAGAGTTCTAAACCAAATTTCCATATTTTCAAATTGTTTAAATCAGTTTTTTTTTTTTTCAAACTTTCTATATCAAAAATTCAATCTTTTAAATTTCTTCAAATAAAATGCACCTTTCCAAATATCTCAAATTAAAGTACAATTTTTAAAAATTTTCCTAAAATAAAATACTTTTTTTTCAACTTTCTTAAATTAAATTTCAAACTTTCCAAACTTCGATTATAAGAAAATAGGAATTAGAAGCAGGACATTTATAGTCTCTAAATAAAAGGCAGTTAAAGGCAGTTGCGAACATAAAAACTTTCAAATTACAAATTAATTAGAGACGAAAATTTTGTCTCTAAATAAAGACGAAATGATTTCTGTCTCAAATCAAAGACAAAATTTTTCGTTCCTATTTAGAAACTGAGCTTTAGAGATGGAATGATTTTTGTCCAGTGGGGCGGAGTCAGTCAAGTCTCAGTTAAAGACAGATTTTCAATGCATTCACGAAACAAATTAAAGTCTCTAACTTCCTTTTGGTTTTTGCCTTAGCCTGAGAAGCTGCAAAAGGATTTCACACTCACTAGTCGAAGCCTTGAATTAATTATATCTCTTTGATCAAACTGCAGCGGCCGGTGTTGCCTTGGCCAATTGTTGGTCTCATTTCTAAAATCGAAATCATCCGAAACCACAGCTGGCGGCAAGGTATCTCAATCAATTTCTCTCTCTCTCTGACGGTTTATGAGAAAATCTTGAAATTCCGGCCAGGTGCAATCCCCGATCCATGGCGGCGAACCACGTGACTTGGAGTGTCGCGTATGCGAAGCGAAGTGCACGAGTGGACATGGCGGTGATGATTGATTTCCGTTTTGAATGGTAGATCTCTTCCATTCTTTTCATTTTTATTTGGTACATTAAACACTTTTCCTTTCTTTATGAATCCATCATATAAACCAGATATTGTTTAGGAATCCATACCTTTCTTATCTTGATGTTAAGAAAAAACTTCTCATCCTTCTTTTCATTCAGAACTGCTCTCAGATCCGTAGCAACTATGTTGACTGAAGCCATTGGTGGGAAAAGGTCTTCATCAACCACCATGACCTCTTTTTCTCAAGGAACTTCAGTATTCCCTTGTTGATCCTATCATGGATAATATTCCTGAAATTCCAACAAGAATTAGTATCATGATTCTATGAGTTATGATACTTATAGTATACTTTTCCCCTGAGTTCCTCTTTGTTGGGGAGTTGGTGATCTTAAGAAATGTGATGTTTTCTCTTTCAAAGGAAATCTTCCTCAACATTTGCCACATCAAAAGTATCTGATGCATGTGTGTTGGAGAATCAATAGATTCTTCCGTACAGTAAGGCAGCTTTTCTTCTCTGTGGAGGATAGATGAAAGAACCTATAGTAAGTTCCATGGATGTCTTTCTCCATTGACTTTCTTCCTTGGGTATTTTCTGCTTTGTTACCTTGTAGCAAGCTCATAGAAGTCTACGAACTCCATACCTTGAAACTTCTTCCTCAGCTCTATATCAAGTTCCCTTTGTGCTATCTTCACGTACTCTGTTTCTGGGAGATGGATTTTGCATATATTCCTCATTATCTTGAAATGAGTGATAAATGACTACTGATTCTCCACCCCTTTGGGTTACCCTTGATAATTCTGCTATGCAAATCTCAGGTTTTGCTCTGAAATATTATGTGTGGAACTGTCTCTCAATTTCCTACCAACTCATGATATAATTCCTTGGCAGTGTTGCATATCAAGTAAAAGCAGCTCATGTTAATGAGTTAGGAAATAACCTGATTTTGAGGTAGGGGAAATTTCCATAGTTAGCCAATTGCCTACACTACATTGTGAATATGACCACATGCTCTAAGGGGTAGGCTGTCCCATCTTTCTCGAGGCCAAAAAGAATTCATGAATTCCGTACCCCCTTGGGTAAAGTTCTTTATGTATTTCCTCTAGATATGGCTTATGGGGTGCAGTGACTAACTTTGTCTAAGGCGACCTATATAGTTCTGTCATAGCTTCCCCTTATTGCCCCGAGTTTGGTGAGGTGGAGGCGGTTGCATCAAAAGGTAGGAGATTTGGCCCCTTTATTAATACCTCTCTCCTTAAGGGTGGTGAAATAATTATTAGTGCCTCAATTAGGGAAATTGGCTCATTATAAACTCTAGGTTGTGTAACTGGGTTGGTGTTAGAATACACCCTTTGAGGAGGCATTGTTCTAATAGGATTAGAACGTTCTCCATTGAAATTTGTCGAAATTCCCTCTTCTTTCCTATGGGGAGGAAGATTTCGACTTCAAGATATTCAGGGGATAGGTGAGATCCACCTTATAACGCCCCTACCTAAGCCTAGGCAGATGATTAGTACCCAAATAGTGTTGTTTTGAGGCCTGTTTATTACAGGTTTTGAGCACTTTTTGTGTACTAATCAACTTAAATAACCCAATTGATACACTAAGGTCCCCAACTATGCTGTAATCATATTTTGTGGATATTTTTTGTAGTTTTGCAAGCCAATTGTACCACTATCTTCAAACCAATTCAAATCGAAGGGCAGGAGTCGAGCTCGAAGGCATATGAACAAGCGGATGGAAGTGGAGCTAAATACAGAGGGAGAGTGAGAATTACAGAAAATTTTGTAGTGTTGCGAACTTTTCGCAATTTGTGAAATTACTGCAATGCACTTTGTTCTTGTATTAGTAGCTTTTTGTGGCTTTACCAAAATGCGAGTAATGTAATACCTTTTCATACTTTTATGTAATTTCCTTGATTCTGAGCACTATATAAGCTCGGTAAAGCTCATGTAACAGCAGTTTTGGAGTTTATCAATAAAGTTGGTGCCAAAGCTTTTAGCTTTCTCGCCTCTACAACTTTCTTTCACTTTCTCTCCCTTTCTCGTATTTTCTCACCTACCAAACACCCATTTGAGGATGACAACTCAAAGGATGCTTGGCTAAATCTCCCTCATCCTTGAAGAGGAGGACCAGCAGGTCAGGTTGGAGGGTATTCTTGTCCTTTGTTATTAACGAACATATATTCATTTATGTTTACTGCGTCTTTCATGTGGGTTTAAATCCCTATGATGTACCACAGCGTGGTTAGTACTTGGCAAACTCAAGGTTAAGTGGATACTTATTGCTAGATCCCTTTGATGCTCAATTAGTTGCCATTTATTAGCTCTGGGTTAGATCCAGTAGGATGGTTTACTTGCTTTGAAACATTAATGGGTGTAAATCTTTGCGTACTAGAAAAGGAAACTCTTAGGGTTCGAGTTTTATAGCCAAACCTAGATCCATTTCGGGGAAATGACTATAGGTGTCCTCTAGGCGAGGAAAGGACTCGAGGACATTACGAGTTACCTTAGAACCCTAGCTAGTGGTCTAGAAACTTGAGGAGTTCTTTACATATATTTATCTGTGATTACGAGTTTTACCATCCATTAACCTCACTGTTTTTACCAACCCCAAATCCAAAGTGGAAATACCAATTTCAATCAACTGTGACTCATTTAGCATGAAGAAAACCCATCCTTAAGTTCGACCTTAGGCGGCTGCTGCGATAGCTCTAACTACGACAATAGGGGTCTAGGATCTGAATTTTGTTGATTTGATTACACCTATTGTGGCGCAGAATCAAATAGCGTCGTTCTTTGGGGATGGTGTCTTAGTGCAAGTGAGAAGGTACATTGAACTTGTAATTCATCCGCAGTGTTGAGGGTGAAATCCGATCTCTTTTTGCCTTTACTTTTATTTCCCCTAGCGGGTTCCTTTGTTAGGCTGATTTAAGTATAGCATCTGAGATTTAATTTTCCTCTTTATTTATAACTAACAGTAACATTTCTAGGCAGCCTTGTGTTTGTTTTGTGCTGTGTCTTGAGAATTTTGTGTTTCCCTTGGGAGTTTATGCACCTTTGGGATAGAAACCACAATGGGGCGGGCTAGAGAGGATAGGTGCCACTCACGGGAACAAGGCTTTGAGTAAGCTGAATGGTGGTCGGATGGAGCCTCCACGGGGAGGCCGGCCAGAGCCAACAGGTGTCTTGGGGAACCTAATGCCTATGGGTCAATGGGGACCATATACACCCTGAGGGTGAGTGCACCCTCATGTAATTGTGCACCTCTTGCTGAGGATGTGATTGTCGGGGCCTTATCTAGTGCCTGTCTAACCTTCCATGGTATGGAAATGAAAATCCCATACACACACATCCAGGTATTTGGGAGGTTGCACGACTTTCAAGGAGGAGTGAGATATGGGGTGCTGAAGTTGAAAGCGCTATAGTAACCTAAAGACGAGCGAAGATTTGGCTTAATTCTCTAAAGGCTAAGAACTATCCAGGAATTGGGCGAAGCTGACGAGTTTTTGAAGAAGTTCTTCGATTGCACATAAGACCGATAGCTTGAAGAGGCGGTTGCCACATTTGCAGCCATTACTAATGAAGTTCTACAGTCTTTGGGAGAGGGAATAGCCAGGCCATCAGAATTTTTGTCCTCACCATGGCTTCGGTACATGGATGTTGGTGAATCACTTCTATAATGGGATGTCCACGCTATGACCTTGGTGTTGGCTCCCTTGGGAGGGGACTTCTAAGTAAGGTAATCTGAAAAAGCCTGTGGATTTTACGAGTTATGTAGCGACGAAAGAATGAGGCTGCATCCGAGTTCGAGGGAGGCATGTACTTCCATCCCCCGGGAAGACATGGAATTGAAGGCGAAGCTATCTACCTTAGTTAGGAGGGTGGAAGAAGCGGAAGGAAAAGACTACATGAGGTCTAGGCGTGTTGAAGTCCCTCTACAAACCAAACTTATGCTTCATCTTGTCAATCAGCGAGCATGTGGGAGAGCGGTGTCCCACCATTCCGTGATAGAGAAATGTTTTACGATCGACGAGGAATTTTGTTGGTCGAGAGCGAGGAGCCAACTACGATGCCCTGAAATCTGACAATACATACGGCCACTAATGGAAATCGTACAATCTCTCTTGGAAGCCCGGACCCTCCGGCTCATGTCCTAACAGTTGCGCGACAGCAGGTGGTTCCCAGTCTGACCACGGCCGCCTGACCTCATCTCTGTTAGGCGAGCTATTTGTAAATTTGAGCAAAGGTGGTAGGTGAGTTGATGGAATAAGCGAAAGGAATCAATGTGCAATTGGCTAGAAGAAATTGATCTTGTGGAAAGCACCTGAACAAAAGATAGATGGGCTCCAAGTGATCTCAATCGAAAATAGATGTCTATGGTATTCCACCACGAGTTACCAATCTGCTTTGGAGATACGGGAGGCGAGGAGATTAAAGCCAGGGCCTTAGGCCGATCTGAGGGGAGTGCGTAAGATTGAGCTATTCAGTAGACACGCCCCAATGGATGAAGTAAAGTTTGTTATCACTTTGAGGTGGTAAAGAAATTGGCTGACCAGTGTTCAAACACATTGAGAAGGCCTTGACGAGGAAAAGGAAATGGAGTCGAGATCGAATAATTATCTGAGAAGATTCAATGAGAGAAAGCATGCCTCCTCCATTTCCTCAAGCTGCAAAAGCGAAAAAGAAAGCCTCAGCGGGTTGAAATTTTGGAAGTGCTAAGGCGGTGAAGGTCGACATCAACGCTTGACATGATTAAAAGCGGTCCTGACTATGCGGAATTCTTAAAAAGACTCGTGCCTGAGTTAAAGGGTTGAATGTTGATAAGAGGGCCTTCCTAACGAGAGAGTGGCTCCATCATTCAATGCGAGACCAGGTGAAATACAAAAGTCCGGGGTCCCCCGTTCCAGTCAACATTGGAGGGACTTGCATAGATAGGCTCTTCTTTGGATTTGGGGTGGTCATGTCGACTACTGCCCGTACTCGGTGTACAAGCGAGTTAGGTTTGGGGAGCTCAAGCTACCCGACATCACTCACATCCTTAGGCGATCGATCGATAAAAATTCAAAGGTATAGTTGAGGATGTTTTGGTCAAGGTGGATATATTTTACTATCCGGTGGACTTCGTGGTTCTCGATACGGGCCCGTTGCGGGCACTAACGGTGCCCATCATGCTTGGGAGGCCATTTTGGCCACATCTAATCTGTAGTCGATTGCGAATGGAGTAATGCGACACCTTTGGCGATATGACTTTGGGCTTAATATTTTCCACCCTAGCGTGGCTTCGTCGGTGGGGTAAGAGCAGAATCGGATGAGTCTGCTGGTTGGCCAGTGCGGGGAAGTACAATGCTCACAAACTGCAGGAGGAATTGATGAACGGTGAAGCGGAGTTGATGAAGGAATGCTTTGCGTAGTCACTCCTCCGACGCCCGATTCACCGGCACCAGCAGGAGGCGAGTGCTTAAAGCGGGTAGAAATCAGCTCTGCTGCGCTCACCTCCCACGGCCCGGACATGGAGGGACTTCTCCTCCTTGACCCTCCATGAACCAGAAGGGCTACCTGAATAGGAGTGGTTTTTGCAGTAACATAGAAGCCACTCCAATTTTTGTTAGACTTTTATCTTATTTTATGTTATTTTATTTTATTTTATTTTGATTTCTTTAATTTTTCTCTTTAGATTTTCTTTAATTTTTAGTTAATCTTTGTTTTTAGCTTAATTTTCAATTTTCTACAATTTTTTCTATTTTTTTTGTGTTATTTTTGTAGTTTTTGTCAAATTTTAATGCAGTGGGAGGTGAGACCAAAAATTTCGCAACCTACAAAAATTTCCACCAATTTATAAAATTGTTATGAATTTCGCGGGGGTCCTTTATGTGTATACTTGTTCACATGTATTATTGTTTTTTATTATTATTATATATATATAAAATTCCTTGAGTGCAAAATTTTCCCATGACTCATCCCACTTTTCGTAGTGATTTTTGTTTTGACCATAACTTTTTCATCAGAACTCAGTTTTAAGTAGTTTTGGTACAGTTAAATCTTAGAGTGTAGGGCAATATAAATATAGCCAGAAAGAATAATTTTGAAATTATTATGAAGGTGTAATTTTAAAAATGCTCCAACTTGTCACTTTTTTCCTCTCTTTTCTTTTCCTAACTTGTTTATTTGAAGCCCAAACGAAATGAATAAGGTGTTGATGGAAAGATTGCAAAGTCTCCTATCCATCAACGAGTACATTTCATCTAGGAGGTAGCACTTCCTTCTCTAACTTTCCAATCCAAGCCCCATTGCGGACAATGTGACATTTGGTTGGGGGGAGAGTTAGCGAAGGAAGAGGCATTCAGCCTGTTTTGTTGCTATTTTGAGCAGGCCCATTTTGTGATGTTCGAGTGGCTTGCTGGTTTTCCTTTTGTGAAGTTGTTATACTATACGACACTTTCAATTAAAAAATTGCACCCATTTTTACACCTTTTTTTTTTTTTTTGTGAGTTTGCTTTATAAGTTGAAAAATTGAAACACTGCCCAATGCCATTGATGCTAGATTAGTTCCATGCATGATTAAGTGATTGGTCAGTTGAAGTCTCCTGCCATTCAATCTTTTTCTTCCACCTTGAGCTAACCACCTTTGCTTTTATTAGTTTTTACGTAATAGCGAGAAACTACATAACTCCGCATCGTGCAAACCTACCTAGTTTCATTGACCACCTATAAAGGTTATGGTTCCCTAGAATAGAGAAGGTAATGTGTCTTCCAAAATAAAGAAGAAAAGAAAAAGAAAGAAAAAGAAAAAGAAGAAAGAGAAGAAAGGTCTACGGCCTTTACCTTGAGCAGAGGCACGGTCAGGGGTTCCACGGCTAAAGTCTTTAAAGCCTGGTGCCCTAAGCCTTAGTTAGTTTGGGAGCCACCGACTTAGTGCTCGCTACATGGGTGGATGGGTGAGGTTTAGCGAGTCGTAGGTGCTGGAATTTTGAATTCATTCGGGTCTGGACCAGGCAGAGGAGTTAGTGGTCGAGAGATCCTCATGACTTGATGCCCTAAACCTTAGTTGGTTGGGAGTCATCGGTGGACCCCCGTTATATGGACTTTGGTGAGGTTGATTTCTTAGCATTGCATCCTATGATACAAAAAGAAATATGACAAAAGAGTGGAACCATATTTATTTAGGTTGGTCAAGGTGTTAGGATTTGCGTGCTTGGTTGGGGAGAAGCGGTTTAGCGAGTTATTGTTGGCGATCCCATAAACACTCTTAGATTTTGGTGGAAGTTTCGGGTCAATTCCCTTGGGATAGATACTCTTCTGAAACTTGGTCCTGTATGGTATTTATTCTCCCAAGCTGGTTGTTGTGCAGGGTCTCAATCATTAAGAGGGTAGGGCATTACTTACTCATACACTTCTTGAAAATACCATTCCTTTTGCATGAGCTTAGCTTTATGTGCTCTTAACAACTGTCATTGCTAAAAGGGACTAGCGATGGCCAATGGATTGGGAGTGATTAGTACCCAAATAGAATTGCTGTTTGAGGCCTATTTATTGCAGGTTTGAGCACTTTTTTGTGTACAAATAAACTTAAATAACGATTGATACACTAAGGCCCAAACTATGCTATTAATCATATTTTGTGGATATTTTTTGTAGTTTGCAAGCCAATTGTACCACTATCTTCAAGCCAATTCAAATCACGAAAAACGAAGTAGAGCTGAAGGTATGAACAAAGTAGTAGCGGAATTGGAGCCTTCATCTGAGGAGAGTGAGTGCGAGAAAATTTTGCGGAGTGTTGCAAGCGTTTGCATTTAACGAAATTCGACGCTGCGAATTTTTCGCGATCTGCTGGTACTATTGTGGACCACTTTTTGACCGCTTTTTGTGGCTTTTTACCAAAATGCCCTTAATGTAACTTCTGCTCTTTCATACTTTTATGTAATTTCCTTGATTCTGAACACTATATAAGCTCGATCAAGCTCATGTAACAATAGTTTTGGAGTTTATCAATAAAGTTGGAGCCAAAGCTTTCAGCTTTCCCTCCTCTACAACTTTCTTTCACTTTCTCTCCCTTTCTCGTATTTTCTCACCCCTACAAACACCCCCTTTGGGGATGACAACTCAAGGGATGCTTGGCCTAAATCTCCCTCATCCTTGAAGAGGGAGGACCTTTGGGTCGAGGTTGGAGGTAGTACAACGTCTCTGTTGATACTTAGCAGGCATCTATATTCATTTTATGTTTACGCATCTCTCATGTGGTTTAAATCCTGTGATGTACCACAGTGGTTAGTACTTGAAAACTTTCAAGGTTCAGTGGATACTTATTGCTAGATCCTTTGATGCTCAATTGGTTGCCATTTGGTAAAGCTCCTGCGGGTTAGATCCGGCGGATGGTTTCTTGCTGAAACATTAATGGGTCATAAATGTTATACTATGAAGGAAACTCTTGGGTTCATTTTTATAATGAAACCTAGATCCCGACTCACGGAAATGACTATAGGTCATCACTCGGCGAGAAAAGGACTCGAGGACATTACAGTTACCTTAGAACCCTAAGCCCAGTGGTCCGAAACTTCAAGGAGTTCTTTTACACTATATTTATTTGCAGTTACAGTTTTACCATCCATCAACCTCACTGTTTTTACCAACCCCAAATCCAAAGTGGAAACACCAATTTCAATCAACTGTGACTCATTTAGCATGAAGAAAACTGTCCACGAGTTAAGACATAGGCGGCTGCTGCGATAGCTCATAGCTACGACAATAGGAATCCTATGATACAACTTTTGTTGATTCCGGTACACCTATTGTGGCACGAATCAGCAGAACATAGGAGCGCCACACGGAACTAAGACTTCTTTAACTAATTTTATGATATTGGTGGGCCCATTTCGATCATACTTTCATAATTACATAAACTTATAGAACTACCACTGTAGTGGTGTTTAAAATGTCATGTATATATATTCTTGAGTCCCATTTACTTGTACTTGCACAAATTCACTATTAAAAATATTACATTTTACATTCCCAGACAAAAATCAAACCTACATCAGTTGGACTCTATTCTTTGTGTTAGCCTTGTTGTATGAGGAATGCGGATGTCCTCTTCAGTACCTACACGGATGAAACACCAGTGTTAAGCTTATAGCTTGTGGGAAACAGATAACATATATATGACCACTTAGGGTGGTCCACATGCATACTAAAATGGATTTATCAAAAGTTTACGTATAATAGAAATCTATATGAATTTTCATATAACACATAATTTTTATAATGGGGTTATCATATCTCCCGTGGGAGTTCAGAACAGAGATCTTGTACAGAAGGTACCCGTAGGTACATTACAAAACAGAACTGATTCCATATGCTTTCTTCTTGTTCATTATTCAGATTCTTATTATATAAATGTTGTTTGTATAGACCAAAAATAATGAATGAAAGGGACATAGTTGATTACTGCCCAAATAGTGCTATTTTACATCGCTAAAACTCCGGGTTTTGAGCTCTTTCTTTGTCAATGTCAGCCTATTTTAGCAAGCGGCATATTAAGGACTTAGCATTACTACTAATAATTTTTTGTGGCAAGTCTTGTTTGTTTTCACAAGTTTTAGCTTTGAATTTAGGAATCTAGCTAGCTAATGAAGAAATAAAGTTGAAAGAAGATCATCAGACGAGTGGAAGTTCAGGAAGCAAAAACAAAGAGCGATCATTTTAGCGAGGTTGAAAATTCATAACCAATGAAAATTCTTGCCATTTCGCAACTGCGAAAATTCCCGACGTGCGAGAATTTTCGCGAGGGGTTGCTAATCCTCCTCTGGCTGCAAATTTTTGGTTTGTTGACTTTTGGCACTTTTGTTTTCTTCCCATTTTGCCACTCCTAGATTAGACATTGTAATGGTGGCCCAGTATTGTACAAGGGTGGTATCGCCTTCAGAAATACCAGCCCGGACTTTGTATAAAAGATAATCAATTTTTGGAATGAAAGCTTGCTAGAGAAGTTTTGGTTTTTCTCTCATCTTCTCCCATTTTCCTTCACTTTCTTGGTGTCCAAACACTCCTTGTTGAAGATTTCTCAAGGAATGAGTGGCTAAATCTCCTTTCCCTTTGGTAGTCATCGGGTGGGAACCAAGGGTAAGTTGAGGGGTTTTCATGATTTTAAAGCGAGCATTCCGCTTGCCATTCTAATGGTTTCCCCTTTTTCAAAACTACCGGGTTGTAACCATAGACTCACCTAGGATGGTTGGTACTTGGTAAACTTTGATGGTTGTTGGATACTTAATCTTTGAATCGACAATGCACAGGAGTTATCATTTGGTATCTTGGTGAGTCGGGAAGTTCATTTTCCGCAGGTGAGGTCATTAATGGTTAATGAATTCTATTTATGAAGAACAATATTAAGGAGTTAGATTTCTGATTAAATGAAGGCAGGTTGGAGGGGTGATTATAGGTCGACTTCCCCGATGTGAGAATAAACCACAGAAATCTCCTTATCGAGGAACCCGAGCGATGTCTTGACACTTTAGGAACTCTGTCTTATTTCCATTTCTTATTTCCTTGCATTTCTACTACCAACTCACTGTTTTTATGAATTCCAAAAATCCAAATTAAATTCACCAGTTTAAGCACTTCTCTGTTAGTCATTTGCATGAAGAAAACCCCATCCACAATGGACGATCCTAGAATCACTTTCTTTGCATTAGCTATGCTCTTGGTAGTATAAGGTATTAGGTTTATAAATTTTTTGACTGGGACATCCATTAACCTAATTGGGTAAGCAAATTAGTACCTTACTACATGAGAAGTCAAATATTGTGGATTCTGCTTAGGGAAGGTGGTACCATAGTGCGGTGAAGTTGTTGAACTTGTGATTCTCATCACAGAAGTGGTGAACCAATCTCTTTTGCCTTACTTTTATTTCCCACTAGCGGTTCAGCACATTGGGTTGATTTAATTTTTATATTGTCGAACTCAAATTTAATATTTTTTTAGCTCATAGTAACATTCTTTGAATGCTTTGTGTTTGTTTTGTCTTTGTGTCTTATGCACATTTTCCATGGGGTATATGCAATCCCGGGATAGGAACACTACAGGCAGATTAGAGAGAACCAGTGTCCCATAGGAACAGGGTTGTGAGGTGAGCTTAAACAGTTAATAGATGGAGCCCCCACTCGAAGAGCAATGAGGCTGACGGGGGTTGAAGGGATCCGATGCCTACGGATCAATGGGGTCCACACCACCCTGGGGGTGAGTGCACCCTCGTACATTATCCCACCATTAAGGAGGTAGCGGTGAGACACTATACGGGTGCCACATACGACTTTTCATGGTATGGAAAGTGAAAATCTATACACACACGTCAGGGATTTTGAGGAAGTTTGCATGACTTTCAAGGAGGGTGCAATCGATATGGAGCTAAGTTTAAGAAAGCCTTTAAATTAACCCTCAAATAAGGCGAATTCGACTTGGTCCTACAAGGCCCACGAACTATCGGGAAATTAGGCGAAGCTATGGAATGAATTTTGAAGAAATTCTTCAATGCATATGATTACTACCCAAATAGTGTTATTTTGAGCCCTATATAATGCAGGTTTTAGGCACTTTTTGTGTACTAATCGACTTCAATAACTCAATTGATACACTAGGGTCTCGACTTTGCTACTGATCACATTTTGTAGCTATTTTTGGCTAATTTTCAGGTCAAATGCCTCATTATCTTCAATTCGATTCAAAGATGATGAACCCAGAGAATGAGTCGAAGATGCATGCACTAGAACCGGAGGAAATTTGGAGCAAACTTAAGAGAAGAAACTCGGGAGGAATTTAACGGGGTTGCGAAATTGCACCTTTAACTCCATCTATTTGGACTTGATGGCCTTTTGACCCACCTTTTTTTTTGTGGTTTTATACAAGTTTGCCCTCATGTAATTTTGATTCTTTACCACACTTTTGTAATTTCCTTATACTAAGCATCTATATAAGCTCAGTCCTGCTTGTAATCAAATCAACTCACTCCGTGATCAATCGGGTTGGCGCGAGCTTCCTCCCTCTGGCAGTTTGTGATTTTCTCACCCTCTCCTTCATTTTCTTGCATTTTCTCTGCTATTCAAACACCCCTTGATGATGACAAAATCAAGGGGATCTTTCGGCCTAAAACCCCCTAATCCTTGAAGGGGAAGGCCACTGGGTGTTGGTTTTGGGCTTAGCTGCATGTTTTCATGCTCTTCATGTATGCATTTAAGGGTATTTGTGCCCCTTCTTCTCACCTTAGGTTAAAATCTCTTAGGCATGCTCTCCCTAACGTGTATTTGGCAAGCTTTTTGGGTTCAGTGGATACTTATCAATAGATCACTTGATGCCCGGTCAGTTAATCTCTAAATGAATTCACGTAGGGTGGGTTTTGAATGTGCATCCTTGATTGGGGACATTTATCTATCAAATCGATGCACATCTTTCAGGAAAACTTGTAGGGTTTAGGTTTTAAAGCTAAATGAGATCCAGGTCGGGAAATGACTATATGTCATGCTCCCCAGCCTTGAGGAAAAGGCAGGGGCAATAGGTTGTAACTTAGACCTAAGCCAGGTGGCCAGAGACGAGAATCTCTGCCTTTTTACTTCATTATATTAGAGTTTTCAACCATTCACCTAATGTTTTTTACAAGTGCAAAATCCAACTAGAAAATACCATTTTAAATGCTAACATTAAACTCTTCTCTGCTGGGAAGAAAACCATCACGTGTTCGACGCGAAGTACACTATCTTTGCAGGTAGCTTTGCTACGTCATTAGTAGGAATCCTAAGGATATAAATTTTGTTGATTAGGAACACCTACTTGGCTCGCAGATATTCTGGGACCAATAACTTGAAGATGCGGTTATGCATTTGAGGTCATGATAGTAAAGTTACACGCGATCACTGGGAGAGGGGTATATGGAACCGTCGAGTGCATGCCTCAATGTGGCTTTGATACATGGATCACTAATCAAATCATTTTATGATGGGATGTCTCCTTCCATAGAAAGGTTATTGAGGCCATGTGTGGAGGAGACTGCAGGTAAAATCGAGATGAAGCCAATAGTTTCTCATTATGGCAGACCTTGAAGCATGGGATGCAGAGCCAGGCCAGGGAAGGCGAGAAAATAAGACCTGTGACCCATCAAGGGGCATTTCACTCTCGACGACTGTAGACAGGTCAAGCAAAGCATCCGTTGACGCCTCGACGATTGGAAGAGCTTGAAATGAGAAATCAACATGAGGTTGAGCGATGAGTTCAGCTGCCTGTATCCCTCATTTATGTTTAGCATGATCCACTAATTAAATCAAGGAGACCCTTGTGTAGCCCTTCGAGTGAGGATTTGATGATGGAGGCATGCAAATGTTGTGGAGCCAAAATAAACCATCCAACGGTCTCCATATGGTAACACCTATAATCTAATTGGAGGAATCATCGACCTTTCTGGAAGCCTAAACCTCATAGTATGTGCCACCTAGAGTACACACACAGGTATGTCTCTTCATCTAAATACAACCTGCCAAACCACATCCCGGTTAAACGTATGAATTTGAGTAAAGTGGTGGGGACTTGATTGGAGAACAAAAAATCGAGTGAATGGCCAGGGTGAACAAAAAATTCGACACGTGGAAATTGTTAGACAATGAAGGGTTGCAAAGTGAGATTGCTAAAAAATTTGATGACCTCAATACTCAATTTCTAGAGCGACTGCACACACCAGCTGACAAGTAGAAGAAGGGAGAATTCCTCTCAAACTACATTAAACCAAGAGGAATTACATGATGACTTCCACAGTGAACACACGCACAGATAGATGAAGTAAGAGAACATTAATCTCTTTGAAAGTGGTAAGCGGATTGAAATCCGATTACTTGACGTTAGAAAAGCGATAAAGAACGGAGAAGACTGGGAAGTGGATGATAATAAAGAACACAAGCTGAAAAAGAATATACTCCCTCTATTTCCCCGAGGCACTCAAAAGTAAAGAGAAACGAATGGTGTGAGATCACGGAAGTACTAAGGCAATTGAGTTAACATCCCTGATGAATATGATTCGCAAAATTCACACTTATGCTAAATTCTTAAAAGGACTTGTGCCTGATAAGAAAAGAGGGATGAATGTTGATAAAAAAGCTTTCCTGACTGAACAAGTTAGTGCCATTATCCAGTGCAAAACCCCAGTTAAATACAAAGACCTGGGTTGTCCAACCATCTCTGTGAACATTGGTGGGACTTGTGTGGAGAAGGCTCTGTTGGATTTGGGAGCTAATGTTAACCTTTTGCCCTATTCGGTATACAAACAGTTGGGGTTGGGCGAACTAAAGCCTACCACCATTACGCCATCCTTAGCGGATAGGTCGATAAAATTCCCCCGAGGGCAGCTGTTGAGGGATGTCTTAGTCTGAACGGATAAGATTCTACTACCCCGTAGATGTTGTGGTCCTTGATACAAAGCCAGTGGCAGTGGGTGCTAACTATGTGCCTATTATCCTTGGAAGACCATTCCTGGCCACCTCTAATGTTATCATTAATTAAAGTAAATTATCTGACACTTTCGAGAATATGACAAGCACAGAACTCAATGTTTCCATTTGAGCAAAAAGCATATGCAGTCAATAGAGGAGGATACAAAGGAGGTCTGTTTGATTGATACTATGCTAGAAGACCAAAGCGGTAGTAAGTTTATGGGAGGCATTGTGAGGACTTAGCGACCTTGTCAGAGGTGCTCGGAGGCTTCCAGGAGATATGTCTTTGTGTAGGGACCATGGAGAAGAAAGGAGGACGTTCTTCCTCTTATTAGTGAAGAATGACGAGAGACATCGAGTGATTCCCACATGCACGGGCTTAAGCCCCCTACGTAGACTAAAATATGCCTATTTGGAGGAAAATGACCAATGTCCAGTTGTCATTTCCTCACTGCTTAATGCTTCCCAGGAAAGCAGTCTACTGCACATCCTCAGAGAAAACAAGCAGGCCATTGGTTGGAAAATTTCTGACTTAAAAGGAATTGACCCTTTAGTTTGCACCCATCATATCTATTTGGAAGGAGAAGTTAGGCTGTCGGACAACGGAGAAGTAGTTATCACGAGGAGGTAGTGCGTGCGAAGTTTAGAGTGCTATGAAGCCGACATATTATCTATCGTGACAGCCCTTGGGTTAGTCCTACGGTGATGCGAGGAGTCGGGGGTGACCTTTGTAAAATGAAAGGCGGATGTGTCTACTGCTTACTGGTTGGGAGGTGCCTGTGATTGCAGGAGGCTGAATGCAGTAACAAGAAAAGATCACTTCCCACTGCCCTTCATTGATCAGCTTCTTGAGAGAGTTTCTAGGCACCCATTCTATTGCTTTTTGGATGGGTATTCAGGGTACTTTCAGATAGAGATCGCACCAGAGGATCAAGAAGTACACTACTTGTCCATTTGGAACTTATGCTTACAGGAGGATGCCTTTTGGTCTCTACAGCGCCCACGCCACACTTCAGTGTATGCTTAGTATATTCGGTGATATGGTGGAGCACATTATGGAGAGTATACATGGATGACATCCGCGGTATCACGTTTGATTTGAAGAATGTCGCTAAATCTTGAAATTGTCTTGCATAGGTGCATTGAAAAGAACCTGGTGCTTAACTGGGAGAAATGCCATTTTATGGTGAACCAGGGGATTGTGCTAGGGTATGTCATTTCCAGCAGGGGAATTGAAGATGACAAGGCTAAAATTGAACTTATTTCAATTGCCTTCCCGACCAATGCCAAAACAGGTTAAGGCGGAGTTCCTTGCCCTCTTAAACCACATTAAATACACAAAAGAGCAACAATTATATTGGAATTTAGTACCTTAAGGTCATACTCTGCTCACATTTTGTATAGGAATAGGTACCTTTGATTGTTCTCGTGTTTCTAGACTTGTCTGCGGGTTTTGGGTTCATGCATAATTATTCTGAGTGTTCGTCCCGGAAGGCGAATATGAATCATTGAGGATGATGGCGGCCGTTGTGGTGAAGTCTTGGGAGATTGCAATGATCTGAGACAGTCAGAGGCGGTGTGGTACCCAGGGCAAATCGGTCTGGTACCCCAAGCAGGAATTCAACAGTGGCAAAGTGTTATCGGTACCACTATATGATCTGCCAAGTACCCACAGCAAAAGTCACCATAAAGCGAAGTGGTGTGATTCACACTAGCAGTCACAGGTACGATATGTAATTTCTCCCCAAGGGTGTTAAATTCAGATTCAATGCAAGGGTACATTCGTCAGTTATTACCTGAGTCAGGAATTACAATGGAAAGGATATAACAAACCCGATAAAGGTGGAGAAAACTGACTTTTGATTGCTAAATTTTATTTTTCATCAAAGGAGAGGTTTTTCTCATAACTAGTTTTGCTAGGGTTCATAGAGTAGGGTTGAAGACTTCGCACTACCCTTGGTCACGGTTCAAGTTTATGTAATCTTTGGGTTAGATCGCTGGCTTCGACTTTCTCTTTCGGAGTATTGTGTGTTTTGATTCTTTGGTTGCAATTGAAGGCGTGATTTTCTCAAAAGTTTCTTTTATGAATATTTCAGCCAAATATGATTTGCTTTATAATTTCGTGAAGTTCTGAAAACTCTTATGATGGGGTTCCTAACGGTGGAAAACTCACCTTGATCAAGGTAATGACCCTCGATTCCTCTTTTTATACCTCAACGTGATTGTATGATTAGCACTTGTAGAAAAAATCTTATAAAACCTTAGTTGGGCATCTTCTTGACAACGCGTGAGGCGAGAGATTCTCGGTACACGTTGTACTTCGAATACAAATGCGAGCTAAGGTGCAGTGAAATTGATGAACAAGTGTTTAACATCACTCGATCGTTTTCATTAAAGAGCTTTAAAGTAAAATCTTCCTATAAGTGTTCAGCAATGGTTCTAGATGAGATCGTGAAGAAGGTGGGAATTGCACTTGATCAATAGTGAGTGGAAACTTAAGAACCTATCAATCATCTTCTTGTTTTAAAATAGTCGATTTAATTGTTCTTTCGATCAACCCGGCCACAGCCATAATTTGCTTTAAACATACATTCTTGGAAACGACCGCCAGGATCACTAGAAATACACCACTCCACCATGGAGATGACAAGTGGACTTGCAATATTCTGATTCTTGACAACCTTAGTAGTTCCCTAAACTAGGAATAATTTCGGCATACAAGGAAATAGGCAAACGACTTCTACGAGGAGATTTAAGGACTTTTCGAAGGTGCTAAGCCTTCATAAATTTGCTCGAGAGAGAAAGATGCTAAATTTGCTTGAAATTTAAGGCTGTCGAAGAGCTTTGAAGGCTGAGTCCCATTTGACCACTACACTAATAGTAAGGGCACCCAATTGGCAGTTGCCTTATGAGGTGATGTGTGATGCAAGTGATCTTGCTATTGGAGGCGATTCTTGAACCGAGAAGGTGGAAAACCTTATGTAGTCTATTATCACGAAGCAAAACCTTGAATGAAGGAGCCTGAGGAACTACACCACTACGAGAGAAAGAATTTTTTAGCGTGGTCTATACCTTAGACAAATTTCAGCACTTGGTTGGAGTCGATATAGTCATTTTACGGATCATTCAGCTTTGAAATATCTCCCCAACAGCGAGATGCGAGCGGGGCTTTATCCAGATGGGTTCTTACGCGGGAATTTAATTTACAAATTAAGAATGAGGGATAGAAAAGCGTCGTGAGACCATCTTTTAGATTAACAATAGCCCACGACACTGTAGTCCCAAATCGGTGGGCTCACAGAAGAATCTGCCGGTTGGAGAATGCTCCACTGGTATGCTGCGTTGCGATTTCCTAGCAACGGGAGAATTCTAGGCGATTGGAAGGAACAAGATAAGAAGTATTTCTTAGCAAAGATCCATTCCTTTTATTGGGAGGAACCTTTCTTGTTTAAATACTGTGCAGATCAAATAATTAGGAAGTGTGTGCCTGAAGAAGAGCAACAGGGAATTCTAAGCCACTCCCGTAGGGTGCACATGGTGGTCACTTTGCTTCCGAATGACAATGAAGGTGTTACAGTATGGTTTCTACTGGCCTTCTCTTTTTAAAGATGCTTACCAAATGTGCCAAGTCTGTGACATATGCCAAAGGCTCGGGAAATTGTCTCGCCGTCATATGGTACTTTAAGCCCCGATTTTAGTAGTGAGGCTATTTGATGTTTGGGGCATTGATTTCATGGGACCTTTCACCGTCCTTGTGGATGTGCATACATGGTGGGGTAGACTATGTATCTAAATAGGTTGAGGCAATCCCTACAAAAACCATTGACCACGGGGTGGTGCTGGAATTCTTGAAAACATATTTTCAAGTTTGAGATGCAAAAGCCATTACTCCAGTGATAGGGGTTCACACTTACGTAACAAACCTTTAAAGAAAACCTCATGGCTAAATATGGTGTTAAACATAAAGCGGCTACCCCTTACTCAAACCAGTGGTCAAGTAGAGCTTGCGGCGGGAGATATGACCATTTAATGAAGGTGGTGAGCAATGACCCGGAAAAGATTGGTCCCTGGAGTGCTTGATTCACTTGGGTGACTAGAGACTGACTTTCAAGACAATTCTTGGAATGTCCCTTATCGGTTGGTTTATGGCAAGGCATGCCATCTTCCGAGTGAATCAGTACAAAGCATGGTGGGCAATCAAGAGTTGAACATGGATTTAAGTAGAGTAGAGACTCAAAAAGATTATGATCTGATGAGTTGGAGGAACTACGAAATGATGCCTACTTAGACTCGAAGATTGCGAGAAAGATCGAAAAATGGCATGATTAGATGATAAGCGATGAGCTTAAAAGTCATCTATTTTAATCCATTTTTACCATTTGAATTTCATCTGAAAGAGGAATAATTAATATGCGAGAAATATGAAACTCACGATTGTTATTAGCGGGGAGTGTGAAGAAAGAAGAAAAAGCGATAGAAAAAAATCACGACAATCGGTGGAGTAAAAATACGAGGAAAATGCTTGGGCGAAATGAAAGCGGCTGGGTAACTAATGTTGCGAGTTTTGGACACCTGATCCATTTATGCAGTCCACGACACGAGGAAGAATTTGGAAAGGAAATTTGATGGGTATGACGGGCATCACAAAGTTAGGCAATTGAGGACTACCGAGGACTTAAAGAATGATGTCGCGACTACATCGAGTGATGTGCGACGAGGTCGATGTCGCGACAAGGGATGGAGTCGTGACAAGAGAAGCACCTTAAGCGCTATGTGATTTGAAAAGATGAAGCTATTGTGACTTAAGGTATTTGTCGCGACAAAGGGCTGACGTCAGCGTTGCTCCGGGGCTGACCGGGTTGAAGATTGCAGTTCTCTTGATGTCGCGACAAAGGGATTTGGAGTTGCGACTGGCGATAACATGGAGCGATCCCATTGGGAAATCCACAAAAATGCATTAGATTAGGGCTGACGCGAACCCCATAAATCTGAGGGGCTAGCTGCTATGAGAAACACGGCTACGGGCGACTTGAAAGAGAGGAATCCCGGGTTCTTGAAGGCTCACGTATTTTATTTTTCTTTCTTTTCTTTCTTTTCTTTCTTTTCTTTTCGTTTTCTTTCCATTTATTTTAGATTAGATTAGTTTGTATTTCGTTCTAATTTGGATTTGAGCGTTAAATGTAAGGATTGAGTGAATGTAGATGTATATTTCTTAAAATTAGCATGCAGTTGTTTGAATTCGGACAAATTACGGGATTTCGAACACCGAGTTTGATTCTGATGGTTTTCTTGATCCCGTAGCTTGATGTAAGGTATAATGTGTTAGAAACCCGACTTCCATTGAATTGGCGTTATTGTCGAGAAATAATCTTTCTACTTGTTATTTTATTAATAATAGCTGAACTTGGATGTTGTCGACTTCTTGGTTTCGCGTGTTCTTGGAAATTGATCGATTTCGAGTCTCTTGTACCCTGCGAGGTTGTTTAGCGCTCTGGTGATTTCCGGGAGGCCCTACGGGTGACACGGAGAAGGCATTCTGAGTAGAAACAATTTCGGGAAGGTATTTGAACCTGAATTTGCTGATCTAATGTGCTCTGTATATTTAAATCCAACACATCCTCTTCTAAACATAGAGAATGAGTTGGAGTGAGTTATAAATTTAAGTAGACGGAGAGTTCACCTCGGTCGAATAGTGAATTCGATCCTGTGTTAAACGAGGATCTAATCGAGAAAGAATAATCTATTCCTGAGAATTTTGAGGTGAGGAACCCGATTATAGATGCGACCTCGGCAATGACTAAATTGGAAGGAGCTGGATGCGGTCCATGTTGGTAAGGTGATATTGAAGAAAAATGCCGAGAGCAGGCTACTAGTTTAAAAGTAGTTATTTCACCCTGCATTGATTCGAGAGAAGCAGGTTAAGGTGAGATGATGAAGCTTGTGGTTTGGAGAGATCGGTCACATTATATTAATCCTTGGACTAGTTTTAAAAGATACGTAGTTCGAGAACCAAAGATGAATCTGTTGTAGGAATTGATTCTTCCATGATAATTTGATTATTGATATTTTCTGAGATAATTGTTAAATCTAAATTTGTTATTTTGATATTTCAATATTCAATTCATTTTTATTGTTTATTCTATTTTCTTTACATGTTCATTTCAAGCTTTCAAAAGCAAAATCTCGTATCGTATTATCGTCCAAATAGTATGGAGCTTAAGTAGTTGGGGTAGTTGATTGAAAAATTCTTGAGATCTATTAGGATCGATATCTGGACTTAAATCCGTTTATTACTTGTCGACACATTGCGCCGCGATATCTTTGGATCAAAACCACACATGATAGTTTACTCTTACAAAAATATCTTTTAATCAAGTGATACTTAAATAAACTCCCTCAAGTTTAATGGTTATTTGCGAGGATTAGATAATAGTCCTTAGGTGATAACGTCATGCAAATTTGGTGTACATCAAATGGTCCGGTCGACAAAGTTTTATGGCCTTGTTATTGAGAAGTTTAGATAATAATCTTTTGGTAATTGTATTTATACACTTGTGTACATACTACGATCCAGTCGACAAGTTTTTATGGCGCGGATTCTTGATTAGATAATAATCTTTTAGTAATTGTGTTATACACTTGTGTACATACTCTGATCCAGTCAACAATAACTCGCAAGAATTTCAAGAATGGGGATCAAGTATTGCTCTACGACTCCAAACTCCACCTCTTTCCAGGGAAGCTCAAGTCGAGATGGTAGGTCCTTTCATGAATCCATCAAAGCTACGATGGTTCGAGTAGATTTGCTAAATCCTAAGGCGATCAAATCTTGAAAATGGCGGAGAATCAAGAAATTACGGACCTCAAATTACAAGAATCCATATTAAGTCCCAATTGTTTCAAGAAGATCACACACCTGAATGGACCATCTCCAGGAGTCGACAACCTCTTGCAATCAAAATGCTCAAGGGATACTGTTATACAAGGACTCCATGAACTTCCACAACATGGAGCCGGTGTTGCACTTCAATGACACTAGCATCGGAGGAAATGTGTTAACTTTCGGTATTAATCAATATTGAGCTTCCCACAACTCCTTTACCTAATGTGGAAAGAACTCAGAGATTTTGCAACCTCGAAGAACCCTGATAAACTTATGTGATCTTCTTTGAAGGAAATTTAATAAATTCGTAAGTCGAAAATGATGTGTTCTACACTGTGTATCAAGGGGTGGGTCCCGAGAACCCCTACTCACATTCCTTGAGAGACTTTGAGGATATGCAGGTGCATTCCTCTCCACTAGTTCACCTCTCCACATAATTTGCATGGTTCTATTCCCATTCTCTCTAAAGGAAAATTAAATGCAGTTTCATCCTTGTAGTGATCACTTTACATGGGAGGACATGTGAAATGAGATTCCTTAACAAATTCTTCCTCACAAAAAAAAGCAAGTACCAATGCTCTCATGCGAGCAATCCAAAATTTACTACGAAAAGTAGGGTGAACCCTTTTGCTATAGTATGAAGATCTGGACCTCCTATCAAATCTTATCCTAAATCATGGTTTGGATATTAGATAAATAATGGCATTATTTTCATCAAGGAGCTATTCTTGAATAATATAATCACATCCAAATGATGTGTGCGGGAGAGTTTTATGAGAAACTTGCAAGGGAGGCAATTCAATTCTTTGACACCATAGAAGAAAATGCTCGAACATGGGAGCTAATGCACCTCAGTGAATCTTGCTAAAGTGCCTGATACACCTCTGAGGAGGACTCCATCATTTAAGAGAAAATGATGATTTCTGACAAAAATAGTTAATTGCAAAGGAAGTTGGAGCTATAGAGTTGAAAAGGTAAATGAGGTAACTAGTGTGCCTCGAAGTACCCTTTGTACCTACGGGACCCTAGAGTGGAGGAGCCATGCATCATTTGCGATGACCAGCCTCGACTATTAGCATGAGCCTTCCTCCAAGTTAAGGGAACGAGAATCCAAATAGAGCAAGTTAATGCCCTTAACTACCAAAAACCTTTCAATTCTCCCTTACTGAAACGTATAATCCAGGTGGGGTAAGCACCGAATTTTAGTTGGAGAAATGAAGGAGAGCTCAGACAACTTGCCAAACAACGAGGCCTCGATTTTCAAAACCAAGGTTCTAAATCTAGCCTGGATTTGAGAATCAAGGTCCTCGAGGATTTCTGTGAACTGATGAGGTTTCCATCCATCAAATCAGAAATCCAAACCCACCGACCTTATCAACCTCCATAAGAAGTTTGGAGGATATTGTGACCTGAGTTTGTCGGACTCATGATCCACAAATGCGAATTTGACGCGAATGATGTGAGATCACAGTCACTAAAGTAACCTCTTCCATGGAGAATTTTCAGCAAGAAGAAACTCCCTTCTCAAGCCGGAGTCAAAATCTCCAGGTCGAAAATAGTGTTGGAATATCAGGTCCCAGTAGGCACATTCGAACATTGCAAGGGGCGTAAGCCGCTGTAGCCAGAAGTGGTAAGGTAATTGAAAAGCGAAACCATTCAACCACGAAACAATACAAGAGTTACAAAGTAAACCAGGTTGGAATTGATGAGGTGTCGAACAAACCTCATGTTCCTAGGACAGATATTATTGATGGTGAGCGAGAACAAGGCAAAGGCTACCCGTATCCCTCATTCCCGTACCCTCATGGGTTGGGAGCCCCGAAAGAGTGAACAACCACTCTAAAATTTATGAGTTGTTCAAACGGTGAAATTGAACATTCCTTACTAGATGCCATTAGCGATTAAAGTCATATGCGAGTTTTAAAAGATTTGTGCATTGTAAAAAGAAAGTGGGTGTCGACAAGGAGGCATTTATGGTGGCAATCCACCTCATTGATTTGAAACAATTTGCCCCGAAAATCTCTGAGACCGGGAAGCCCTACACTATTTCCATAGTGGTAGGGAATTCAAAGTTAGGACATGCTCTAGTGGTTGGGGCAGTGTTAACTTGTTGCCTTACTCGGTATATATGTCGACCTAGGGTTAGGAGAATTAGAGCGACCCCGATATCACCCTCCCGATTAGCGTCGACTAGTGTGTGAAGATTCCTAGAGGGATAGTGAAGGATAATAACTGTATTGGTACAAGTGGATAAGTTCTATTTTTTCCGATTGGATTTTGTAGAGTGGTTGACACTCGACTGTGGTGAACGAGGAACTCCGGTTCCAGTGATTCTTGGTAGACCATTCTTGACTCACCCGCTAATGCCATCATAAACTGTAGGGGAGGACTAATGACACTATCATTTGGTAACATGACTGTTAATTTGAATATCTTTAATGTTATCAAGGGAATGGGAGATGAGGAGGATGTTTGTGAGGTAAACATGGTTGATTATGTGGTGCAGAAATACTTAGATAATGTCTCATATGATGATCCTCTCATGTCTTGTCTAGTAAGCCCAAGTTGGGATGAGGAGGTGACCACATATGAGTCGGAATTTCTACAGCTCCATAATTGAACATAATGAGGCATCAGGCAGATGGGTGGGCACCTAAATTTGAACCATTGCTACCCGTCGAGAATGAGGGCATTACCTTCGGAGGAAGAGACCACCTAAGCTTGAGTTGAAACCTTTGCATCACCTCAAATATGCGTGTAGGGGTAGAAAAACCTTTTTCGAGTAATCATATCTTCCTCTTTAGAAGTTGGTTGAAAATAAACTTTTGGAATGTGAGAACCACGACGCGCCCAGGATGGACAATTGTAGATATTAAGGAATTGGCCTTGATTTGCACACATAAGATTCACTTGGAAGAGGATGTTAAACCTACAGACAACCACGACGACTGAGACAGTAATGAAAGTGGTAAAGAAAGAAGTTAAAACTCTTGGACGTAGGTGTTATTTACCACATCGCCGAGATAGTGAGTGGGTCGACCCGACTCGGGTAGTCCCAGAATGCAGGTCACTATGGTAGCAAATGAAATAATGAGCTAATTCCACTAGTGTCACCCTCCGGAGTTGGAGGGTTTGCATAAATATAGAAACTTAATGCGGGCACTAGGAAGGATCACTTCCCTTTACCTTTTGTCGATCAAATGTTAGAGAGAGTCGCAGGGCATAAATTTTATTGTTTTCTTGATGGGTACTCAGGGTACAATCAAATTGAGATAGCTTTAGAAGATCGAAAACTACGTTCATACATCCTTTTGGCACTTTGCCTTTAAAGAAAATGCCCTTTGGATTATACTTAATGCGCGGGGAACTTTCATTTTGCGCATGATGGGGATTTTTAGGTGAGCATGATAGAAATCATTTTGAAGTACTCATAAATGAATTTTCTCGGGACTCAGTGACTCATACGAGGGCTGTTTGGAGAATCTACGTAAGGTTTTGGAGAGATGTCAAGAGAAGAACCTGGAGTATTAAATTGGGAAAGTGTCGGCTTTCATGGTGACCCCTGAGGATGTCTTAGGTCACATAGTATCAAAAAAAGTACAGACTCCCTAGAACCAGATAAGGCTAAAGTCGGTTGATCTCAACTTACCTACTCCTAAGTGTGTTAGAGATATAAGGTCATTCTTGGGACATGCTGGATTCTATAGGAGATTCATAAAAGATTTCAGTGTTGTAGCCCGTCCCTTATGCAATTTGCTTGCCAAGGATGTTCCTTTCGCATGGTCACAGACTTGCAAGGCTGCCTTTGATAAACTCAAAACTATGTTAGTGTCTCCTCCTATCATGCGATCTCCTAATTGGAACCTTCCGTTTGAGATCATGTGTGACCTTCAGTAGATTTATGCTACAAAGAGATTTGTTTAGACGAAGGGGAAGATAAAAAAGGCTTTTGTGATCTCTTGTACTGACAAGACTCTAGATTAGCTCAAGCAAACTACACAACTACGAAAAAGAGTTTTTGAGGTCGTCGTCTTTGCTCTTAGAAAGTTTGGGTCATACATTGTAGGATTCTCCTGTAACCATTTTCTGAGATCACTTGACTATTTTTGCGCTCTCTAAGCAAGTTACTAAGCCTTGGTTGACTAGGTGGATCCTACTGTGCCAAGAATTTAACCTGACTATTAAAGATAAAAAGGGAGTTGAGAATGTGGTATTGACCACTTATCTCGGTTAGTTCCGGAATCCATGTCTCTCGACCTACCCTTGGCGATGTTTTCTGATATGGCTTGACTTTGCCCTTGTTCACTTGTAGGTATGGGACATTGTAAATTATCTGATGGCCCGGTCAAATTCCACCCCAATGGACCTCTCAACAAAAGAGGAAATTTTTGGTGGACATTAAGAAATATTATTTTGATGACCCATATTTGTTTAAATATTGTCCAGACCAATTGATGAGAAGGTGTGTACCCAATGAAGATCAAATTGGGGTACTTACCTTTTTCCATTCAGAATCTTGTGGAGGCATTTCTGAGGAAAACATCGAATAAAATTTTGCAAGCTTGTTTTATTGGCCACACGCAGCTTTTTTAAAGGCTGCTGAATTTTGCAAAACTTGTGCTTTCAGTGCGACAATTAGGAGGAGTCCTGAGAGGAACATGATGCCTCTTTCCTAGATTTTAATCAACGAGATCTTTATTTGTTGGGGTATGTAGACTTCATGGGGCCTTTTTCCCCCTTCTTGAATGGGTACCTTTACATTTTATTTGTGCATTGACTATGTGTCAAAGTGGGTGGAGGCCATTCAACGAGAACTAATGACCACAAGGTTGTTTGAAATTTATAAAGGAACACATTTTCTCGCTTTGGGTGCCTCGTGCAATCATTAGTGATAATTGGGCTCCATTTTTTGTAATCAATCTTTTTGAGAAATTGTTTAGAGAGAAAAATGTGGCATCACTTACAAAGTTTCTGCTTTTTATGACATGACAGATGATGATTGTATGCTGGAGTCATTTTTGGAAGCAGTTTGTAAATAATAATGGAAGTTGGTGTTTGAGCTTTTGAGTGCTCTTGCGGAAGCTTTGCATGTTGTTTAGCTATTAACGAAACATCATCTTACCGACTGTTTAGCCGGAAGGCGTCAATAACTGGGCAATGGTTCTGGCACTCTCCAGGCTGTCATGACGCTTTGTTTTGGTGGATCGACGTGAGTCAGCAGCGACCGTGCGGTCAGATGACCGGTGAATTGAGGCATGAGTCGTATGAGAGCTCACGGTTACAAAGAGGAAGCTCAGCTGTTCCATGATAAGACCATTGCGGAAAACTTTTGAGCAGTACCTCTTTATGCGGCTCTGGAGTTTGCACATGTTTCCAGGAAAACTCCGCTCTCGGTGGATTGGCCCATTCGTTGTCAAGGTTGTCTACCCATATGGTGTCGTGGGGTGAAAATTAAATGGGGAAATCCTTTAAAATCGTGTAGCGCCTAAAGCCATTCCGAGCACTTTGACCATCGAGGGGAGAGTAATTATTAGAGCTGATAGATCCACTGCGAGGATGCTCATACGGTAATCCTATCTATCTTGTTGTATATAGTTTTTGTTTTCTTTCTTGCATTTCTGTCAGCTTTCTTTATTTCGTTTGCTTTTATTTTCAATTTCATTTAAAAAATAATAATAATAAAAAAAAATTTATTACCTTGAGGTCATCGGTACCCTTTTGTTTACTTGTCGAATGACCTCCATTTACGTGGTGGGGAACACTGTGTGCATTAAAAGGGACAATGCTTCTTTCTCTGATCAGGGGTGGGCACACCTTTGGTTGGAACCCGACAAATGGCAGCATGTGCATGTTCAGTGTATGGCGAAAAATTTTCGATTTGCGGCTCTTTTGGGTATAGTACTTGACCTATGATGTCTGTAGCCGCATGACTTCTTACACGCATTCCACATAATCTTAATGCATTTACACAATAACAAGCATGCACAAAATCTTTATGTTCATATTGTGGGCCCTTATCACACAAGTGTTCTAATTCCTACCTGAACTACGAGACTTCACATTCAAACCCTTGTTTTGCTAGCTTTATTGCTTCCTTTGTGCATTATTTGGCATTCCATATTGTTAACTACATGCATCACCTTCTACGAGAACACCATGCATAGCGGAAAGTGATTTGAAGAGGCCATTATTTATGTGTTACCTTTGTGCGCCTCTTGCACTCCCACTTGCCCATCTTGAGCCTTGAGTTGCAAGTCGGTTTGAACCACAGGAACCATGATCACAAAAATACAGTGGACCCGTGGTAAGTGTGAAGGTGTCAAAGAGGAAGTACAATTGTTAGCTGCGTGGTCACAGTCGGGTTTGGGGCAAATATGGCCCACCGCCGCCGGTGAGGCGGGCGTGCCAGCCACTCCACGAAAATCGATGGGTTACCTCCCAGCATTTAGAAACCACGAAGTGAAGCGTATTGCTTGCTAAAACCTCTATAAAAATTTTTCTATTCTAAACTTATGATTTTATAAAATTTCGACATAACGACTTTGCATATAGAACATGTCTGAATCACAATATACATCCCGATTTACCGTATATCAATATGGCGGCGGCATACCAACACATTCTCATAAACTACTCTATGTACATACATATGTTCCATTATACATATTCAAAGTATTTTCTTACATAATATTCTTACTAACGACACTTGTACAATGTCGGGACAAACCTGTGTATAAATCAGTACTGTGCACGGAAAATAGTTTTAAAATGGAAAATAATGAGCTAAACGGCTCCGATGGGTGTATGCTTTTATAAAGCGTTTTTGCTTTAGGAGAAAACATCTCAAAATGTAAACTCCTTTTACAATTATTTTCCAGAAGCTTTTCTTTGCTTTTCAAGTTTCTAAAACTTTTCTTTGCTTGCTTGCTTTATCTTTGCTTGTTTAAGTTTCTAAAACTTTCTTTGCCTTACTTGCTTTGCTTTTCTTTAAACTTATAAAACTCTTATTGTTTGCTTGCTTAGAAGTTTATAAAACTTCTCAAATTTCTTTACTTGCTTTCTTTATCTTGTTTGAAATTTTCTTAAAACATTTCACAAACATTTTTGCTTTAAAAAGTTTCTCAAAACTTTTTTCATAAAAGCGAACTGGGGCTCGGCGCATGCTGAAAATAAAGCGGGGCTTTGAGCTCAGCGGGTTGCTTTAAAATCTACGGGAGCTTGAGCTCGGCGTCATTTTGAAATTGCTTTGGGAGCGAGCTCAGTTTGCTAAAACTCCAGGCTTTGGGCGGCCAGGGGAACCAGCCGTTGATTTTCAGCGTATATCATGTATAAATCATCAACCAGCCCCGGAGATCTGACACCTTCTTTGTGCCTAGTGAAACACGGGCTTTGTGCATCGGCAGATGTAGGTGGAAGGACCTGTGTCCGCATCACATTTTTCCGGTGAATATGGTGGAATTGACCTTGTGTCGCCATCACCATAATTTAGTTAACGCGTTAACCCTATATACTCGTGTACGTGTCACGGTCTCCTTTAAATGCCATGATGTATGACCTAAGTTTGCCTACCAGGCAAAAACTAAAATGCATGTATGATATCTATCTGTAAATACTTGCGTCTGGGAATACCCTCGGCCGGAAGTATGCTTGCTTAAGAACTAGAAGGCTTTGTTTTAAATATTCTTTGCTTGCTTGCTTGCTCTTTGAAAAATGGTTTTACAATTTAAAACCATTTACTTGCTTGCTTGTTTGAAAAATGGTTTAATTATTCAAAAACCATTTACTTAATTGCTTGCTAGAAAAATGGTTTACAATTCAAAAACCATTTACTTGCTTGCTTGCTTGAAAAATGGTTTACAATTTTAAAAAAAAAACCATTTGCTTACTTACTTGCTTGAAAGATGGTTTATAATTTAAAAAACCATTTGCTTACTTGCTTGCTTGCTTGTAAAATGGTTTACAATTGTCATTGCCCATTTTCATTTGTTTAACTCAAAATCATTTGCTTGCTTTCTAATTCATTGCTTGTTTCTTGAAAATGGTTTGCAAATCAAAACCATGAAATACTAGTGTAAAACAGTTTATAATAATAATAATAATACACTAGTATTTGGAAAATGAGTTTAAGAACACTCACCTCTTTGCTTGCTAAAACAAACACGATTCTGACTTTCCCTTTGCTTTTTAGCCTACACTCGATGTATTAGATCACACACGTAAGCCTGACCAAAGCGATTTGCACACTTGGTGCTACAATTAAAATTTTCAGAAATATATGGGCTCGAATGTCATTCACGAGACATATGGCTAGATTCACAGACTAAAGGGACTTTCCATATAGTCTAAAAACACCAAAAAACATTTATGAAAATTATATGGGATTGTGAATAAAATCAAAATTTTAGCAGTCAGCAGTCTCGAAATTCAGCCGGAATAAATAGAAAATAGTCATTTCCTAAAAAATTCTAAGCTTCAGTCTAAAAATTTTGGGATGAGGGTATGGCACCTCTAAGAATATTGCCTTAATTATATAGTCTTTGGAAACCAAGGAAAATAACACAAGTAGGAAAATTTCCTACCTCTTCGAGTTTAATGAAAACGAATTTTGAGTGTCATGCGTATTCTAAATGGAATTAATAGAGTAACTTTATGCTGATGCGAAAAGTCGAGACCATTAGAATAACGTAGATCGAGAAAGAAAAACTAAAAATTTAATTGCATATTTACCTCAATTCTCGGTGAAATCACATGTTTGGTACTCGGCGTAGCCCTATTAACGTAGAGCACTTTTCGTGTTTATCGACGAGGAAATCGAAGCGATCGATTTTTAAATGATAAAAATGCGAAGAAAGCGAATAAAAAAAAAATTAAAAATTCATCTCGCCTCCGCATGCCGTCCATTTATTAGCTGTTTACTTTTATGTGTTGTTTTTTGTTTTTATTCTTTATGTGGGACCACGTGTCCACTTTTCTTCTTTCTCAATCCCAGTTTCAGCCGAAACAATTTATTTTGTCGATTTCAATTTTATTTATCCTAAATGAATATTCTTTATATACTTGCAATTAATCGAAATTTTTCTAAATCAGGTTTCGAGTTTCACTAAACCCGTGCTGAAATTAAGTAAATATTCGAGCTATCTCGGAATTAAGCGAGCTTTCTAAGTCACTAGATTTCGCGAGCAGACTTTGCAGCGTTAGTTTGATGCATCCAGAGATCTAGAGAATTTTTCGAACTTACGAACTATTTTGGCAATTTATTATTATTATTTTCTTATTTAAACCTTTAATTAATTATACTTTCACCTCAGCTTTCCTTGATTTGGAATTTGTCATCAAGCATTTAAATATTATGAATCGACTTTGAAATTCCCTCTGTGTGTCTCTAACTGTGCCTTACATATCTTTTTTGCTAAATGACAATTGTGCCCTTGTTTTAAGTACGAATTAAGGGTTCCAAGGTATAATTTCCTAATTTTCATCTCGAATACTCTGATGTGACACTTGGTACTCTTATACACCCCCCTGGTGTCATCTTTTATGCATCTATCAGGACGGGTGTTCTGAGTATGACGAGGGAGAGAAATGAGCATTCAGTGGAATCCGAGATGGAGGGCATGAGAAAAGGATATATCTATATCGGCACTACTGTTCCAAATTTACAAATATAAAATAAAATATAAAAAAGACGGCGATCTGGGTCCACTCTCACCGTCTTAGGTCCGCTTGTCTGGGGCGTGGCGTTGATGCCGTGTGGCGGATTAGAGCGAGTGGGTTTAACCTTTTTGCACTCTTTTCGTTCCTTGTCGCCACGCTCTTGTTTGATGAGCCACCATCCCAGCCTGCCCGCTGCGCGAGCAAACCGGGGATCACTTGTTTTACGCTGATGTTTCATCGTTCTGATTAAGTTCTTTAGGTTATGCGAGCGTGGTAGAGGCCCTCCATTTCTTTTGGAAGCATATTTCTTTTTTATTAGGTATTTCATTGTGTCACATGGTTTGGGTTGGGTGGTTTGGATTGGTGGCTTTCAGTTCTTTGTGGATTAGGGCTTAATTTGTTGGTAATGGGGAGAAAAAATTTGTAATGCAGGCCCCGAGCAGGGACAGGCCCGGAATGCCCATGGAATGCTATTGGGATGTTGTTTTATGTGTTTGGTCTGTTTTTGCCATATTTTCTATTCTTTCCATATCTATGGCAGATCGAAGAGCTTTCTTGGAAAAGCCAGCGCCCCAACTGCTCTAATGGAGCGAGGTTGTGAAAAAGGAAATCGAGCACCTTGGGACAATATAAGAAGGCGAGGGAAGCGAAGGAATTAGATCTTACGAGAGTGAGGAATCGGAGCGAAGATGAGGGGATCGAAGCCATGTTTGCCAAGGCTTGATTCGAAGGGCAGGAAAAAGTAGCGATCGATTGCAAGCGGGGATTTCATTACGGCGAGGTGTAGAGTGGACATTTTGTTCTCCCATTCTATCGAAGTAGTATTGGTGCGGAGCGGGGATTTCATTGCGATTTGTTTGTCTTGAAGTACAAGGGTATCTAGCTTGGTTGGGAATTTTACACAAATTTGAGAAAATCGCGTATAGATGCCTTGTTAGAGATATAGGAGACCACCGCGACAGGCACAGCTAAAGATCACTCCCGATTCGATAGCTCACTCATCAGAGTATGTCCGCCCGCCGCCCATGACCGACCACTCCCTAGGCATTACTCTGAGTTCGACATGCCCGCCATTTGTCGATGCCATGTGCACTCCATCCTCAAGGCTATGAGAGGTTTTATACGCAAGGAATTCGTGGCTGTAGCTTCAAGCTCGAATATGCATCACGAATAAAATTATTCATGATAGATCTGTGTCAAGGGTAACGAGAAATTACTAAGCAAGGAAGAGACTCAGCTTATACGAGGTGATGACCAGAGTTTATTGATTAGTGCCTTGGTCATAAGGGAAAAAGAAGTGAGGGACTTTCTACAAATTCCTTAACCGGGAATAGCATACATCCCATTCCCATCTCTAGTTACAAATCTTATGGAAGATGCTGAAACGAGGATGTGGTTGGGGAGAAAAGAGAATCTTCCTAAGTCAGCCCATTACAAGCCAACAGAGGGCTGGGTTATGAGCCGAGCCGCATCCACGTGACCCTCGGGGGGCTCACATCCCCGGCATGGCCCTGGCCTTTCGTCTTCATCCTCAGGTGATGAGCACATCCCCTTTGAAAAGAATGGAGCGTCGGATTAAGGGGTGGTTTAAGTGCATATTGGGGAAACAAACGCAGCTGGACCACAGCCTCTAGGCTTGAGAGTCACATTTATCGAGGAGAACCTGCAGCGGAAGATGCTCCCCTCCCGACTCGTAAAGAGGATTCGAGGAGCTCACACGATCGGCGTGTATTTATGACGCATTCTCTTCAAAATGTATTTAATGTACATCGAGCAAGAGCATAGTAAAGTTACTGCGGTGGTGTCAATCGTAGACTTTGTATCACCACGGCCATGCCAACACCCATTTTGTTCTATATAGCCTTATTTGTGGTAGCCTATGGTCAGCAGGCCTTTAAAGATCTTTGATTTCAAATATGGTTGTTCCTCTCGATCGCTATGCATAGTAGTCGAGTAATGCTAAAACCGTTGCCTCTATAAAATCGCTCATTTCTGGCCAGGCTTTCATGACAAAATCTTCTTTCAATTCCATGGTCCCTTATATGAATGTCTTGGTTTTGTATTAGTTTTGCTGTTATATCTATCACGCAGACTGTGGTTTTGACCGAGTCGATTTGCCATATACTTTTTATCAAAGTCAAGCATTTTACTCAATTTTCGCTCGCTGAGAACCTTTCAGCTTGAACTATGACCTAGCGCATGTCGCTGGAAATCTATATTTGGGTGAGGTGTCACTAGCTCAAATCTTGCTAGGACTAGCAAGACGCAGTCAGGGGGTGTGTCACTTACACGCATAAACAATTATATCGGAATTTAGTACCTCAAGGTCATATCATTTCACATTTTGTATAGAATAGGTACTCCTTTGATCGTTCTCATGTTTCTCGAGTTATGCAGTTTTTCTGCTCTATGCATAATTGTTACAAGGGGTTCCGGGCCCGTAGAGCGATTACTTAATCATCGAGATGATGGCGTACCAGGAAGTCTTCACTAAGTAATGATGTCAGAACAAGCGCAGAAGCAGAGGTACCCCAGACAAAACTCCATTTCCATCTCCAAGCAGACCAACAAGGGCAAAGTGGTACCTGCACTTCACCTAAATCCCAGCACTCCACTTCAGCAAAAAGTCACCATAAGCAAGTGGTATCGGGTACCCGCTTAAGACATCATTACAATTAACCTAAGACGGCATCGACATGTAATTTCTATGGGAATTGAGTAGAATTCCGATTCCAATGCAAGGGTACATTCGTCCTTTGACCACAAATTCGAGATTACAATGGAAAAGGGTATAAAAAGCCAAATAAAAGGTGGAGAAGACAGATTTTGATTGCTAGGGTTTTGTTTTCATCAAAGGAGAGGTTTTTCTAAGGCATAGTGGTTCATGTGAGTGTGGTTGAAGACTTCCACTTTTCCCCGCAGATTCTGGATTTCAAGTTTCTGTAATCTTTTAGTTAGATCGCACAACTCAGCTTTCTCTCTTTCAAGATTGTGTGTTTTTGATTCTGATTTTGCAATCAAGCTTGGATTTTCTCAAGTTTTTAGAATATTTTCTCATCAAATACGATTTGCTTTATAATTTAAATGAAGTTCTAAACTCTTACGATGGGGTTCTAACGGTGTGGAAACTCACCTCGATCAAGGCAATGACCCTCAATTCCTCTTTATACCTCAACGGATTGTATGGATCGTGGGCAAAATCAGAGAAAAATCCTATAAACCTTAGTTGGGCATCTTCGACAATGCGTAGAACGAGAGATTTCTGCGACACGCTGCGCTTGATTACAAATGCGAGCTAAGAGTCTGAGTAAATTGATGAACAAGTGTTTAACATCACTCGATCGTTTTCATTCTAAAAGAGCTTTTAAAGTAAAATCTTCCATCGAAGACCATTCATCAATGGTTCCTAGATGAGATCGTGAAGAAGAGGTGGGAATTACTGACACAAGTGAGTGGAAACCAGAACCCTATCAATCATCTTTCGTTTTTTAAAATAATCAATTTAATTAATTACTCAATCAACCAACCACAACCCCATAATTTACTTCTTTAAATACATTCTTGGAGAACAACCCTTAAGGATCACCTAGAATACCACTCTGTGAGAGATGACAAGTGACTTCCGCATTATTACAATGTTTACAACCTAGTAGTTCCCACGCTGGGAATAATTTCTATGATACGAAACAGACGGCTGCAGCCTTCTCAAGGTGAGATTTATTAAGGACTTTTCAAGACAAGGCTTCTATAAGCCGCTTCGAGAAAGATGCTAAATTTGTTTCGGGCTAAAGACCGAAGAGCTGGAAGAGTCGAGTCCCCATTTGACCACTGCACTAATAGTAAGGGCACCCAATTGGCGCTGGGTTTCGAGCGATAAAGTGATGCAAGCGATCTTGCGATTATCGAGCGCTTTGACAAAGAGAAGGTGGAAAACCTTATGTAGTCAATTATGCAAGCAAAACCTGAAACGCAGGCACAAAGGAACTACACTAATGCCGTAGAAAGAATTGTCGCGCGTGGTCTATGCCTTAGACAAATTTCAGCATACTTCGTCGGGTCCGAGTATAGTCATTTTTACTTCGATCATTCCGCTTTGAAATATCTCCTAACCAAGCAAGATGCCAAGGCAAGACTTGTACGATGGGTTCTTCTGCTTCAGGAATTTAATTTACAAATTAAGGACAAAAAGGGGGTAGAGAAAGTCGTGGCAGACCATCTTTCTAGATTAACAATAGCCCACAACACTCACAGTCCCCCAATCAACGATGAATTTCCTGAAGAATCTCTACTGCAGTTAGAGAATGCTCCCTAGTATGCTCACATTGCCAATTTCCTAACAACAGGAGAAATTCCAGCTTGATTGAAGAACAAGATGGGCAGCATTTCTTAGCAAAGATCCATTTCTTTATCGGGAGGAACTCTTCGTTTAAATACCGTGGCAGATCAAATAATTAGGAAGTTGTGTGCCCGAAGAAGAGCAAACAGAATTCTGTAGTTTCACCCAGGCAGAGTGTCTGCGGGTGGTCACTTTGCTTCCCAAAAGACAACAATGAAGGTGCTACAGTATGGTTTCTACTGGCCTTCTCTTTTTAAATATGCTTACCAAATGTGCCAAGTCTCGTACTGCATGCCAAAGGCTTGAAATTGTCTGCAGTTACATGATGCCCCTAAACCCAATTTTAGTAATCGATCTATTTGATGTTCGGGGTATTGATTTCATGGGACCCTTTCCCACGTCTCGTGGGATATGCATACATATTGCGGGGGTAGACTATGTATCAAATAAAGCCGAGGCAATCCCCACAAAACCAATGACCACAGTGGTGGTGTGCTCAAATTTCAAAGAAAACATATTTTCTAGGCTCAGTACCAAAGCCATTATCGTTGATCGGGGTTCACATTTCTCAGAATAAACCTTTCAAAAACCTCATGGCTAAATATGGTGTTAAACACAAAGTGGCTACCCCTACCATCCTCAAACCGCTGATCAAGGTAGCTTGCCAACAGGAGATAAAGACCATTTTAATGAAGGCGGGTGAACAAAGAATGTAAAAGATTTGGTCCTCAAATTGCTTGATTCACTCGTGGCATACAGACAAATTTTCAAGACAATTTTGAACGTCTCTTTATTTCCTGTGTATGGCAAGGCATGCCATCTTCCAGAAATCGAGTACAAAGCATGGTGGGCAATCAAGAAAATCGAACATGGATTTAAGTAGGCTTCGCTCAAAAGATTCCTCGATCTCAATGAAGAGTCGGAGGAACTAATAAATGATGCCTACTTGAACTCAAGATTGCAAAAAGGAAAGATCAAAAAATGGCATGACTGCATGATACCTGCAAGAATTTCAGAATGGGGATCAAGTATTACCTACGACTCCAAACTCCACCTCTTCTGTGGAAGCTCAAGTCGAGATGGATCCCATTCTTTCATGGTCCATCAAAGCTGCCACCCCATCGGTTCAAAGATTTGCCAAACTTAAGGGCAATCAAATCACAAAGTAAATGGCCGAGAATCAAGCCATATGGCGTACTTGCTCTGCTGTTTAAGAGAGCTCATCCTCCTAGACCCCAAAATGCATGAAACTGTGATCGAGGACTCATTTATCCACGTGCCGCAAGTCTAATTTTTGCTTTATTTTATTATCTTTATCCTTTTTTTCATTATTTTTAATATCTTATTTTTGTGTTTTATTTTTTTAGTGATTTTGTTTATTTCATGTACAACTTATTTATAGTAGTTTTCTTGACCAATTTGCATTTGTCTGAAGGTGTTTTGATTTAATCATGTGAATCTAAAAAATTTGAAGTGTCGATCCAGCAGCCCGGTCTCATAAGGTAAATTCGCAACTTTGCTAAATTTTCGCATCTTTGCATCAAGAACTTGCGACTTACAGATTAAGCAAAATCATGGGCATAGTTGTAATTAACAAAGCCGATTTCGCAACTTCTGTGAAATGTCAGCTCCATTTTCAAAAAACTGCTGCCTTCCTCGCTTCAAGCAGGCACGCTATTTCAAGTGCACTCCACCGCCGTTTCTCCATTTTTCAACAACCTCAGCTTCAGTAAACCTAGTTCCCGGAACTTGAACTCGCCATGCGCTTCCCAAACCTCAAACCCCTCTGCTTTTATCCTCCATAAATCAAACCCCATCCCCCCCCATGTACAACTTATTTATATAAGAGTTTTCTTGACCACTTTGTATTTGTCCTAAGGTGTTTTGATTTAACCGCAGGAATTCAAAATTTGGAAGCAAAGCTGATCCAAGAGTTCAGTTCATAAGCAAATTTTCATCCTTTACAATTTTCTAACTTTGCAAAATTTCAAGAACTTATGTAATTTTTAAGGTGATTGCGAAAATCATGGCATAGTTGTATTAATTAGCCGATTTCGCAACTTTAGAAATGTTGGCTCCATTTTCAAAACTGCTTGCCTTCCCCGCTTCAGCTTTTTTGTGCATCGCCATTTCCAAGTGCAAATCTACCGTCGTCTCCATTTTTTCAACAACCTCGAGCCTAGCAAACCTAGTTCCCGAAACTTGAACTCAGCGCCATGCAGTTTCCCAAACCTCAAACCCCTGTTTTTTATCCTCCATAAATCAAACCCCCATCCCCCCCCAATTCCACCTTCCACACTTATCTATAAAGGAGGCCTGCTTGAAACCCTAGTTGTAGAGCCTCTTCCCGCACCGGCCCCTTCCGCGGAAGGCTCCCCTTCGCTTCGAAGCCCTACCTTTTCTGGCCGGTAATGGCAAGAACTGCAGGTGGGCATCTCGCATCCTTCGACTCCTGGACAGCCCTCATCACCTCCTCAGAATCCAAGAGCCCCTACGATGCCGTCACCTGCTCCTCCTCCCCACCGCCGCAGCCCCGCCGAAGACCCCCCGGTGACAAGGCCTCTCACAGACCTCCTGTGAGCGTGCCCCCCGAGACCCACGCACCACACTAGGACCGCTCTCACTCCTCCTCTCCCCGCATCAAGGTCCTTTTCCGTAGAGCCCGCCATCGAAGAGGGCACCCACTCCTCCACCCGAGGAAACTTCTCGACAGGCCACAGGTCCTCTCGCACCTCCCCCGACAGTCTCTATCTACTAAAAATCCTCCTGCCTATCCCCTCACTCTTAATCCGGGCGTCTTCACACCGTGGCCCAATTGAAGGTAATGCTGACTGTAGTGATAAGAGCTTTCACAATGAGAACTACTATGACTTCCAAGCCTTGCAGCCTTCCCAAGCCTGACCCCATGCGCCTTTGTACAAATACCATTGGAACCTTACGGTCCAAATAGCCAGTGATTTTTACCTCAGTGGTGTTCGAATCTCTATCGCACCATGACATCCAAAGGGAGAGCAACACCCTACAAATTTTGCACTTTTCTCGCTGGGATTGTCGCAGGTGGTTCTTCGGAGTTTCCGATATCAGAGCGCATCTCTGCCTCCCCCGTGGTTTCGCTAATCCCCACAGACACCCGCACGGTCACACTTCACCCCTGACATGTCCGCCCTCTCTCAAGACATTCCCAATGTGGACTATCTTGCTCATGTGCACTACCCCTGGGATGATCTTTGCTGACCATGTGCTACGGCTCAACCTTTTTCCTTCAGGATTGCTCAGAGGCGAGGTGCACTCCCGAGCACTTTACAGGATATCTGAGTGCTTTTGGTTCAGCCCTGCTGAGCTCGTCATGACCGCTTATTCACTATGAGGAAAAAGTGTGATCAAAGTCTCACTGAGCCGTGCTTTATTCCACTCATTCTGAGGTCGATATCTCGTACTGAGCATATGGGTTTCCCGATGAACCCCACCTCGAGCCGTAGAGCTCAGACACTGTTCCTATAAGTGAAAATTCCCGCCACGCTTCCCCACTCTCGAGGAGCCACTGCAGGAGCAAAGAACTCCGATCCCAGAGATCCGCATGCCGCCACTCACCACTAGTACCACTCGAGCCTCTCGCCCGCATCAGCTGGCCTTCGTATTCGGGCCGCCTAAGATTCCTCGCACTCTATGAGGGTTCATCCACATCACTCCCGAGGGACTTTTGGCCATTATGATCTGGTCACGCATCTTTTTGCCACATTTGCTTCCATTCGCGCCCATGCCGCATTGATCGAGAGGATATTCCGTCAGACGCCCAATCTCGGGTCCGCTGATCACCGCTTAACTACGGAATACAAGTGGATGCCCAAGTCATCTGACCACTCATAAAATCGCAGTCTCCTTTGTACGAGCTCACCCACCATAATATTTGTATAAAACTCCAGATACCAAGGTTCTCAACATCCAATATATGAAGATATATCCAATACTTCCAGCCACTGGGGCTCCATAAACAAGATCACATACATACCAACTATGAGTCCAACTTATATATCCAATAGTTACAAGAGAGGTAATCAATTCTCCTTTTATACAACACATATTAAAAATTCTAACATTCTAATACATGTATACACTACAAACCAAAGCCACAATCCTGGGCTTTTCTTTTCTTAAAATCACTAGATCTAGCCGTCCCTCGCACGCTCCGTACTGTGAACAAAGGAGGGTCCTGAATGACGGGGTGAGCTAATGCTCAAAGAGGGAGAATCGCCTAAGTGGCTACTCACCACCTAAGTGTCAGGTAATGTTCCATTTAAACACACATTCAAGCAAATGCATGATCCTACTTGAATGTCTACATGACTAACTCAGATCCCGAGTCCTCACCGACTCCATCACACTCGCCTAAGCCTCGTATGAAAGTTATTATTTTGTTTGTTTGTGGACAACCCTCCGATGTGTATATATATCAATTGGGCCGCTCCGACGATTGATATATTATTTGTTTGTGGATTCATCTCCATGAATATCAATCAGCCGCCCGACGATCGATATTTTAAATTGACTACCCTCCGATAATTAATGTTTTTAGACAACCCTCCGAACTTTAGACTCATCTCATGCACTCACCTCATAATCCTAGGGTGTTCCAAGGCATATGGAATGCATGTATTAAGGCTCAATATAGTTAATCATAAATATATAGCAAACATGAATATACTGCATAATTAAAATCACACAATCATGTTATGTAATTATTCATTTCATCACATCAAAATTAGCTACGGCTAATGATCAAACACGAGCAATTTACTTGAATTATCGACCAAACACATTAATAATTCACAAAATATTTTTGTGTCACTATCCCTATGAACGCAAAAAAACCCAGGTTTTACCGCTCAAACATTACCACATCCATTCATCGTTCACTTTGTGAACCCGGTTTCACGACCATTCCTACTTCAATCCAATCACATGATAATTTATCGCCAAATTGCATCCATTAATAACCCAAATCAGCCATGGAACGGCCACGGCTGCTCCATTTTTCTTTCAAAAATTTGTATCAATTCGGCCCAAGGTTTGGGACCGATCCAACGGCCTCTCACGACCTCATTCAACTCAAACATTAGTAAAACACTTAATATGAGAGTAAAACTCAAGTAGGGAGAAACCCCTACCTCTCGGAGTTTGAGGAAACTCCCTAAATCTGGTACCCACGCGAAGCCCTCTCCGCGTAGAGCAGTTCTCCTTCTGTCCCCAAGACCTGACAAATGATCAGCCTGATTTTTGTGAGAGAAGGAAGACTCTCTCTCTACAAAAACCTCAATTTTCGTTTCCCAACAGCTACTGCATCCTCCCCTCTGCTCTCACACGTTTTTGCTTTATTTCAATTTGAGGAGAAGAGCACTATTCGAGTTTTTGTCATTTAGTGACTTAAACTTTTCTAAAAATGACGTTTATGTCCCTTTTTTCCCTAGTTTTGACATTCGGCACTATTTCGGCCGTCCATTTTCATCATTTCTCTACTCATACCACTCATGGCACATGAGTACGTGTTATATGTGACTTTCGTCACATCGAAAAATCTTTTTACTAAGATCGAACGCGATGCCTCAAAAAACGTACACCCGACTATCCTCGAATATTAATGCAAATTTTACGTGCCAACTAGATTTTTTGAGATGATTCCAACGGTGAAATCCGTTTTTCCACCCGAGATCTATAGAATAAATTACGGATTTTTAACCGAAATTAACAATTTTGTAATCGAAATTACGATTTTGCCCTTATTCCGCAAATTGAATTTCGTCTACACTGCGTTTAGTCGCCTCATTCATCACACCGCCATCTCGAGATACAGAGTCATCCAGCCTGCCTCACATTCCACTCAAAGCATTCCAACAAGATCCCAAGATGATGCAAAGCGAAGCACCATCACATACCCGCATCCTCCGATCTTGGATATTCTAGCAAGCAAAGAAGCAAAGAAAGGGGTCCCTTCACTAGCCGCCCATCCTCGTTCGATGCGGATGACTCTTCACCTACTTTATCTAAGATGATTAGTAGCACTTCCTTTATAAAATTTCCACTCCGTAGCCCATTGTGGACAATGACACATTCGGTTGGGGGGAGAATTAATAAAGGAAGTGGTTTTGTTTACGCGTTTCAAGATCACATTTTGTCCTAAGCAGCCCCTTTTGTGTAGTTTGAATGGCCTGCTATACTATGAAATGAAATATAGTGATATTTTCTCATGTTTTAAAGCTTATATTTATAAAATGTGAAGTTTGTCATCTTTGTGCACTTTCTTCTCTTGCATAATTTTTTGGTAATGACCAACTTACAGTTTGAGAAATTGAGACTTTGCAACAATACTGTCGATGCTAGTATGGTGCCATGCCTTTTTGAGTTAATAAGCTATTAAGATCGGTAGTGCTTTCAACCTATTTTCTTCCACTTTGAACTAACCACACACAATGCACACTAGGCTTCACTAATGTTTCAGGATCGCCCATTTTTCCTTAAACCCCGCAGTGCTTGGCCTAGTTTGTCGACCTTCAATAGGTCAGACTCCTTGAATAAAAGACCAATGGGTCTTCAAAAAAAAAAAAAAAGAAAAAGAAAAAAAAATTGTGACGCTTTGCCTTGAAACCCGAGCACGGTCCGAGGGGTATATGGCGAGAGTCTTTAAAGCCCGGTGCCTTAAACCAACTGGTTGGGAGTCACCGACTTTGTGCTCGTTACATGGGTGGATAGGTGGAGTTTAGCAAATTGTAGCTGCTGGAGTTTCGAACTCATTAAAAGTCCGGGGTGAAACCTAAAGAGTTAGTGGTTGAGGGATCCTTATGTCTTGATGCCCTAAACCTAATTGGTCGGGAGACACGGTGGACCCCGGTTACATGGACTATTTGAGTTCTGCTCAACATTGTACCCTACAACAGAGAAAGGAGTCAGGGAATAAAAGTGGGTCCCGGGTCTATCGAAGTTTGGTTAGGAATACCAGTCTAGATAAGAGCTAGGTTGGGGGGAGGGGAAGAACAGTTTTATAGACTATTTTTGAAAACTAGGCAAGCCAACACTTAACTCTTTTTGGAAGGTCCTAGGTTGTTTTTCACGGTCGACACTGTTACTTGATACTGAGTTTGCATTTGGTATCTTTATTCTCTTGAAAGATAGTCATCAAGCAAGGTTTGCAATCTCAAGCCTCGTCAGGCATTTCATCTACGCTGGGAACCTCATTTTTTTATGGATATATGTTTCACTCTTTCTTTCTATTATTTTTCTTCTTCCATTGCTAAGGGACTAGCAATGTGTTTGCTCAGCATTACCTGTAATAATACTTATTTTACATCGCTAAAACTCCCGTTTTCCTTTGTGTAGTAATCAACCTATTTTTAGCCCAACTCCGCATATTAAGGACTTAGCATTGCTACTAATAATTTTGTGGCAAGTCGGTTGTTTTACTGTGTTTTAGCTTCGAATTTAGAATCAAATTTCACTAACGAAGAAATAAAGTTGAAAGAAGATCATCGAAAGAACTGAAGTCTGGTATAAGAAACAAAGAGGCATCATTTTCGCTAGGTGGGTTGCAATTTTGGCAGGCTGCAAAATTGCGAAATTCCTCATGCCGCAAACTGAATTTCGCAAAGTTTGCGAAATTTCGCAACTTTGCGAAAATTCCCAGCATTGCGAAATTTTCGCAGGGTTGCGAAATCCTCCTGCACTGCAAATTTTTCTGGTTTTTGTTGACTTTTTGTACTTTTTGTTTTCTTCCCATTTTTCCACTCTAGATTAGACATTGTAATGGTTATTTGGTAATTGTACAAGGGTGGTATGGCTTCAAATACCAACCCAAGACTTTGTATATAAGATAATCAATTTTTGGAATGAAAGCTTGCTAGAGAAGTTTTGGTTTTTCTCTCATCTTCTCCCATTTTCCTTCACTTTGTCGGTGGCCAAACACTCCTTGTTGAAGATTTCTCAAGGAATGAGTGGCTAAATCTCCTTTCCCTTTGAAGTAGAAGTCATCAGGTGAGGGAACCAAGGGTAAGTTAAGGGTTTTTCATGATTTTAAAGCAAGCATTCACTGCCATTAATGGTTTCCCCTTTCCAAACCAGGTATACTTGGCAAACTTTGATGGTTTGTTGGATACTTAATGTAAGATCCAACAATGCCTGGGAGTTATCATTTATTGGTTGTCTTGAGACAGTTCATTTCGCCGCATCGAGGTCATTAATGGTTAATGAATGCTATTTATGAAGAACACTATTAAGGGTTAGGGTTTACGCTTAAAGAAGAACCTGGCTGGAGGGGTGATTATAGGTCATCTCCCAATGCGAGGAATAAACCCTAGAAATCCTCACTTATCCAAGGAACCCAAACATGATGTACTAACACTTCAGGGGCCTCTCCTCTTATTTCCATTTCTTATTTCCTTGCATTTCTACTACCAACTCACTGTTTTTATGAATCTAAAAATCCAAATTAAATTCACCCGCTTATGACTTCAATCGTTAGTCATTTGCATGAAGAAAACCCATCCCTGTGGACGATCCTAGAATCACTTTACTGCATTAGCTATGCTACGGTAGTATAAGGTATTAGGTTTTATAAATTTTGTTGATTCGGGACATCCATTAACCTTAATTGGGTATTGGCACAAATTAGTACCTTGCTACACGCGAATTAATAGTACAATAGATACCCGAAGGTACGGTACAGTACTAAACAGAGGTGCCGAAGCACAATACGTGCCTGCCCACATAACAAAGGTGGTGTAGCACAAAGCAGGAGTGTCGTAGTTTGCCGAGTCTCTTGACTCGACCCGATCGACCTCGACTGGCTGACCGAACCCGACGCGATCACTAAATCCATTTATTTGTTAAACATATTTATATACTATTTTCGATAGATATTTACTATCCATTTAATCATATATTTATATATGTGAATATGATATCACTACTTATTCACATTCATTTCTATAAGAAGCATGCATTATATCTTTTCAAGAGGGTCCATATCTATACTTTAGTACAATATTTATACAAAACTAGCATTTCCATGCCCTTTCCAAATCATTTACAAAATATTTGTCAGATTTCACTTATCTTTGAAAATCCACAATGTAAAGTACATTCCATGATAAAAAAAAAATTGAAAATATAATCTTCTTATGAAGATCTTTACTTCTTTTGATTTCAATAAAAAGTAATCACATGATATCATGGAATGAGGTGTATGCATGAGACGGAGCATTTACTTATACTCTGCACGATTTGACGATGACTCTAGGCTCTACGGTCTTCGGTCCTGCCACTTCATTCACTAATATTTTTGCATTTGAGTGTCAGCTAAACATTTTCATGCTTAGTGGTTCTTTGCATTTCTATTCTCATTTAAAACAATTATACCACATCTATGTGCCTAACGATTAACTTTTTCTATATGCATCACTTAATCATCTAAAAAACATTCAACATATTTTCCAAACAACCTTTTCAACATACTACTCATGTGATCCCTGCAATATTTATAAATATACAATTTTATAGTAGTTTAACATACTTTCACTTTGTCTCAAATATAGAAATACACAATTTTTACCTTATGCCTCGTGTTATTATTCTTGTCACAACTCAATTCACACAATCCACATAATTATTAATCATTTTGCCCTTAAATGAATCTAACCGAAACTTTCGGTGCGTAGGATAACGGAATCACCGACACTGTCCCGATGGGCTGTAGGTCAGTGTAAAACATTTAATAACTCAGTATTGTCCCGTTGGGCTATGGACTAGTTTTTTTACATTTGCATTTTGTGTACACTACCGATACTGTCCTGTTGGGCTACGAATCGGTATGCCACTATAAATCATTTCTCAGAGTACTGCTACATTGACTCTATTGCATACCAACCCATCCTTAACTCAAACATGATCATAACATTCTTACAAGTATTAATAATTAGTCATTTACAATACCATTTTCACATTTCACAATACAATTAACATTCAACAGACAGACATACGTAATCCCACATGTTTGCCATTACATAGTTCATTTATAAATCAATTAACCAACACTCAAACAAATTCATTTATGGTTCAAATAGAAGCAAATATGCAGATGTTTGTAACAAATTTCAGATTTAACTGGTTCAAACCAAAAATGCAAATTTCATAACAAACATTCCATATTTGTTTGACAAACAAACACAAAACTTGAAACAAGAAGAGAAATATGAAGAACAAACCAAAGATTGTCACTTTGACTATCTGTATCTCCATCTTAGCTCATGTTTTATCATCACCAACCCTAATCCATTACAAGCAAATACGTCAACGAGAACAAACAAAGAAAATCACTTCATGATTTCTGACCACACCCTTCACTTGTAAAATTTTCTAGGAACAAATAAGCCATATTTTTCTATAACTTCCTTCAAGAAAATGATAGTTCTATCAGTCTATTTTCAGTAGAAATTGAAATCATCCAATTCGGAGTACCGAAACTCAAGATATGTCCTAAACAACCGGGCCTACTCTAATTCAAAACATAACCAGAAATCTCCTACAAACAAAGCTCCCCTTAGACGAATTTTTGGGTATAATGGGGTCCAAATTTGAATACACTTATTTCACAAAAATTTGTTCTCCTAGAAGTCTAGTTTACCTAGAAATTTAATCACTCAATTTGGAAAAGTGAAACTCAACAATGGCCTAAACACCAAAATTGTACCAAAATAGAACCAGGATTTTCCAAAAAACATAGCTTCACTTTGACGAATTTTAGGGTCAAATGGGGTTCAAATTTGAATACACTTATTTCAAGGAAATGTGTTCTCCTAGAAGTCTAGTTTATCCAAAAATTTGAATCACTCAATTTGCATGAGTAATGCCCATGTTATGGAAAAAACAAAAATATGGGTTTTGGAAAATTTTTGACAGCATCTCCTCTAATACTCCAACATTTCCTTTATACAAAAATTCTTCAAAACCAATCCTAATCAAAGGAAAAAGGCTGCTTGAACTCTAACTCAAACATATATATACTAAATTATGGTTTTACCAATCCAAACACAATCAAAGAGGGAGTTAGGAGGGTTCCTAATGATGAGTCTTAAACTCATATTTTTTTAATCCATTTTTCTGGCATGTTTTTAACAGTTTCAGATCAATTTTTATGCCAAATTATGGAATATTCACCAACTTTATGTTTTGTAGGTGTTAATTGAAAAATGAGATAATTCCAGCAGAAAATAAGAAAAAAAAATGGAAATTGCAGTAGTAACTGTCGCGACAGGATTTTTGTATATCGCGACAGAATTTCAAGCATATCAGAGAACTATGTCGCAATCGGGTGTACCGATATGTCGCTACAAAGCCCAGCTTCGAACTCAATAAATAGCATTTCGCCGACAGCAGATTTTCTATCGCGACATTGTTGAAGAAGATTGTAAAGAAGACTTTCACGACACCCTTAAGTATGTCGCGACAATGATCAAGGCAAATGGCAAAGGAACTTTGTCACAACAATCCTTCCTCTGTCGCAACATAAAAGGCTGAAGATTAACAAATGAATCGTGTCGCAACAAAAGACAACTTTGTCATGACAGAAAATGGCAAGAATACAGCACAAGTCAGCTGAGACAAGTGTTTTTATATTGCCACAAAGTTTTCATCATGGAGCCAGCTCAAGGAAGAAAAGCCTGTCGCGACAAAGAAAATCCTGTCGCGATATAACATTCAGAGTTCACAACAAGGAGCAACATAATCTCTGTCGCGATAAAGATTATTTATGTCGTGACAAATAAAACATGAGGTTGAGGTGAATTCTATCGCAACAAGAAATTCTCTGTCGCGACATAGAAGTTAAAGAGCAATATAAGAGGAATGATGACAAAGAAATTCATGTTGCGACATAGCAAATGGCTATAAAACTTATCATGACAAAGAAGTTTTTTGTCGCAACAATAAAAGTTGCAAGTTGATTGAATTCTGTCGCGACAGAAGAAAACTCGATTGCTACATAAATTAGAAGAGAATTGAGATGAGCCAAGTCAAGTATGTCGCAACAAAGATCTCTATGTTGCAACAAACAACTCAGCTAGCAACAAGGACCAGAAAAGAAATCCTATCGCGACAAAAGAAAATTTTGTCGCGACAAAAATTGTGAAGAAACTAAAAAAATCCTGTCGTGACATAGAAAACTCTGTCGCGATAGAGTAGGCAGGCTGAAAAGAAAAATGTTTGTCACGACAGTTTCCAAAGGCAGGAGTGTAAAAAAAACTGGTTGCAACAAATTTTGTGTCGCGACACAAGACATTCTTGTTACGACAAGAACAAGGCAGCTGCATCAAAATTTTGTCGCGACATTATCAAATTTTGTCGCAACAGAATCTAAGAAAAAGCCTAGAGAACAGGTCGTGACAAACAACAACAAGCAGCGATAGAAGCCAACTAATAAAGATTCTTAAAATTGGGTCGCATAGAGCTTAACACTCAGGGCCATGTTCGGGATCTACAACGCACTATTGAAGTGCGACTCAAACATTATTTACCCATAAATGCACGCATCTGTGTACACTGCAAGCAGCAGCCTTCCGCAACTCCAGGATTTTCTAGGTAGTTGAAGACTCTCTGTATATTATTTTTCTTTTATTTTCCATTTTAGTAGATTTAATTTCAGTGTAGTTTTTAGTTAGTTTTCTTTTAAATTTATGGATTTGGGTAATGAACCGAAGTGCGGCTTCGAGTTGGAATTTATTGATAAAATCAACTTTCTCATTACTGTTTGATTTAAATGGAGGATTGAAAGTTTCTGGAGTTAATTTATTTCAATTCGTTTACAATTTCAATGAATTTTCCTGATCAGTTAGTCACCTGATATGAGTAAACTAGTTTTGAAAAGTTAAGCTCTCTTTGGAAATGGGTCAATGATGAAAGTCATTTTTTTGCACAAGGTGGAAGAACGTCGTAGTTAGAATTCTTGAATTTATTTTATTGGTATTATTTTTTAATTTAATTGTTCCCAGTACTAGTACCGTGTACCCAAGCAAGGTAATCGTGATCTTGCTCGATTTCCGTGAGGCCCTCCGCGTGGACACAGAGATGGAGAACTTAAGAGTATAGAGTGTTCTTTAGGGGTATGGTAGACTATCACTATGAACTAATTGAACTTTGATGAGTTACTCAGATAGATCACCAACTTACTCATGATTTGAGGATAGTTGAATGAAGTATCAGTTTAATCACTCAAAGGTCTCTCATCTTTCTGATGAATTGATTATGATCCCGTGTTAGCAAAGATCTAATCAAGGAGATGGAAATTTTCATCAAAAATGAAGGATGATGTGGCAATCAAATTGGAGAAGGCTTGTAATTTCCTGTCTATGGGGGCAAGAATTCTCCAGTCCTAAGATCTGAGTATGAAGTACTGAAAAGGAAAAATACTTAAATTTTAAAAAAAGGGTTATATCTTACAAGTAGCTGCTTAAATTAATGTTTAAAAAATGAACATGAACCTTTAATCAGTGAAAAGTATGGTTAAGGGAGAAATTCAAACTATACTACCATGCATCGAATAAACTCGCTTTCCAACTTATGGCCGAATCTATGAATCCATATGAGTGGTAAATTGATTATTACTCATTGATCTAGTTCAGTTTTGTTTCACTAATGAACTCAAACCCATTTTTATTAAAATTTATTTTCATGTATATTAAGGAAATCAATCTAGGATTAAATTTTTAGTCCTCTCATCGTTCTAACAATGGAGTTCAAATAGTAATGATCTTGAGTAGTTGGGGTAGTTAGTCTTTTAATTTATCATCATTCCTCGTGGGAACGATATCCGGACTTAAAACATCCACTTTGATATTTGTAATGATCTGGTGCACTTATAAAGTGATCAATCTCAAACTTAAATTCTTAAAGGGACCATTTTACAAAAGAACAAATCCATCTTTTATATACGAAAATTGTCAATTTGGTATAAATGAATTGGTTAACAAGTTTTTGGCACACTGTTTAGACCTAATAGTTCTTAAGTGAAAGACCAAAGTTTGACACACATTGATTTGATCTCATATATATATATATATATATATATATATATATATATATATATATATATATATATATATATATATATATATATTTATTTATTTCGTCTTATCGTTTTCGCATTTTCGCTAGAGACTTTAGTTAGTCCTTGGTAGCCGTGTTAGAAATTTGCTTGACAAGTTTTTGACGTCATTGGTCTAGGAATCAAATGATGAATTTAAAGATCAATATTCTAACCAAAAAGAGAGTTACTAATTTGGACAATTTTTTTTTTGTTATTATAAAGTTCAAAATCAAACACTTTAATTTATAGTGAGTCGAAGAAGCTACTTAAATTTTTTGTATGAGCTTGAATGAGATAATTGTTCTTACATTATTTTTATTTGATCTTAGTGTGTTTTATTTCAAGAAGATTTTAATGCATAGAAAATCAGAAAGTGAGGATCTGCCGCTTTAGATACCGGAATCGAGATGAACATTGAATAATCTGAGGAAAGTTACAAGTGCTGAATCTACAAGGATGCCAAATCAGAGAGAAATACTACAAGCTATTCCAAAAAAAGAAGCAGAGAGACCTCAGAGGCCTAATACTATGGAGGACTCTTGGAGGCCTATTATTCAAGATGAGTACTCTAATGTGAGACAACCTGCCATAGAAGCCAACAATTTCGAACTGAATCCAACTTTGATTACTATGGTACAACAACACCAATTTACTGGTCATCTTTCTGAAGATCCCAATGAGCATATGAGAAGATTCATGAGGATGACCAACACAGTCAAATTAAATAGGGTGAGACCAGAAGTACTGTTGCGCTTCCCTTTTCACTGAGATATGGCAAAGAATTTGCCTGAAGCCATTGCGCTGGATCTGGTGAAGACTGGGAAGAGCTGTAGGCTTGGGATGGGCAGCATTTTTCCTCCACTCGACATCTGAAAAAAGAGGAGAGATTATAGTCTTCAAACAAGAGGAGGATGAAAGTCTCTAAAATGCATGGGAAAGATTTAAGAGACTACTCAAACGATGTCCTATGCATAGGATAGACTTGACCACTCAGATGGATATTTTTTACCATGCTATGAATTATGCCTCCAAGGGTATAATTGATGCATCCCGCCAGGCTTTTAAGAAGAAGTGCGATGGAGGCAAGGCAACTGATTGAAGACTCCAAGCAAATGCACTATAAGGCTCCATCCAAGCTTTCAAGGAGCACAGTTAAGACCGAGGGGAAGTGGTTTAATTGAGCTCAATCGAATGACTGCCATAGAAGCAAAGCTAGATGCAGTGATGAACAAACTTGGAAGCAATGAGAGAAGAATGCATACTGCACTTGAAGTGGGAGCAGTAGATGAAGGAGAGAAGAAAGAGTGTTGAAGAGGATCAAAACCAGAGGGAGTTCCTACCAGTCGAGGGAGGCCAGCATCGAATGCCATCAGAGCACACTTCTTTAAGCTCCAACCTCAACCCCGCCCACTCACTATACACCAAGACTCAAGAACCACGAATTCTCATGGTGGAGAAGCACATCAAGGTCAAAGGCCTGGGCAGAATATGAACCAATATCATGCCTCACATGGTTCTAATTAACAGCGAGCAATAATTACCGCAGACAAAGAACGTAATATCGAGGTAGAGGAGATTTAATTCTTCGAGGGACTGTGATGCTTGCTTTCATGGGAGAAAATAAGAGGATGCTGAACATACATGAGCAGAAATTTGCTGAGCTAGCAGCATTCAAGGCAAACACAATTGTTTTTCAGGCCAATACCAATGCCTCTTTGAAGAATCTGGTGACTCAGGTAGGGCAACTGGCCCTAGCCATGCAGAATCAACCCAAAGATGCACCAGATTTTGAAAAAGGAAAAGAGTTTTGCTAAAATGAAGACATCCTGCAGCAAATGTCTAGCTAAAGACATTAAAATGAGCAGCTTCTTGGGAAGCAACCTAAGCAGTAATTTTAAATTTTATTAGTTAGATTAATTTTGTTAAATTTTGTGTGTTGGTTGTTTTAGTTTTAGTTATGTTAGAAGTTTTATTTTTAGTTGTTACTGATTTTTCAGTATAATGAAGCTATATTAAAGATGAATTTTATTAAGAAGCACACTTTCTCAAACTGAAATATGCAGAAAATAGCTACAAGGGGGAGTATTTCTATTTCCCTCAATTTGTTTTCAATGATAATGTGAAGATAATTGAAGTTTGAGGGAATGTGATTCTATTTTAAAGCAGAAAATGAATACTAGCTTTGTTGGTTTAAATTTTTTTAGATATTCTGAATATCATCTTGGCAAATTATACTAGATGAAGAAATTAAATATTGATGTTCATACTTGAATTGAGGGTCTTTGATGATTAAATGAGTTGTCACAAGTAGGTTCTGATGGGTATGAGTGAATACATTTGTTTCTTAATCGTGTCTGAGGTGAAAACTCGAATGACGCATGCTGAGTGGGATTTGTTCAATGTCGCGACATGCTTTCCCTCTATTGCGACATAATCAATTTTAGACTCAATTTGAAAAGGGAAGTTTCTGTCGCGACAAATTTTTTTATTGTCACGACATGCTTTCCCTCTGTCACGACATAATCAATTTTAGACTCAAATTGAAAAGGGAAGTTTATGTCGCGACAAATTTTTTTATTGTCGCAACATAGATTTAAAAGAGCGTCAGAAATAATGTCGCAACATTTCTCACAACGTCGCGACATTTGACTGACCTAGTTCACAATGCAAAACTCTATCGCGACAATTATTTTTGTATGTCGTGACAATTATTTTTGTATGTCGCGACAATTATTTTTGTATGTCGCGACATAGTATTAAAAATGGAACAAACCCTAGGTCAATTGTTGTCGTGACATTTAATGAAGGCACAAAAAACAGTTAGCTTATAAATAGAAAATTTTTGAAAACTGAAAAGGCCACCTTTCTCATAAACCATCAACCCTCTCAGCTTCTTTAACAAAATCTCTCTCATCTTACCTTCTAAACCCATCCTCTATTGATGTTCCCGAGCCGGCGCAGACCTCATTCAACCTGAATGAGGATGGAAGCATGCCACGTATAGAGGAAGAGACTGTTCAAGAAACTCAATTAAGGGAAATGAAAGCTGAAGATAGAGGAGAGCCTAGGCCGCTAGAGGAAGAATTAAGAAAAAGGAAGAGGGGAGCTGAAGAAGCGGAAGCATAACAGAGGAATGAAAAAGTAAGAAGCTTGATCTCAAACAAAGTAGCTGCTTTAATGGAGAAAAGCCTGAAGGACAGAGGTTTCATAGTTGAAAGAGGATTCAAAAAGTTGATTTCCTCTTTCTCAGAAATGCTTGAGAAGAGAGAATGGTAATCACTAGGCGAGCATAAGGAACCTAGCTGCGCTGCATTGGTGAAGGAATTTTTTGCTAATACGGTGGAAGAGGAAGGAAAGAAGGTATATGTTAGAGGAAAATGGATAGATTTTAGCAGGGAAAAGATAAATAGATTGTTCAATATGAAGGTGCAGAAATATGGCTCAAAGTTCAAGAGACTACTAAAGGAGCCAGAGTACCAAAAGATAGTGGACCTACTGACAGTCGGAAAAGGAAAATGGAAGGGGATAAAGAAAACCCTTTATGAATCCATTGCCAGAGCTGATTTAACTGAAGATGCGAAGGTATGGTTATATTTTATAAGCTCAGTCCTTTTTACATCAAAGCACCTCAGCACAATAAGAAGGAACGAAGCAATCCTCCTTTATGCATTGTTGAAAGGGTACAAAATCAATGTGGGGAAGATAATTGAGAATTTTATCTTGAGCTACTCCAGAAGCAAATGTAGGGGCTTGATTCCACATCCAACTACAATCACCAACCTTTGCCTTCTTAGGGGAGTAGAGGAATAATGGGGAAAAGAAGAAACATACCCCAGGACATCCCCTTTAACCTTGACTGGAGTGACGAAAGGTCCTAAGAACAGAGGAAAGGAGAAAGAAATAGAGGTGGAAGAAGAAAGGGGGAAGGAAAGATACAATGAGCTAGCTTAGTGGGAAAGTCCACCCCAAAGGCAGTAAAAATTTTAGGGAAGCCAAAGCCCCATCCAGAATGTATCTCCAGACATAAGAGAAATCCATCAGGAACAAGCTGAAAGTTCAGGGCACCGGTGTAATAACAAAGAACTGATGGAAATGTTGATATCTATGAAACAGGAGATGACAGAAAGAGATAATAAGCTAAAAATCCAACTTCAACTCATGGATGAATATATGGATATAGAGCTCAAAAGAAGATATCAGAATCTAGAGAATGCATTGAAACAAAGAGATGAAGAATGGAGAGCAGAGTTGGAGAAAAGAGATACATAATGGAGAATAGTAATAAGGGATAGAGAAGTGGCTTTCTGGAATGAAATAGCAAAACATGAAGTAGGGCTGATAAAGATGTTAGAAGATAGAGATAACGCCTTCAAGACATGCCTGGAATCAAGGGACATGAATTAGTTGAATTGTCTGGCACATTGCAAGGAAATTTTTCGTCTAATGACTTTTGAGCAAGTCAACAACAAGACACTCCTGGAATCATTAGCGAAAAGGCAGCGAGAATTGATAGAAAGCAATGCGAAGATTTTGGGTTAGGCTATGAAGACAATGTCAAACAAGAAGAAAGTGCCATTGCCACAAATCAGAATTTCAGACTGTGTGCCTTACACAGTAGTCCCTCAGGGTGTAACAAACCCACCAATACCATTCTCCAACCCAAATCCAGAGGAAGAAAGACCTTCTGAACCTTGTAAAGCACCAGCCCAAAATAAAACCCCTAGTGCAACAGAATAAAAGGAACTAACCCCAGTAGAGGAGGTTGGGGAATATTTAAGAATGGAAGTAGCCAAAGAGAAGGCTTCAAGGAGTAAAAAATGAACATTGTCTTCCTTTCCATCTCTTCCTCCCTTTATGTACCCAATATCCAATCCTTGACATATTGAATGAAATAAAAAATTCTTTGCAAGCTTGGTGTTCACTTTTATTTTTTTTCATTTCTTGTTTGTTTTGTCTAAATTTTCTTCCCTTCATGTTTAACAGTTAGAAATTTTTGACTTGTGGTAAATAGTTTAGTTGAATAAATGAGAAACCAATTTTCCTGGTTGGAATTGCTAAATTGCTGCAACATGTTTGGTTGAATGGAATTGATGAAAGAATGAAATTGTGGTTGTGTTGGATTGTTTTGAGTTGAATGCTTGATTAAAATGAGGTTCTTGACTTGTTAAACAACACAACAACCAATCTGGAAACCAAACAAAAAATCTGATAGATGCATTGGGGTAGGATGAAATGAATGGAAATGGAAAGTTGTAAATATATTGATAAATGTGTTGAACTTCAAGAATAAGGAAGGTTTTAATAAATTGATGGAACAGATAAGACCTATAATTCTATTTGTGTTAACAATTTAGTTATAAAAATCTTGATAAACTTTGTAAATGGCAACATTAACTCTGAAACAAATTGTTCCAAGATTAGGGACATTTTTTGGGATCCATCACAGTAATCTTTCCAATGTCCTAGAACTTGTTAGATTATTAGTCAAGGCTAAACTTAGCAATACCACTAACAGAAATGATTTAGGCCATCCATGGAAGCCTGAGCCTTTCAAAGCTTCACTCCTTATGATATGCATAAGCATACACACTAGTTCCTTATTTGATCCTATAGCCAATCTCATCATCAACCAGCAAATGAGAAGCCCAATTCCTTCCTTAAACATAATCTTATAGTAAAGAACCCTTATTTGCCCAAATTACAAGACAAAATACATAAATGATAGAAAGGGACAAGTTTGGGGGAATATTATTTTAAGTAGTAAAGAAGGATAAAAAGGGTAGAGAAAGAAAAATGCATAGAGATAAGAAGAGATGAAAAGAATTATGAAAGCTTGTAGCCTTCCTCCCTTGAACACTTAAGTTCTTAGGGGTGTTTAACACCTAGCACCCTAATGTCATTTGGTATGAGAGTTACTAACCCAAAGTTCGTTAAGGGTGGTAGAAAGCTTAAAAAGACAAACATTGCACCATTCCATAAAACTTGGTGAGAGATGAAAAGTGAAAAAGCTTCTAAAATAAGGAAGAGAAGTCATACTCTGATTGAAGTAAATGAAAAGAGATATGTCAAGTAGAGAGTATGCATAAAGATGCACAAAGCCTGATGGGAAGGTGAGAGACTTACAATCAAGAGAAATCAAGGATGTATCATGAAGGCAAAAGTGTAAGTTGTCAGTGAAATTTGGGTCAAATTGAGCCTAAAGTGTCCAATTATCTACCTAATTGTCCAAGCCACACATTACAAGCCTAAAAGACTTATTTGATCTTGAAGGTGGTGTTATGCCTACATTAGTGGAGATTTATATGATAAACAAGCATATGTGACTTTTAAAATGAAAGAGAAGTATGCCAACTGAGTTTTATTCCAGAAGATTAACTAATCTACCAAGGAAAGAAAGTGAAGACCAAATATTAATACCACAAATCATGATTAGTACTTGATTAAATTGTTTACACTATCTGAATTATTTGGCTGATTAGTGAACTTAATTGAAAATCTTCCTGATTCTAGATTGGAAACATGTTTAGAAATAATTTTGCAACTGACTTATATTTCCTACTTCAACAGCTTTTAAACAGAAACGCCTTAAAATAAAAGTTAAATTGCTCAGGACAAACAAAATTCTTTCTTTTTCTGTGATTACAAAAAAACTTTGCTCTGGGAATTTGATGAGTCTTAAACTCATCTATTTTTAATCCATTTTTCTGGCATGTTTTTAACAGTTTTAGATCAATTTTTGTGCCAAATTATGGAATATTCACCAACTTTGTGTTTTGCAGGTGTTAATTGAAAAATGAGATAATTCCAGTAGAAAAGAAGCAAAAAAAAGTGGAAATTGTAGCAATCTCTGTCGCGATAGGATTTTTGTCTATTGCAACAAAATTTCAAACATATCAAGGAACTATGTTGCAGCCAGTAGCTATATGTTGCAACAAAGCCCAGGCTTAACTCAAGGCTGAAAAAGCATTTCTGTTGCGACAATGAGTTTTTTTGTTGCGACATTGTTGAAGAAGATTGTAAAGAAGACTTTCGTGACACCCTTAATTTTGTCGCGACAATGATCAAGGCAAATGGCAAAGGTACTTTGTCGCGACAATCCTTCCTTTGCTGCAACATAAAAGGCTGAAGATTAACAAATGAATTTTGTCACTACAAAAGGCAACTCTGTCGTGACAGAAAATGGCAAGAATACAACACAAGTCAGTTGAGACAAGTATTTTTATGTTGCGACAAAGTTTTCAGCATGGAGCCAGCTCAAGGAAGAAAAGTCTGTCACGACAAAGAAAATCTTGTTGCGACATAACTTCAGAGTTCACAACAAGGAGCAACAGAATCTCTTTCGAGACAAAGATTATTTCTGTTGCGAAAAATAAAACATGAGGTTAAGGTGAATTCTGTCGCGACAAGGAATTCTCTATTGCGACATAGAAGTTAAAGAGAAATACAAGAGGAATGGCGACAAAGAAATTCATGTTACGATATAGTGAAATATTGAAGGCAAAATCTCTGTCACGACAAAGAAGTTTTCTGTCGCGAGAATAAAAGCTACAAGTTGATAGAATTTTGTCGCTACAAAAGAAAACTTGGTTGCGACATAAATTGGAAGAGAATTGAGATGAGCTAAGTCAAGTCCTGTTTGAACAAAGACTTATGTTGCAACAAATGCTTCGCCTAGCAACAAGACTGTAGAACCCTGCCGCGACAAAAAAAAATTATGTCGCGACAGAAATTGTGAAGAAACCAAAGAAATCCTGTTGCAACAGAGTAGACAAGTTGAAAAGAAAAATGTTTGTCGCGATAGTTTCCAGAGGCAGGAGTGTCAAAAGAACTGGTTGCAACAAATTTCCTTATCATGACAGTTATCATATAACAGATTCAAATTATGTCACACATATCAAAGTCCTGGTTATGACAGAATCCAAGAAAAAGCCTAGAGAATAGGTCGCGACAGACAACAACAAGCAACGACAGAAGCCAGCGACAAAGACTTAAAACTCGGTCGCGATAGAACTTTCTATGTCGCGACAAAGAGACCAATTTGGGCCATAATTTTTGGGATCCACAACGCAATTATTGAAGTGCAGTCCAACATTGGAAAGTCTATAAATAAACGCATCTAGGGCACTGTGCGCAGCTTCCACAACTCTAGGATTTTCTGGGTAGTTGAAGACTCTTTGTATATTATTTTTCTTTGACTTTCCATTTTAGTAGATTTAGTTTCAGTGTGCTTTTAGTTTGCTTTTAAATTTATGGATTTGGGTAATGAACTAAGTACTCGTTGGAATTTATTAATAAAATCATCTTTCTCATTAGTGTCTAATTTAAATGGAGGATGGAAAGTTTCTGGAGTTCATTTATTTAAGTTCGTTTACATACTGGGCTGAATTTTCGATCGCTTAGTCACTGATATGAGTGAACTAGTTTTGAAAAGTTGAGCTCTCTCTGGAAATGGGTCAATGATGATAGTCATTTTTCTGCACAAGGTAGAAGAATGTCATAGTTAGAATTCTTGAATTTATTTTATTGGTATTATTTTTTAATTTAATTGTTCCCAGTACTAGTACCGTGTACCCAAGCAAGGTACTGTATCTTGCTCTGATTTCCAGGAGGCCCTCTGCGTGACACAAAGATGGAGAATCCTAAAAGTATAAAGCAGTTCTTTGTGGGTATGGTAGACTAATATTAAGGAACTAATGAACTTTGATAAGTTACTCAGATAGATCACCAACCCATCATGATTTGAGTGATAGTTTGAATGGAAGTACAGTTTAATCACTCAAAGGTTCTAATCTTTTCCGATGAATTGATTCTGATCCCGTGTTAGCAAAGATCTAATCAAGGAGATGGAAATTTTCATCAAAAATGAAGGATGATGTGGCAATCAAATTGGAGAAGGCTTGTAATTTCCTTTCTATGGGGGCAAGAATTCTCCAGTCCTAAGATCTGAGTATGAAGTACTGAAAAGGAAAAATACTTAAATTTAAAAAAAATGGTTTTATCTTTACAAGTAGCTGATTAAATTCATGCTTCAGAAATGAACATGTACCTCTAATCGTTGAAAAGTATGGTTAAGGGAGAAATCCAAACTATACTACCATGCATCTTTGACAAACTCAGTTTTCCAACTTATGTATCGAAGCATGAATCGACATGGTACAAAAATTGATTATTCATCATTGATCTAGTTCCGGCTTTGTCTCCACCTGAACTCAAAACCCTTATTAAAATTTATTTTCATGTATATTAAGGAAATCAATCTATGATTAAATTTTAGTCCTCTCATCGCTCTAACAATGGAGTCTAAATAGCAATGATCTTCAGCTGTTTGCAGAAGCATTTTAATTTATCATCGCTCCATGGGAAATAATATCCCATTCTTAAAACATCCACTTTTATTACTTGTACGATTTATGCACTTGCAGTGATCAAGACCAAACTTAAATTTTAAATGAATCCATTTTACATCAAGAACAAATCCATCTTTTCATATATACGAAAATTAGTCAACAAGTTTTTGGTATCAATGAATCGTTAATAAGTTTTTAGTGACGCATTAGACTATAGTCCTTGGTGGTTGAGTAATAACTTCGTTTGCACATTTTTGCTTAATAAGTTTTTGACGTCATAATGGGACCAAAGAAGGCTGCAAGGCACCGGTTTGACACACACCGATCTCGATCTCATATATATATATATATATATATATATATATATATATATAGCAGAGAGAGAGAAAGTATATATATATATATATATATATATTGGTCTTGTCAAGTTTTTGACACCGTTGTCGGGGACTTTAGTTAGTCCTTGGTAGCCGTGTCAGAAATTTGCTTAATACCTAACAAGAAAATGAGTGAATCAATACCCAAACTTAGACAAGTATCCATACCTTAATTTTTTTTAACACTCCTCTAGCTTTCCTTCTTCCTTCCTCTTCAAGAACAAGTAGAGTCCAAATATGGCTTCTCCCCTCTCAACCTGTAGTCTTACTTAGACTTTTGAACTTTTCAATTTTTCTTTCTTTCTTTTTTTTTTCAAGCACAAGTAGATCTCAAAGCCATTGAAGACAATCACCAAAATTTGATCTTTCTTTCTCTCTAAAACGTGAACCCGTAGCCCTAGCTCCCCATTTTTCCAAAATGAGAAATGATCTCATTTCACTAGACCAAATTTGGTCTTATTCTCATCTTGTATAAGGCCTTGTTTGGCCTTCCCCTTTTTGGCTTTCTTTTGTTTTTTCATTTTTTTGCATTAAAGTCCTTCATTTCTATTTCATTTGCATAACAACTTATCACATTTCTACTTTAACATATACTCTTCTTCATTTATAACCTTTGTGTCCTCATTTTGACATTTTACCGATTTAATCTTGACTCTTGTATCAATTCCGGTTTTATTTTAACTTGTGTTATACCCTAAACATATCATTAAACTACTAGCTTACCTGGGGTGCACTAACTATTATGTGAATTCTCACTTTAAAAACCTCTATTTTTATCACTTAAAACCAATAAAATATCGAATAAATAAAATTAAAAAAAAAATTATAATAGAAGAAAACGCTTTAAAGTAAAATAATAAAATGAAAAGGCTATTTTTGGGACATTACAACTCCTCCCCACTTAAGAGATTTCATCCCCAAATTACCTTAGTGAATAGTCAGGATATTGTTGATGCATAGTTTTCACTTTCCACGGGCTTCCTTCATTGCCTTGTGGTTCCATACATTGATCGATGGGATTCGTTTGTTCCTTAATCTCGAGCCAAGATTTCTACAGGTTCCTCTTCGTAAGTTAAGTCAGGGCGAAGCTCAACAATCTCTAAAGAGACCACATGTGAGGGGTCTGACCTATACATCCTTAACATTGAAATGTGAAAATGTTATGGATCTTTTCCAACTCTGGAGGTAAGGCTAACCTATATGCCATTGGACCCACTTTCTCGATCACTTTCTCCCAAATCTCATATTGAATGTCATTTCTCTTCAAGTCGGCGTAAGACTTTTGTCTATCTGCGACTACCTTTAATATTTCTCTTATCATTTTCACCTTCTCCTCTGTCTCTTGGATCAAATCAAGGTCGACATTTCTTCTCACTAACTCATTCAACACATTGGTGTTCACACTTCCTTCCATGTTATTTCTCAGAAGGTGCCATTCCAATACTCAACTGGAAGCTATTGTTATACACAAATTTAACTAGAGAAATATGTCTATCCCAACTACCCTCATAGTCGATCACACAACTTCTAAGCATATCCTCTAAAACTTGAATAACTCTCTTGTTGTCCATTGTTAGTTTTGGTGGAAAGCCATGTTGAAATTTGGGTGGGTACTACAAAGCCTGCGTAATTTTTCACAGTCTCGAGTGAGCATAGGATCTACTATCTAAGATGAAACACGGGAGATCCATGTAACGAACTATTTCCTCACATGTAAAAACTCTGTCAGCTTATAGTGAATAGTGGTTACTTCACTGGTAGAGTGGTGACTTCATTAATGATGCAGCCAGGTGAATCATGCTTTCTCCCACTGTCATTAGTAACCCAAACCACTAAATCCATTGTGATTCGGTCCATTTCCACTCGGGGTATTCTAATGAGTACATGACAAACCCAGAAGGAACTTGAGTTAAAGCTTTCACCTCTGGCCTTTCCCTTACATTCCAATTCACAAAATCAAAACATCTTTCTTCGTTTGGACCGCAGTGAAGTCTTCAAATCTGATACATTTTAGTGCTACGGGATGTATATAGCAAAAGGATCCGCGTGTACCTCTTCAAGAATGGATTTCTTCAAGCTCACTATCATTGCATTACACAAACTGGTCTAAGTGCGGGATATCTCGTTCACTAAAAACTCGGTTCTTTCCTCATTATATTCACCTTACCTTGTAGCATAAATTTTTTCATCACTCCTTTGTGCCTCTTGCACTTGATTTAATAGATTTGGCCTTGCCATTAATTCCTCCACTATTGCACCGTCTTCTGATAATGAAAAATGAGCATTCAACGCTTGTAGTATTTTATGACTTTCTACTGAAGCATACGCGCTCATTTAGCTTTCGGGGTGGTAATCAATGACGATCACGCCGTCGCGATCAATTCCATCCATCGTTGTCTCAAGTTAAGCTCTGGGTTACAAGGGAAAATACTTAAGACTTTTAAGTAGGTGTAGACAAGAACACTTTTCTCATTAAAAGTGAGTGTCTCCATATTTTTCGGTGCAAACACAATGGCGACGATTCGAATCATGCGTAGGGTAATTAACTCATGCGGAGGGTAATTCTTTTCGTGCGACGAATGCCTTAAAGAATATGCTACCGCTACCCTCTTGCATAAGGACACATGAATCCATTTAACGAAGCATCGCGAAGATCATCTTATTCATTCTTCAGAAATTCGGCTAAGTAAGCAAGACCTCGATTAAATGCTTTCAACTTTTCCAAACTAGTGACACTTTTCACTCATCCGTCTGCATTCTTTTAGATGAGAAATCTCATCGCCGAGGCCGCGATCATCAAAACCCTTAGCAGACATACGCAGTAACTTTGCTAAGCTGGAGCTCTGGGCTTAAGTGACACTTCTTGGTGGTTTTCCATTAAGAGTCGCTATCTTCCTTGGATCCACCCAATTCAACTAACCAGATACAATGTATCGAAATGACATAACTCAACAAAATCACGCACTCATTTTTTGCATACATTGTTTTAAGCTTTCCACGAGGTTTCTAACACTACTCGAGAAGGAATTAATGTCCATGATCTTTGATTCTTTGAATACGAAAAGGATGTGCATCTATAGCATCATGACAAGTAGATCTAAAAATAGTTGGAAAACATGGTTCAGGTAAGTCCGTGAAAGCCGTTGGTGCATTTATGCCTTCAAATGGCCTTGAAATTCGTAATGTCCGTACATGTTCTCAGTGAGTCTTATTCACATCGCATCCTTAATCCTTAATTGATGATACAGAGCGTGGGTGATCTTTGAAAAGACACTGCCCACTTTCAATTGGTCGAGCAATTATTGAGATTTTGGAGTACTTGAATGCACTTGTTCTTCAACTGTCATTTGTTTATTTATCTATAATCCAGCACCGCAATACAAGAAGTGTATTATCTTTCTTCTAAACAAAACTTTGTTGGGACTTTGATAGGACCAAATGATATATACATATTCATGACACTGTTACCAAAGGAGTATTATCTAATCGGCGAAGCGATGCCATAAACTGTTGAGACCATTTTCATATATAAAAAAATGGAATTATTTTCTCTTAGCCAAGATGACTCATTTAAAATTTTGTTTGTGGTCACCGATCAACTGCGAGTGCAGTCGTACAAGTAATAAAAGTGGACCTATTAGTCCGGATATTATTCCCACGAAGACGGATGATAGATCAAGACTGAGTACCCCTGACTTCTACGACATCATTTACTATTTTGGACTCGGTGATACTTGATAATGAGAGGACTTAGAGTATAGTCTAGACGGAAATCACCAAATATGCAAGAGTAAAAGTTCCCAATAAGGTGGGAATTAGGATTCACTAAGTGGGGAATGGCTGGATCGGATGGATCGAGTTAATGATAATCAATTTCTACATCATTCAATTTTAGCTACGACCATCAATTAGAAACCTTAAGTTTGTCAAAGATCTTGAATAGTATAGTTTTAGTTCTCCCTTAGCCAATACTTTTCGATTAAAAGTTCATATTCATTAATGAGACATGATTGTCGATTACTTGTAATATATAACCTCTTTTCTAAGAATCAAGTATTTTTCTACTTTTCGATCTTAAATGCTCGGATCTTAGGTAAAGTGCTTTTTTGTGACGGAATCTTGTGAGCCTTACTCCCGATTTGATTGACACCTCATCCACACTTCTAATGCAAATCTCCATACTCCTTGATAAGATCTCGGCTAACGCGGAATCCAAAGATCAATTCATGAAATAGGAAACCTGAGTGATTATAGATAGATACTTAATTCGGCTATCTCGGCCTCAGTAAGTTGGTGATCTATCGAGTAATCCTTAAGTTCATTAGTTCCATATTATTGATACCGTACCGCGGGCGTACTCTCGAGATTCACCATCTTTGTGTCGGCTCAGGTATCTGAAAATGGTAGGATATAGTACTTTTGCATTGGGGACCGCAGTACTAGTAACCCAGAAACATTAAATTTATAAACAATACTAATCAAATAAATTCAGAAATTCTAGTCAATTTTCTTCCCTCCTTTGCGTAGAATGGAATATCATCAAAGACAGTTTCATTTAACCTTCTCAAAGTGGTTTACTCATATCGGTGACTAATGATCGGGAAATTCACTAAAATTATAAAAACAAGAGCTTAAAATGAAATGAACTAGAACCTTCCGTCATCCATTTTTAAATCAACGATTAATAGAAAAGAATTTATAAAGAAATGCTCCATTTCAGAAGCTACACTTGTCTGATACCCAAATCCAAAAATTAAGGAAAACTAACAAAATAAGTATACTAAAGCTAAATCTACTAAAATGGAAAAGAAAATAAAAATTAAATAAATAAAAATGTCCTGAGAGTCTTCAACCATCCGGTAATCCCTAGAAGCGCATTGAGAAAGTGGGCACATTTGCCACTAGAAGCATGTATTTATAGGCTTTCCAGCATTGGGCCCCACCCCATTAATTGCATTGTGGATCCGAATTAGCCCGAGTGAAGATCTCTTTGTGCGACATAGAAAGTTACGCCAGCGATAGAACCTCCGATGCGTAATCGCTTCCTCTATCGTAGCTTCTCGTTTTTCTATCGCGACCTTTTCTCTGGGCTTGTTCTTGATTTGTGTTGCGACATACTTTGTTGATGTCGCGACATAAATTTATTCAGCCGATCTTATTGTGTAAGACATAATGACTTGTGTAAGCATCGCTGAGCTGTTTGCGCTAGTTTCTCATGTCCTTGTCATACAAAGTCTGACCAGGCATAATTTTCCTTGTCGACAAACACTTGTTTGACAGCAGCTTTGTCGCGGCCGGAGTTGCCTCTATGCGGCGAGTTGCCTGTCAGCGACGAGGTTTTCTTTAAGTCCTTAGCGATTTTGCATGCCCAGCGAAACTCTTTGGTTCTGACAAATCTTCGAGGTTCTTGTCACTTGTTGAGCTATTTGTCGCGACACAATTGCCTTGGCCATTCTCAAGTCTTCCTCAATTTATGTTGCGACCTACTTTTATCTTGTCGTGACATAATTTTATCGTTCCCTTAAGCTTTTTATTTGCTTAGCGACAAAAACTTCTTTGTCGCGACACGGGTTACGCAACTCTTGATTACTCATGACAAAGGAAGTTTCTTTGTTTCCATTCTTCTTGTGTTATCTTGATCTTATCCGCGACGAAATTCACCTCCTTCATGTTTTTACGCCGCGTGAGAGGCGTAATCTTTGTCGCGATGATAGGATTGTGTTGCCGCAGTTGTAGTCGACTTCATTATGTTGGCAATGAGATTTCCTTGAGTTGGCTTAATAATGGACACTTTGTGCAACATAAAAACATCTTAGTGGCTTATTTGCCTTTACGATATTTTCTATCCACGACATAATTGTCTCTTGTCGACAAAGTTCATCCATTAGTCTTGACTTTTATGTTGTGACCTAGAAATAATGTTGCGACCGCAGTTCGCCATATTAATGCTTAAGTATGTCGCGACAGATTTCAGGGTTGTCGCGATAACTTTCTTCAAAATATTCTTTAAGTTTTGTCGCAATAGAAAACTTTACAGTCTCGACTTAGAAAGCTGTTTTCAGCCTTGAGTTATGACCAATCTTTGCTACGACATAAATTTGCTGGCTGCGACATAGTTCCTTTGGTCTGCTTGAATTTTGTGTTGCGACATATAAATGTTGTGTCGCGACATAGATTGTTGTTTTGTGCTCTTTTTTCTTCTTTTCTACTGGGATTATCTCATTTTTCAATAATTGCCTGCAAAACACAAAGTTGATAAACATTCCACATTTTGGAATAAAAATAGATCTTAAACTGTTAAAAACTTGCTTGACAAATGGATTAAAAATAGATGAGTTTTAAACTCATCAGAGCTCCCATGATCACGCTCAGAATGAATAAATCCCTTCTCTAATAATTGTACAGAAACTGACTCTTTTAGCATCGTGAGCCATTATCGGTGTAATGGATGCCGGAGCGTGTAACACCCCAAATTATACCTTGACAATTTTATAACATGTTGAGGATGTAATACAAGTTAAAAGTTAAAGTTTTCGGGAATAATAATGCTAAAAAAATAAAATAAGCAAAACTGAAGTGTCCCCAGAATTCGAGGAAATTAGTAATTTACCCGCTCAGGACTAAATGTCATAAGATAATAAGACTAAATGCCCTGATTAGAATATGTGAAAAGAGAATGTGTAAATGAAAGGGAATAGGAAACTTAAATACAAAAATGGGTAATAAATCACAAAAGCCATTTGCCAAACATGGCCTTAGCCATGTAAATGGATAAGACCACATTTGGTCTTGCAATTTGGGCAATTGTCCCATTTGAGCCAGGTCACGTTTGAGAGAGAAAGAGGAGAAGAGAAGAAGAGGAAGAAGAAGGAGAAGCCTTTAAGGTATGGAAACTAGTTTGAATCCTTAATACATGTAAGGATAATACGGATATTGATCGATTGTGTTTAGGTTTGGGTTTTCCTATTTGTTGGTTAGATTCTCCTGCCTCCATGATGAAGTTGATTGGTTTAGTTCGATTTTGGGGGTTACTCTAAGTTGTTATATGGTTGTTTGGTTTGTTTGTGGTCCTCAATGGAGGAAAATTTTGTATAGAGAAAATGTTGGGTTTTAGGGGAGATGTTGTCTGTTTTTTTTAAAACCCACGTTTTTATTTTGGCCATAACTTTTCCATCACTCATCCAAATTGAGTGATTAAAAATTCTGGGTAAACTAAACTTCTAGGAAAACAAATCTCCTTGAAATAGATTTATGCAAATTTGGACTCCATTGTACCCAGAAATTCGTCAAAGGGGAGTTAGGTTGCATGACATAGCTGGTTCTGTTTTGGTTATGTTTTGACATTAGAGTAGTCCTGGTTGTTTAGGCCATAAGTTGAGTTTCACTCATCGAGTGGAGTGATTCAAAGTGCAGTAAACTAGACTTCTAGGAGAACAAATCTCCTTGAAATAGGTGTATGCAAATTTGAACCCCATTGCACCTAGAAATTCGTCAAAGGGGAGCTAGGTTGCATGACATAGCTGGTTCTATTTTGGTTATGTTTTGACATTAGAGTGGTTAAGTTTGTTTAGGTCGTAAGTTGAGTTTCCTTTCATCTAATTGGAGTGATTGAGTGCAGGTAGTAGACTTCTAGAAGAACAAATCTCCTTGACATAGGTGTCTTCAAATTTGGACACCATTGGACCCATAAAATTTGTCTAAAAGGGAGCTCTGTTTATAAGAAATATTTGATAGTATACGGAAATATATGAAAATGCAAAGATGAGAGTAAATGATCATAAATATCGCATATGATCACCGGATAACAATAGTTATTCGGGGATATGAGATATGTACTGAAAATGAAATAAAAATTGATTGTCTGCTTAGAACCTGGTAGAGGCATAGATAGGCATGCCTATTAGGGATAAAAGTCTGTGCATACTGATTAGTTGGTCTGGGTTAAGTCATTCTGACACCTTCGGGTCTTATAAATTCGATGTCTCGTCTGATGATAACAACACCTTCGGGTCCTTATAGAGGTCATTGTCTCATATAATGATAATAGCGCTACAGACCTTATAGTTAATTATGCCGTGCGTGATAAACACGCCCGGGTCCTTATAGTTTCCGTATCCATATAAGACATATGCGGACATGAAACATAAAAACAAATGACAAAATCTACAAATGGTTTGAATGATCGTAAACATGATATGAAATGATATAGGAAGCATAGCATATGTGATAACAAGTACTGTAATGACAAGAACAAGAAGCAAAGTGCAAAATGACACGAAATATATATGAACGATCATAAGAAATGAAACATGATATGATAAGTAAGTATGAGATATGTATAAGCTTGTGTAAATGATATGTATGAAATATGTATAAACATGTTTATAAGTATATGATATGTTAAATGTATATGCATGTGTCTAAAGTGTGATGATCCTTTTAGGGGTCGTCCATGAGTATTATTCTCACTAAGTTATAAACCTTGAGTGTTTCATCCGTGTAGGTATAGAAGGAGGAAATAGAAGACGGAGACTGATCATTATGTCGAGGTCCAGCATAACCCAACTACGTGCCCACTAAGGACCTTTTTGGTATATTTTGTATATGTCTTTGTTTTTTTGTAAACAATGTAAAGTTTGTATATATTGAACACTCCCATTTATGGAGTTTGAATATATTTTGTAATCTGCTGCTATAGAATATATTTCTAGTTAAATGTTTAATAGTATATGAATGAACAAGTTTATAGTAAATAGGAAAGGAAAAAAAAACATCAAAACGTGCAGTTGCAGTTGGGGGCATCATAGAAGTTGAGTGGTATCAAAGCCTAGGTTGGCGTTTACGGAAAAGCCTAGGTTTAGCGATTACGATAGAGTATAAGATTGAAAAGCATGTGTTTAGTAATGTGTTGGCCTGATGTCGATGTCCTTGTGGTTTGTATAGATGTATCGTCCTCCAAATCTAGCTAAAGCAGGCGGGAGTGTTAACTTGGAGATCGATTCTGGAAGCGGTTCCACTTTTGAATATGTCGAAGCGAGATTACGCCCTGCGAGCGAATGAAGCTTTGTTGAGGATATCTCGGGACATGACTCGGTGGTAGGAGATATTAACATACGAAAGCCACACGATGGGCAGCCGGGTGAGGAATTCCATAGGACAAACTTGGAAGAGTGATGTGGAATTTTGGTTAGAAAAGTTACAAAGAATATTGAAGAAAGTAAGATGCCCTCCCGATCAAAGAGTATCATGTGTAGTCTCACCATTGCAGAGTGAGGCATATGATTGGTGGAAGCTAGTGTTGGCGATCCGGGATTCCAAATCCAGCAGCTTAGGAGTTCTTTGTCCAATAATTCAAAGTAATGCAAAGAGATGTATAGGGCGTCGAGTGGAAACAATTCACGAATTTTAAGCAAAGACTTATCGGTGGTTGAATGAAAAATTCGAGTCATCTTAGCAAGTATGCCTTTGGATTTGGTCACCTCCAGAGGCATTTGCAGTGTAGGCAATTTGAGGATGGGTGCATGATTCCCATCGAGATATTTGGCACCCTATGAGATCTCTCGAGCATGAATTTCTATCAGGTTAGTCAAAGCGCAATGAAAGTAGAGGGCTTAAAGCAGTAGCAAAGAAAGATGCGAAGGAAGAGTATTCTAAATGAACCGTCCTCCTTAAGGGAAAAGAGCTGAAGTCACGGCTCAATCGATCCCGGAGTTCATCGAGAGGTGGAAGACGAGGGTCGATGTAGCACCTAGTCCACGTAGGGTGCTTAGGTTGAATGGAATCTAAAGTGCCACCATTTACCATAAAAGACATTTGGGTGTTTGCAAGTTATTGATAGGAGGGTGTTTTCGGTGTGGAAGCACTGTGTCCCAGAGAGTCAGGGGATAATAGAAGTCTGAAAGTGGCGAGGAGGAAAATCGGTCCTGCTTGCAGCCGGCCCGAAGTTGAGGTAGGGGTCGGTGGCCCCAGGTCGACAAGAGGACAATGAGGCACAATCTACAGGTGGATCGTCCTATACCTCTGACACGTACGAGCATATGCCATAAAGGCTCGTGGTCGGGATGCTCCACGAGGTTGCCATTTGGTACATTTCTCTTTGTGATATTGAGATGCATGCATTTATTGATCTTGGATCCACTCATTCGTATGTATGCATTGAACATGTATTTGATAAGATACGAGTAGTGGAACGGTTAGCATATGACATGCATGTGACCCGATCCATTTAGTTACGGTGTTAGCGTGAATAGCATATCACGAAATTGCACCATTGTTATCGAAGCATGAGATTTTCTCGATTTGATAACCTTACCGTCCAGAGTTTGACTTTATTACGGGAATGGATTTGTTCAATCTAAACAGGCCATCATTGATTGTAGTCAAAGGCAGTAGTGTTGAGATGCTCGACCCGATGCGAGGTGATAGTGCAGGCGTCATCCCGGGCTGATGTCGATGTGATCTCCGCTATGGTTAGGAGACTTGCGAGGAAGGCTATGAGACACTCTTGGCCTTGATACTTGACTCTAAGAGGAATCAGAGTTGATGTGGAAAAGATTCAATGGTAAGGAGTTTAATGCTATTTCACGAAGAGTTACGGAGTATTCACAGCCAGAAAGGGAGGTGGACTTATCCATAAATTGTACCGGGATTAGCCCACGTGCTGGGGCACCATAAAGGATTTATCTGACCTAGTGTTTAACCAAAGGGTGCACCTATTTTATTTGTGAAAAAGAAAGATGACACTCTACGGATATGCATTGATTATCGACAAATGAATAAAGTGACAGTGAAAAATAAAATTGTTCGAGAATCGAAGATCTTTTTATCGATTAAAGGGAGTAGAGTGTCTTTTGAATAGACACAAATCGAGGGGTATTATCGGCTAAGTGAATGTCGATGTGCAGAAGACTAAATTTAGAAATCGATATGGCCATTACTGGGTTTACAGTAATGCCATTTGGGTTAACTAATGCACGGTAGCATTCATGGATTTAACGAATAGGGTGTGGAGCCACATGTGAATCGATTTGTTGTGGTCTTTATCGGTGACTTGTGCCGGTGTGATTTCTAAGGATGCACGAGGAACATGAACAACATCACGAGAATAGTCATAGAGCGTTAAGAAGAAGTTATATGCTAAACTCAGCAAATGTGACTTTTGGCTAAAGAAAGTTTCCTTCCTAGGTCATATTGTGTCAATTGAGGGTATAAGAGTGGACCCTATAAAGATTGAGGCCATTGTAAATTGGAAACCGCCTCGAATGCTTAGAGGTGAAACTCCTTAGGCCCTAGCGAGGATATTCTAGAAGATTTGTGAAATGATTCTCTATCATAGCTTCTCCGCTCACCAAATTACTCAAGAAATGAGTAAAGTTTGAGTGGACATATAAATGTCAGAATAGTTTTGAACATTTGAAAGAAATGTTGGTTGAAGCACCAATATTGGCGCAGGCTACCTCGGGAAAAGAGTTACAGTGATGCTTCAAGCATTGGTTTGGGATGTATGTTAATGCAAGATGGGAAAGTAGTGACTTATGTATCCAAGCAGTTGAAGCCACATAAACAAAATCATCCCACTCATGACCTAGAGTTGGCTGCGGTAGTGTTTGCTATGAAAAAGTGGCGACACTACTTATATGGGGAAAATTAATCGAGATTTATGGATCTGAGTCTGATACCTGCGGACTTAGAAGAATTAAATTTGAGGCAGGCGGAGGTGGTTAGAGTTATTGAAATATTATAATTGTATAATAGATTAACACCGGAAAAGCTAATGTAGTACTTGATTGCTTTAAGATGAAAGGCAGTGGCGGCAAATGTCACTTCTTTCCCTGATGAATGGAGATTAAGCGGATGATGGGCTATATTGGCTCGACTAGCAGTATGACTTATTTTAAAGCAGATGATGATAAGTGCGTAGAAAATGATGTAGAGTTACGGAAAAAGATCGGATGGTCGAGGAGATATGGTGATAAGGCGGATTTTGAGTAAAGAGAAGGCGGAAGTTTGTATTTCCAAAGCAGTTATGTGTCGAGATGATAGAGCTAAAGAAAAAGGTTGTTGAGTGAAGCTCGTAATACTTTATTTACAATGCATCCTAAAAGTAATAAGATGTACCAGGATTTGAAACAACATTATTGGTGGAAATGAATGAAAAGAGATGTGACAAAGTACGTGTCTAAGTGTTTGACGTGTTAGCAAGTCAAAGTTGAACACTAAGTTCCAACCGGTCTGTTGAATCCCCTTCCAATTCCTCAATGGAAGTGGGATAAAATTACCATGGATTTTGTGTAGAGATTACTAGAATTTGAATTGATACAACATTCTATCCCATGAGACAGGATAAACAATCGAAGAGATTGATTCGAGTACTCGAAGGCATCTTGAGGTTGTCATGGAATTTCCTGGAAGTTGGGATATGTATATTCCATTGATGAAATTTGCCTATAACAATAATTATCAAGCAAGTATTGGCATGTACTTAGTATGAAACTTTATGGTGGGAATGTAGAACTCGATGGACATAGTTGAATGAACATAAGGTGATTGGTCCAGACATAGTAAAAGATACAGAAGAGAAAGTACAAGTTATTCGTCAAAGGTTAAAGGCAACTAGTGATAAAAAAAAGTCATATGTCTAAAGGGGAGAGATATTGAATATGAAGTGGGAGACAAGGTCTTCTTAAAAGTATCGTCGTGGAGGAAAATTCTACGGTTTGGTAAGAAAGGCAAGTTGAGTCCGAGGTTCATAGGGTCATATGAGATTCTTGAACGAATTGGCCTTGTGGCTTATCGTTTGCTTGCCTCCGAGTTAGTGGCCCACATAATGTGTTTCATGTGTCAATTCTTCATAGATACCGCTCTGATAGATTACACATATTGCCGATCTGGCTATACGGTACAAGGCTGTACAAAAATGCGAGCCGATTTTTATATGATGAAGTGCAGAAAGGCTATTCTAGCCGCGAAGTGAAATAGTTGTGGAATAAGCAAGTGCTGGATTAGTGAAGTGCTTTGACAACACCAGCAAGGGAAGAAGCTACTTGGGAGCCCAGCGACTATGAGGCCGTGAGTATCGCTTATTTCTTGGCTACAGGTAATAATTTAGTAGTTCCTTTAAGGGGAGAGTTGTAACACCTCAAATTATACCATGACAGTTTTATAACATGTTGAGGGTGTAATACAAGTTAAAAGTTAAAGTTTTTGGGAATAATAATGCTAAAAAAATAAAATAAGCAAAACCCGGAATTAATCTAAGGGTCAAGGGTAAATTAGTAATTAACCCACTAAGGACCCAAATGTCATAAGATCATAAGACTATATGCCCAATTAAAATATGTGAGAAAAGAATGTGTAAATGAAAGGGAATAGGAGGACTTAAATGCAAAAATGGGTAATAAATCACAAAAGCCATTTTCCAAACATGGCCTTAGCCGTGTAAGTGGATAAGACCACATTTGGTCTTGCAATTTGGGCAATTGTCCCATTTGAGCTAGGTCACGTTTGAGAGAGAAAGAGAAGAAGCAGAAAAGGAAGAAGAAGAACGAGAAGAAGAAGAAGGAGAAGAAGGAGAATCCTTTAAGGTATGAATCTTAGTTTGAATCCTTGCCTGTAAGGTTCTTATGGATTTTTGATGGGTGTGTTTAGGTTTGGGTTTTCTGTTGTTGGTTGGAATTCTTCTACCTCCACAATGAAGTTGATTGGTTTTGTTCAATTTTGGGGGTTGCTCTAAGTTGTTATATGGTTGTTTGGTTTGGTTGTGGTCCTCAATGGAGGAAAATTTTGTATAGAGAAAATGTTGGGTTTTAGGGGAGATCTTTATCTTTTTTTAAATGCATATTTTGTTTTGGCGTCACTCATCAAATTGAGTTATTCAAAATTCGATATTAGACTTCTAGGAGGGTAAATCTTAAAATAGGTGTATGCAATTTAGGCACAGTACCTTGAGAGAAATTGATGAAAGGATGGGTGCGTAGTATGCTTGGATTACATTTTGATTTGTTTGACATTAGAGTAGTCACAGTTGTTTAGGCCAAAGTTGTGTTTCGCCTCCGAGTGGAGTGATTGAAGTGCGGATGGCCCAGACTTTTAGGAGAACAAATCTCCTTGAAATAGGTGTATGCAGATTTGGTTATTGCTTACTAGAAATTATTCGAAAGGATGCAGGTTGCGTAATGTTCTTTGGTATGTTTGACATTAGAGTGATTCGGATTGTTTGGCCATAAGTTGAGTTTCCTTTCGTCGATTGGAGTGATTGAGTGCAGTAAAGTAGACTTCTAGGAACAAAGCTCCTTGGAATAGGTATCTTGAATTTGGACACCATTAGAAAATTTGTCTAAAAGATAGCTCTATTTATAAATATTTGATAGTATACGGAAATACAAGAAAATACAAAAGATAAGAGTAAATGATCGTAAATATACCTTATGATCACCGGATAGCAATAATTTATTCGAGGATATAGAATATCTATTGAAAATGAAATAAAAATGGATTATGCCTTAGAGACACAGTAAAGGGATAGATGGGCATACTATTAGGGATAAAAGTCGACATCTTGTCCGGTTAGCTCCGTTAGGTCATTCTGACACCTTCGGGTCATAGAGAGGTCATTGTCTCGTCTGATGATACTTGACACCTTCGGGTCCTTATAGAGTCATTATGCCGTACAATGATAACGGTAACCACGGTCGTATAAGAGTCATTATCTCGTATAATGATAACAGCGCCCCTTCGGGTATATAGTTCATTGTCTCGTATAATGATCGCATTGCCAGATTCATATAGTTCGTATCCATAGGTATATACGGGCGTGAAACGTAAAGCAAAATAATGATAATATGCAAATGATTTGAATATGATAAATGACATGATATGAAGTGATATAAGAAGCGTAACCGCTGTATGTGATATGAAGTACCTTTGTGTGAGAACAAGAAGCAAAGTGTAAAATGACATAAAATGTATATGAGCGATGATAGAGAAAATACATGATATGATAAGTAGTATGATATGTATAAGCATGTGTAAATGATATGTATGAAATAGCTATAAAAGCATGTGTATAAAGTATATGATATGTTAGATGTATATGCATGTATTAATGCAAGTGTGATGATCGCTATTGGGGGTCAGATCCACGAGTATTATTCCACTAAGTTATAAACATGCAGATTGTTTCATCCATGTAGGTGAGAATAAGGAAATAGAAGCCCGAGCAATCCATCGACAATCGAGGTGTCTGACACTAGGCGCTCATTGAGGACCTTTTTGGTTTATTTTGTATATGTCTTTGTTTTTTTGTAAACAATGTAAAGTTTGTATATGTTGAACACTCCCATTAATGGAGTTTGAATATATTTTGTAATCCACTGCTACAGAATATATTTCAAGTTAAATGTTTAACAGTATATGAATTAATAAGTTTATAGTAAACATGAAAGGAAAAAAAAAAACCCCTCACATGACTTGGATCTTTGGGTTGGGGCGTCATAGAGGCGCGCCTAGAACCGTCGAATTCACGAACTCAATTTCCATCAGTGGAGCAATCCTTGCAACTCCTTCGAACAATTCGGATAATCTAGAGCTATAGGGATATGCGAGTACTAGGCTACACCTTTTCCCTATCAACCACTTACGCCAAGTAGGATTCACACCCTTTCCAAACCATCATTCTAGTAGTGGCCGCGGATATCACATTAGAGAGGTGGTTCGACCTCTCGCCGATAAAAGTTAATTCCTCGCCACTCGGTGTTCTTAAAGTTACTCACTTCATTCTACAATCAACCACCACTTGGTGACGGAACAACCAATCCATCCTAATATCATCGAACTCTTTGAATATGAAACGTGATCAGAGTCTAGGAAACTCATACTCTCATTACGATGGGACGATCTCTATAAACTCCATTCACAACAACACTATACTTGGAATCGGGTTGTTGCAGATATCATGCTTTCGATTTCACTCTTTGACAAACTACCCCGAACTAGGAATGTAATAGTATCAAAGATGTGAAATTACCAACGCTATCACATCCAGGGCATCTTTATCTTGGCGGCCTTCATTGCATGCGCCACTGTTTAGACATGGGAATCCGATACGCTGGGCTATGTCAACATTCTCGAACATTGGTGATGCAACACTCTTGTTGTCCTTACTTCCCTTATGTCTTGATGGAAGCTATAGCCACTGATACAGTGCGGTGAAGAGCGGGTTCTAGGTCGATCTTTTTACTTTGTGCTCATTGGATCCCTGAATGAAACAAGCTTTGTTAGTCCTCGACAATCTCCTTTATGTCTCGCTCGCGATGTGTGCGATAAGGAGGGACAGTGCTTCTGGAAGAATCTCTTTAGACTAGCTACTAATGGTGTTGGTAGAATGGTCTTTCTGGGTAGTTTAATTTGGTCTACATGGTGTAGGCTAACTAGAACCTGTGGACCTCTGTTCTTGATACGGTCTTGTCTGGCTTGGCGGTGGGGTTTTTTGCTTTGCCTTCTTTACTTTTCTATCATCACTATTGCTTTCTTGTTTCTTGGCGATTTTAAAGCACATGTCACAATCTTGCGTGTCATCGTGGTCGAGATCTGTGGCGTGGTAGAATATAGTTATTAGTCGTCTTGGTGGCACTTTTCTTATTTGTAAATAGCATCTTTGGAGCATACTTGCTCGGCAATTCCTCGATTCTGCATCGCGTTAAATACTCTGCTTCAAATTATGGAACTCTCTTCTCATATTGCTAGGTACATTCGACCCGTATTGCTTTCTAAGTGCGCTGTGAAAAACCCCGTAATATTTTAGGTGGTGCGGTTTTGGTCATAATTTTCCGCTGAAGTAAGAGTCGTCATTGTAGGTGAGATCGCACACTCTAAATTTTCGATTGTCTGATACGTTGTCGAAGCATTACTATGTTCTTTCAAGCCAATTTTCCGTCATGGAAGAACAATTAAATGCTTCTTTCGAGAAAATTTATGGGCTAGTATTTGTCATTACCGATTGTTATCCATTGAGGGACAACTTAGGCTGATTGCGCTACACTTTGCAATGTTTAAGCTATTTGTTAGAGGATATCAACAGTACCTCCTACGACTTGTTATTTGTTGGAGGATATCAACAGTACCTCCTATAAGCCCAAAACCAGTTATAGGCTTATAGCACCATGACTTGAGTCACACTGTTTGGTTCATGGCAGTGGCAGTGGGGGCCATCTGATTGGTTGAAACCAGTTCGATGTCCAATTGGTTGAAGAAACCAGAAATGTTTTAAAAATAAACAACTACTACTACTTTTAAAAATTGATGATCTGGATTAATTCCGAGTTTAGTTTGGTTTGAAGTTTGAACATTGAATGATGACTGACTGACCAGGTGATGTGTGATGTGGCGAGCGACCAGGAACACAAAATCCAACTATGTCCAATAATATGCCACGTCTCCTCCACCCCACACCCTAACAGGCCATCACCATTTTTTATTTTTGCCCTTCTCCTTTACTGCCACGTGTACACCCTCATCACCATTACGGCATTACCCACTTCTAGTTCTTTCATTCCCCCACCTTTTCCTCCTATCGAGTCTCGCCCCATTCTCCTTCTTCCATTTTCTCACTCCCAACTCCCTTCCCCCTTCTCTTCTTTCCCCACATATTTTCTCGAGAAAGTGAACCACACTATACATTTTCGAATCCTAGATTCCTTTTCTTCAATAAAAGGAAATGTCAGGTGGTGTAGAGCCAACAGATAACGACATCCAACTCCCAAAAGATGATAACAGACCCATCTCCGCCGCCCAGAAGAACGTCCACCCTCCGCCATCGCCCCTTCCTCACGTTCCGGCAACTCAACGCCTTGGCCGTCATCGTCGTCTTCTCCGCCAGCGGCATGGTGAGCATGGAGGACTTCGTATTCGTCGTCCTCTCCTACATTTACATCCATTTCCTCTCCAAAGTTGCCTTCCCTTAACACTTCAACCCAAGAACGAGTCTTCGATCCAAACAACAAATTCCTCTCTCTCTACGTCTCCTTCGCCGCCATCATCGGCCTCGTCCTCCCCATCGCCTACATCTTCCACGGCATCCTGGAAGAAGACAAACAGGGGATCAAAGCAGCTTCTCCCCACGTTTTCCTCCTTGCCAGCCAAGTTTTCATGGAGGGAGTGGCATTTTCCGGCAAATTCTCAATACCGATAAGAGTATTCGTGCCGGTATTTTACAATTCAAGAAGGATTTTCACAATCGTGGAGTGGTTGAGGAATGAGATTGGGAAGGTGGATGCTGAAATTGCAGTGGAGTCTCCGCTAAATTTGCATGGGAGAGCACTTTGCCGCCAGCAAACATGGGTAATTTGGTGCTTCAACCTGTTCAGTTCTTGTTGCCTCTTTATCTTCCTAGGGCTTTCATTACATACCTCCTTCAACAAAATCAAAGACTGAACATTCTTAGGGTTTTTTTCGGAAAGATTGCAATGCCCAAGCTATTTATTTCGAGCCCAATGTTATTTTATTTTGCTATATTTTGGGAAATGTTTGTTATTTACTTTTGGGCACGCCTGTGCCTGGTCCCAAAAAATGAATGAATTCAGAGAATACCTAAACCATTGTCATCTTCAGGAGTATAATTAATTTTGAAGATTATTTTTGGATTAATTTGGAAAGTTAACAAGATTAGATATAAAAAAATTTACAAAAATCTTTGTAGATTATGGGTACGTTTGAAATCTTATTTATAGTTTATTTAAATTTTATCTTCTCATATAAGTGTTTTGGTAAAAATTAAAGGTGTTTAGAAAGTTTATGAAATAAATTATGACTTCTATAAGCTCATTTTAGCTTATTTAAATAAGCTTTATTGAAAAGCTGATCAAAAATAACTTATGACCCCCTAATCTATAAACTCATTTTAGCTTATTTCAATAAGTTTCATATACAAGCATTTTAAAAAGTTATGGGTAAATCCTAAAGAATTTGTCATCGTAATCACAAAACTATCCTTTTGATAAATTATGTAAAAAAACTAGGAATTTTTTTTAAAAAATAATATGAAAATAAATTTCTAAAGAAATATGTAAAAATGGGTACATTTTTTTTTTAAAAAAAGTATAAAATAGGGAAAATAATTCTGAAAAATAATGAAAATTTTGAAAACAAATTTTATAAGTGCTTATAGTGGTATTTTCAATAATTTCAGTTGTTATAAGCATTTGTATAGTAATGCATTCAAAAATGTTAAAATAATGTATAAACGTTTTTTAGAATATGTATCCAAACATAAATAGTTTATTGAATAAAGTATTTATGACATATTAGAATAGAATGTAAAAAATATTTTCTATTTTATTTCTTGATAAGTTTATATCTTTTCTATTAGAATTATTTAATTTTTAGAATGACAACAATGTAAGTTTTATTTACATAAATATTAAAACTATCAAGATCAGTCATGCATAGGGACAATAATTGTTACCATATACACAGGGGATGGTGGAATTGGACGGTGGACCACTTGAATCAAATGCCTGGCTTGTACAGTAGCTATAACTTGATTGTCTTACTATAACATAAATAAGAAAAGAAAGATTAATATTGAAAATTTAGGAGTTGTTGGGTTCTTGTTTTTTAAAACTATTTTTAGTTTTAAAAAAACATTAAAAATCTGTTTGATTCTCATTTTTTTGTGTTTTAAAAAACAAAGAGAACATCAAAACCCTATATTTTTAGAGAACACAGAAATAATGTTTCCTATATTTTCAAAAACTTTTTTCTAGAATAATTTTAAAAAAAAAAACCAAACCAAACAGGGTTTTAAGCACTAAGGCGGTTGAGGCAACTTGTCATTCTCATTAATCTCATATTTCTTGACTTTTCTGTGCCTAAATTGATGCTGGCTTTTTCTTGGGGAAAAACTTTAAGAGTTCATAAACTAAAAATGGAAAAGGAAAAAGAATATTTTAGATGTAATTAGAACTGTATAGAATTAAAAATATTTTTTTTTAAACATCATATTTTAAATATTGTTTTAAATAACCGGTACTTATAGGAAAAGTACAACCTCCAACCTCACATCTATTTTCTTTCTTTTCTTTTCCACCTCAACTTCCTTAAAGCATCAAAACTCAAATGACAAAAGGTAAAAAAAAAAATCCTTAGAAAGAAAAAAAAGAGAATGACAGAAATTAAAAGAAATACGAAAACTGAGAAACCTCATTCAAGAAGGGAGTAAATATAATTTAAAGAAAATTAATTTTATAAACTACTAGTTGAAATATTGATTACAATATAGTTAAAATTATAAAAATAATAAAGTTAAGACAAATTAAAGGATAAATAGGTTCCATATTTTGGAATCAGAATATTAATGGTAGAAAATCGATTTTTATTGTTAGGCTTAATTTTAATTTTATTTTTATTTTCCTACATTTTTCTCATCAATCAAACAAAGCATCTTCCAACGCATGATAATCAGGGATTATAATCAAAGAAAAACGAAATGAGGGAATCAATGTAAGATTTTCATAAAGTGGGCTTTATTAATTGAAATTAACTGATTTGGATTTGGTCTAATAAAGTGAGATTATAAGGATTCTTATTAATTTAATATGGGGCTGCTTGAGTGTGTGGGTGAGTGCGGCCGGCCGTAATGAGGGCTGTGGTCTGCTTTCAAATAAATAAAAGGCTCAGCAGTCACTCCCAGCACTTTTTGGGATACGTATTTTCTTTGTTGGCATATAGATTAGGAGAAAACTTTTACCAACACGTGAGGCATCTCATTAAGCCGGTGTCATTCATACGGGGATAGGGAGAAGATCTTGAGATCTTATGTCATTACTTTGCGGATCTTGTCGATTAAGCGTAATGTCGTAGTTAAAATCGATTATCTGATTTCGGTTTTCTCTCCCATTATTATGCTTTGTATTCTAACATGGTGATGCAAAGCATGAGATCTTATCCCTACAGTTGGTAGCCAGGCCAACCATGGATTAAATTCAAAACATATGAATTGGAGAATTTTATTTTAAGTTTATTCAAATCGGGCTTACGTCGGTTGGAGATTACTGTCCAAATCAAAACATGAATTTTTGCATATTTGGAATGAGACGACCGACGGGCGTGGCGCAGACGTCTCGGCAAAGAGGCCGGACGCGCCTCACACGCCGCAGACGCGCCGCGACGCCAAAAGATTAGCATCCCACGGGCGCCGTGAAGGACACGCGCCAACCAAACCACCGGGTTTGTCATCGTTACCACCGCCATCGACCACCTACCCGCCCGAGCCTGAGCTTCGACCCGGCCAAATCGGTTCAAGCATCGAGGCCACTTGATCTCGATCTGGCCTGAGCCCGACCCGATTTTCGACCGACCCTACAACGGCCAACAGAATTTTGACCCGACCGCCAACACCACCCGACTTTGGACCCGACCCTGCTAACTGATGACCCATTAACGACCCGCCGTTTATTATCAGCGCCCACACGTCAGCCTTTCGTGGCTGCGGAGGCTGGCGGTGAAGTCCTTCGGGCGATCTTGATATCGATTTGAGAGATTCCCCAACGCAGATATTTATTTTACATGTTTGAAGCTACATATGAAAATGATATAACCCTATGTACTTTTTCTATAGAAATTAGGGTATTTTTAATTTTTAGTATTTGTATTTCCTATGGCTTCTGGAAATACATATGGTGAAGCCAACATGTATATATCACCGTATAAGGATCATGTAGCTCTCAAATTCATTGTCTATTAATGAATTAAATAAGATAATTGGAGTAATATATATATATATATATATCACGCATAGCACAAAGCTTATATTCCTCGGTATGAGAGATTTCAAGGATTCAATCAAGGTGACCGCCAAAGTAAGGCACACTTGATTGGTTTGAAGTGTAAGATCACCTCTATCATGCGATTGCCCCTGCTTATTTACATGATCTACACCCCAAAGGAGGTGATCTGTTATTCATGGAGGGATACATGTATGCATGTGTCAGAAATTAATTCATCTTAGTGGTTCATGGTTCAAAGGTGGTGATTTAATTAAATTAGAATATGTTCTCATGGTCGCCATGTGGAGAGTGTACAACCGCATGTCATATTTTCGCCAAAGCCAGCATTGTTACTACGATGTAATTTCTCTCAGATAGAGTATTCACATGATGCTGATTGTATTGTTTTGAGTTTACTTTTTTTTTTTTTTCGCCAATTTTTCTCAGAACGGCAATTCACCTAATCGAGGTCCCATCGACTGAAATTTTAAGAAATGGGTGAGATTTTCTTATTTGGAATGGAGCTTCATGGATGTTCAAGGTTGCCTTTACAAAGGATAAGTCAAGTGTGATATCACGTACCACTAGTATTTAATGAGAAACTTACTGAAAGCATACCCTGGAAAGAAAGAATCGGATTTGCTTATCGACAATGAAGAAATCCACAAGAACACTTGAAAAGTGGTTTACCGCTTGACTCACGCTTAAGGAAATGATATAAACGCATAGAGGCTAGAAATCGAATTTCATCTAATGCCGAGGTTGGAACACTCTTCAAAAGCTCTTCAACATGAAGTATGATGGTATCATTGCTGTAGAGATTATGTCCTCGTGGATGGTAGACCTAAAGATCAAGCTTCAAGCCCACATTGGCCCCCGATGTTTAACAGGTATCAAGCTCCTGCAACATCCCTTTCACCTGATTTTGGGATTATAAAGACAAATTGTTATGCAATTCCCAAGACAGATTTGGTCAATAAATGACTGAGCAAGAAGTGCGCATATGGTAAGGTTATAAACTAAGAAGAGAAAGAGAGCACGCCTTATATGTCGCTAGTTCCCATAAAAGAAAAAAAAATAAGAAGTTCAAAAAGTCGCACTCACAAAAGGTACTCAAGAACTTACCGGCCAGCCCACAAAGGTAACCAAAGTCATTCTTGAAAAAGGATGGTGATCACGCTTCTTTTCGTGGGGTGAAGAAAGGTCACATGAAGAAGGAGCGCAAAACGAAGCTCGACGCTCAAACGTGGGCCATGGGTGCAATGATTCTTTTAACACTGTTTGTAAACTAACTCATCTCAAGCAACTACATCCAGCTTCTTGGTGGCTCGATAGTGGAGCAACTAATCATGTTGCAAGCACTACATGTGATTCACAAACCCAGGAAGCCAAATAAGGATGAATCCAGTTTCACCGTGGGAAACAAACGAGAAGGCCGATGTCATGTTCGTGGAGATGTAATCTAATTCTAGATTCGGTTTAAATTGATGTTGAAAGACACCTTTGTGCCTTTGTAATGGAATTAGGCTCGTGATCGTGTTTGGATTTATATGATTGGCTCTTGAAATCAAAAAGAATGTTATTCAATATTTCTTTAATTCAAATAAGGTTTGCGTCAGCCATATGTCCAACGGATTATACAGATTGGGGCTGATTCTCCCACGATGATATATACTGAGTTTCCTTATACTAACAAAGGCAGCTCTAAGAGACCATTACTCTAAGGAAGAGTCTTATGCGACATGGCATAAACAGATTTAGCCATATCTCTAAGGATAGAGTAGGGAAAGTAATAGAGCAAAGTACTAACATCCCCGCCCGCTCTTAAAAATGACTTAGAGATATGAGACTGCTGGTAGAGGTAAAAATGACCAAAGATGTTGAAAGAAAATCGGCAAATCAGAAGGTTCCGACTTCTTGTTGAAGTCATTCAACCCGATATAAGTGGACCTATACTAAGAACCTTATGTAGAAATTTTTATTTCATCACATTTATCGATGACCATTCTCGATATGGCTTTGATCATTAAAGAAAGTCTCGAGTCTCTTGACAAGTTCAAGATTTTCTGCATCAAGTCTAGGAAACAATTGGGAAAGTCATAAAGGCTTATAGGATCTGACCGAGGTAGAGAGAGTATTATGAAGCATGGCGATGCCTACAACTTAAGGCTATCTCACCAAACACCAGAGGATTCGATGGTGCCAGCCACTACGCCTGTGGAGTCCCGAGCAAAATGGTGTGAATGAAGAGCAATCGCACTTATGGAAATGGAAAAGTGAGTATGACGGGAGGAAATTTACCCGGTTTTCTGTGGGGTGAAGCTTGGTAAACACTGGTACATTTCCGAATCGTACCAGTAAAGCCAAGCTCCATTGACTCTTTATTAGTGGACTCCGGGCGTAGCTTCAGCTTAAACCATTTTAAGGCTCGGGATGTCCTGGAAGAAGGAAGTCAAAGAATCCCAATATTGTTGACTTTAACCACTTTACATTTTGTATCTACCCTAATATTCAAGGGATACTCGCTCTATAATCCCAATGGAGGCACAAGAATTCTGTGAGTCACACAAACAAGTTTTTTGGAGTTTGATGTATCAAGAAAGTAGCCGCTCATAGACGCCATTGAGGATGATAGTACGGGGTAGTAATGTGGTACTTTTATCTCCCCTCCCATACTGTATAATTGTGGGAACTCCTACACACATATCAACTCACTGAGACCCTGGATCCCGTCACAGACAACTTAATGAAGTTCAATGTATGGCTCTCAAAGCAGGATGTGGCTATTACTACTCCGCATGAGATCCACCAGGGAGAGACGATCAAATATACCACCTGACTCATTTAATTATATAGAGTATAAGACTACGATATCGGTTCCTTGACTCCGATCCAATAACTTAGTGAGGAAGTCGTTTGGCCCCCGCCTCGAACTGCGGGTCGGATGCAATGAGAGATGAAATTCAATCTATAGAGGTGATAATGGAGTTTGGGAACTTATTGAATTACCTAAAGGTCATAGACCCATTGGCTGCAAATGGGTGTATAAGACTAAAAGGGACCTTAAAGGAAAGATTGAGAAGTTTAAAGCCAGACTGGTAGCCAAAGGTTTCACTCAGAGAGAAGGGGAAGCGTACCATGAAGCAACCTTTCTCCGGTCTCTAAAGATTCTTCACGATCACGTGATTAGTTGCTCATTTCCCGATATGGTTATATCGATGGATGTTAAACCGCATTTTCATCGGAGACCTTAATGAAGGTTCATATGATGCAACCCGGCGTTTGTGGCAAATGATTCACACTTATGATCCTGTGAAAAGTCTATTTATGGTCCTGCTGCTTCTAGACAATGGTACTTAAAGTTTCATAGTGTTGTTGTTTCATATGGTTTTGTTGAGAACAAAGTAGATCAACGTATATACTCGCAAGGTCGTAGGGAGGAAATTTATTTTCCTAATACCTATGTGATGATAGGCCCTCGCTTGCAAGCAGCTGGACTCTCGTTTAATGCATGAGACAAAGAGGATGTTGTCGTAAAGAATTTCATACGGCTGACCTCGTGAGGCGCTCTTTATCCCGGGCATTGAGATTCACAGAATCGCTCGATCTTGCCGGGTTTATCTCGTGAGGGCATATGTTGATCGTATTTTAGAAAGATTCAACATGCAATAATGTAAGCCAGAATTGCCTCGTCAGAAGGCGATAAGTCGAGCCCATCACAATGTCCCTATCCGATATCGAAAGCCCAAATGAAGAATGTACCTTATGCTAGTGCACTGAGTATTATGTATGCTCAGTGATGCATTTGGAAGCGATATTGCCTTTGGTAACAGATCTCTAGGTAGATATCACCAACCAGACATGACTGTCGGGTTTGTCTTTCAAGAATGTTATAAGCGCACTTAAAGAGTGACAAAAGACTATATGCCGATTTACAAACATGTTCAGGATCTACAACTAGTTTGGTATTCGATTCGCACTTTGTTTATTGGCGTGATGAAAAGAAGTCAACAACAAAGTTAAGCATCTTAAGAAGGTGAGGTAGTATCATGGAAAAAGTGAGAAACAAATCAATAAAGATCCTCTACTCACGCAGGTCGAGTTTCAGGGTATCGCCACCAATTACTCGCAATTTGGTTCAAATCTCATTAAGGAGTACAAACGCATTTGATTTTGTGGATAGCTCCATACAATTGTATTAGACAATAACTCTAAAGGTTGCTTTATTAGCTCAACAACAGAGGTCTCAAAGGGTTTAAGCACATGAGTCAAGTACCGAATTATAAAGGAAAAAGTTCAAAAAACTTAGTGACATTGCAGTACACATTTCAAATGGCTGATATGATTGCAGTATCCGCTAACTAAAGGCCTCTCACTCGTGGTATTTTGATCGACATGTCACAACATGGGCCAGGCATCATGATACCAAATTAGTGGGAGCTAAGTTTTATGTCATTTTATGAAGGTTGAATCCGATTTCATTACATTTTTGTAATAATTGAATTTGTATCAACTCTTTTGCATTCAATAAGGTATTTGTGAATGTAGATTTATCAAGGTACAAATAATTGTTGAAAACTTATGGCATTGTGTAAAACCTTGAGTATGTGCTATGGGGCATTCTTGGCATTAAATTTCACAAAGATGTTTTGTTATTTATAAAGCAAAAGTTACCTATCAAGGTAACATACATATATGTGTTCGTTGGAACCATGATGGATATTTCCTCCTCGTGACACACTACAGTTTTGCACACTTAAGAAAGAGAATTTAACAATAATAGACACACAAGATCACCATTATGATAAGAATATCCATTTAACACACTACCATATTGAATCCATATCACGTAAAGTTGAGTACCCTGACTCATGGAAGCGGTCCAGATGAGTACATGCAATTACCGCCGCAGATTCATGTTTGAGACTTTGCGGCGGGATTTGACTATTTAAGAATAACCCTAGACCAATATAAAGGTGCGACACAATGGCTTCACTTAATACCGCCAAGTGGGAGAATGTAAGATTTTCTATAAAGTGATTTATTAATTGAAATTAACCGACGGATTTGGTCTAATAAAGTGAGATTATAAGGATCAGGCTAATTTAATATGGGCTGGCAAGTGTGTGGTCAGGCGCCCGACCCAGAATGTAGAGGGCCTGGTCATAACTCAATAAATAAAAGGCTCAAGTCCCTCCCAAACCCAGGATACGTATTTTCTGCCTTCATATAGATTTAGAGAGAAAACTTTTCTCTAACACGGAGGCATTCTCTCATTGCCGTTGTCATTCATCTGGATAAGGGAGAAGATCTTGAGATCTTGTAATCGCATTTTTGCACTCATCGATTCGTGACGTTCAATCACGATTTAAATCAGCACGCAGAATTTTCAATTTCTCTCCATTATTATGCTTTGTATTCTAACATGGTGATCTACAAAGCATGAATCGTATCCTACAATCAAAACTCAAAAAAGTAAAGTGAATGAAAAGAGAAACGAGAGAACAATCCGCAAAGAAATTGTTAGGAAACATTCATTCCAAACGGGGTCTGGATCTCTTACCCTCTCTTACCCTCTCTTACCCTTTCGGCTACTCTCCAAAAGCTTGCATAATGATATATATCAATAATTTCCACAAGGGTTTATGAATATCCACACCTCTTCTTCTACAGATCCAACGAAAATCCTCTTCTTCTTGTCTTTTTTCAGGCTTTCTCTAAAAGCTTGCCATAATCATATTATTGCAAACTTTCTACTTTGGTCTTTTACTATTAAAACAACCTAATCGAAAACATTTTCACCCAAAGCAAAAAAAAAAGAAAAAGGAAAATGATCCAGTTCGCCAAGAAAATATAAATGGCTTCCACAAATCAGAATCCACGAAAAGTAAAATTATGAGGGGATTGTTTAATTTTCTTGGGTACCAGCCAAGGTTATATCCTAAAATTCTGATTAGGGCCTTATGTACTCACTCAATACCTGGAGGATTCAACTCTTTCTATTTTGGCTTGTGCCTGCTCTAACCTGGTCCCAATAAGTGAATGGGTGAGAACATCTAAGGAGTGTAATCACGCTTAGACCCATCTTTGGATTTAATTTACCTTTTAAGATTATTTCTGAATTCAATTGGTAAGTTAAACAAGATTGATATACCTTTACAAAAAATTTCTTTTGTAGACTATGGGTGTTATTTCATAAATCTTATTTATAGTTTATCTGAGCTTGTATTCATTATATAAATACTCGATAAAATAAAAGGTGCTTTAGAAGACCTTATGTGTCACTTTAATCTCTATAAGCCCCATTTAAAACTTATTTGATGTTATTTGAAAAAGCTTGTCAAAAATAACTTATGACCCTTTATAAACCCATTTTATTTTATTTCAATAAGCTTTCATATAGAAACTTATCAAAAAAGGGTTATCTAGAAGTTAAAATCATCATCTTATTGATAAAATTATCCTTATCATAAATTATGTAAAAAATAGGAAAAAATTTTAAAATTTTGAAAGGAATTTTGGAAAAAAATGTAAAAAGGTAAATTTTTTTTTGAAAAATTATGTAAAAAATAAGGAAAAATATTCATAAAATAATTTGAAAATAGAAAAACAAATTCCAAATAAACATGTAAACAAATAGGTAAAATCTTATAAAAAATTATGTAAAAATAAGAAAAAATTTAAAAAATAAAAAAATTCCAAAATTATGTAAAAATAGGTAAATTCTTTGAAAATTTTATGTAAAAATAGAAACAATTTTAAATATATAATTAAAAATAGGAAAAAATTATTGGATACGATTTTCTTGATTTAGAATTTAATGCAAATCAAGAGGTTTATTTTGTTTTGGAACTAAAATTTTTGGTTATGACGTAAGCATTAATGTATGTTTGTTATTTTGTTTTTGAAATGTTTGCACTTACGGGAATATACTAGTGGTTTTTGGCTTTTTGGTCTTTGATTTGCTTTACTTTATTGTATTTTCTTCTTATTATTAGACAAAAACTATAAACACACAATTAGTGAAACATATAATTTTATTTATATTAGATGTTATGCATCACTTAAAAAACCGCGCCTGGGCGTGCCTACTAAGGACCCCAATATGCTTATAAACCGAATACATTTTAAATAACTACGAGCCACATGAGGCTACAGAACTAGAAAATATAGTCAAGAGGGGCATAAAAATTTTGGGGTAAAGTATGGTAGTTAAGTGGTAGCAACCCACTGGTAAACTATGAGGTTGGAGTTTGACTCCTACTATCATGTTCCAATTCGAAAGATTTTGTACGAAGAAAAAAATATAGAATATTTTAGTTTTTATAATCTCTTTTATGCATATGAAACAAAAGTGAAGAGGAGAGAAAATTTCATTAGCTATTTTTTATACTATAGATTATATTTGAATGATAAATGTTTTTAATATACAATAAATCTCTTACTTTATTTTTAAAGGTTTTTATCATGGTTTCATGATAATGAAACATGATATAGATATAACCATATATATATATGTATATGGGATAGATATAACACAGATATATATATATATATATATATATATATATATATATATTAATTTTAGGTTTTTTAAATTTTGCAATATGACTAATGCTTATTTGTTCAAACACTTCAATTTTATAAATGCTTATAAATTGTATTTTCAAGAATTTTAACCCATATAAGTGTTTGTATAGTAGTTTTATCTCAAACACTTTAAAATAATGTATAAATATAAAATAATATGCATTCAACACAAATAGTTTATTGAATAAAAATAGACATAAGTTCTCATGTAATAAACTCGTTATAAAATTAGCGCTTTAATTAAGATCTTACCAAACAGGCGCATTCTTCTTTTTCAATATTTCATTCATGGACATAACAAATTGTTTCATTTTGTGTAATGATTTTATATTTCTTATGATATTATTTGATTAAAATTTTGAATTTACTTTTTATTATAGCCATTTTTGAAATATTATGTTAAAACTTAAAAGGTAATCATGGGTTAGAGCCGAAATACAACCCGACCATTTCATCCAATCCATCCAGTTCAAGACTCAAATGAGTAGGGCTAATCGACCTATCTAACTAACTAGGCTGTAAAGTTAGTCTAACCAAGCAATTTCTAAAGTTGCAAGGAAACAAAGTCAAAACTTTAAAAATGCTTTAAAACATTAATTTGGTAAAACTATCATTTTTTAAACAAACAATACATAAACATTCCATAATAAATAAATTCCATACATACAAAATCAAATTAAACCCTTATGCTTTTATTATTTTCCGCTTATTTTAGTTGATTAATGTAATGATGTAATGATTTTGACTATATATCAGAAACGTTAAAAATATATTGTGTTTGATTTAAATAAATCAACAAAATGATTTATCGTTATCATTTGACTTTAAAATTTATTACCGCGACCATATCATTTCGTTATCGTTTTCAGAGTAAAAACGAAATACAGAAAACATTTCATTTTATTCTCTTTGACGTTTATACTTTCGCGACGGAACTATTTGTTCTTAGAATGCGAAAACAACGTTATTTGTCAGCAACATTGTTAAAACATCAATCGCCATGGAAGAAAGGTCGACTTCAGCACGATATACAAGATGGTGAACGACGCGACCTTCAATCCACGCCGGGGCTCGTACCAAACCCATTTTGCCTTAGTAAAAAGTGTCACCGAATGGTCGAAGCCTTCTCAACACTGTTGCATAAGATGTTAATGGGTCTCATTAGAAGTAAATAAAGCTTCATCCAAGATTTGTCTTCCTCAATAAAGCATTTTTGGGGCTACTAAACCGCCTCATTTCTACCAATTTTTACAACACCTTCCCAAGAATTTGTATAGATCTCCTAATTTAAGCCGATAAGCCTAAAGTCTTAGATCCACCAGATTCTCATATTTAGGAATCACCAAAAAAGTGGAATTTAGGCTTCTTACAACTTTATTCTACTCAAAAAAATTCTCTAAAATAGCCCATAACTTCCTCCCACACAAAATCCCAGGAAAAGTGCCAAAACATAATGGAAAAATCATTCGGATTTGGTGCTTTATCCCCATTTATCTCAGATAGAGCTGCAAAAACCTCCTAAATAGAGAAAGGATCTCAAGCTTAGTAGCTACAACACTCCCAATCACTGTAAAACTTAAACCCGAAAGGCTGGGTCGACAACCTCCTAGATCAGAAAGGAGTTGTTGGAAAGCACTAGGAATTTCCTTCCTTAATGCTTCCTCCTCATCTAACCATATCCCATTAACTCTGATTTTCTTAATAAAATTCCTCCTCCTATGTGAATTAGCCAGCCATTCTGTGAAAAAATTTGTATTACGATCACCTTCTTTTAGCCAAATTTCTCAAGACTTTTGCCTCCAAGACACCTCCTCCAAAATGGATCAATATTTATAATCCTCCTTCGCCAAATTTCTCTGACCATTTCCTAAAAGTCAATAACCATCCTTCTCCTTATCATCCCAATGACAAATTCGTGAAGGCCTCACTTTTTCACTTAACGCTACTAACACGCCTCTATTCCAGAATTGAGGAGTTCTTCTTGCTTTCAATACCAAGTGCTAAGACAAAACTCGAACAGAACTCTAAAAACATAGGCTCACCAAGCTTTCAATTTCTCCTTGAAACCCTCGACTCTCAACCACATATTTTCAAAACGAAAAGGAGTAGGGCCCTTCCCAATCTTCCTGCATCAAGCATAATAGGACAGTGATCTATGATTGATCTAGGTAGAATAGACTGAACAACGCAACTAAAAAAACAGATGACCAAGAAGTGGACGATTCTGGACAGAGAACCATTATCTCTTCTTCCCCTCTAAGTAAAAGGATCACCTTGTAAAGGAATGTCTCTAGACCAGATCTTGGTAACGGGAAAACCTTCATAAGGAAGCAAACATCCTTCCACCTCTCCTGCACTTTATAGGGTAACGGATCATATTAAAATTACCCCCTACACACCAGGACCAATCCTGACCCATACAGAACCAATTCCTCGAGTATTCTCTTTTTTTCATTCCTCTGAGGCCATGCGCGAAGAACATCCATGGAAACCCATCGGCCTGATTTACGAAACCACGAGAGATAGAAAAGATCGACCTCCATTCCGATGATTCCATAACCCTCTTATCATAGAAAATAAGAATTCCCAATGACCCCTTCGACCTCCTGTAGCCTGAGGAACCTACCCGTACGAGACTATGAATGATCCCATACTAATACTTTGAATTTTGTCTCGGAGACAAACCAAGCTCGCCCTCTGGGATTTGATAAGGGCTTTTATAACCTTCCTCTTATTCCTATCATTTGCACCTGACGTTCGATATAGAATCCTCAGCTCCATTGGAGTTTGATAAATCCTTCCCGGATCCTTTTCCCACTGCTCTGCCGGAGTTTCAAATTAATAGTACACTTTCCAGGGTTTCTTGATTCCCTCTACGCACCTAGAAACCATTTGCCCTTTGTTCCTCATTGGACCGATTTATCATTCGACTTTGGCATCATATCTAGATCTCCTATATGACGAATTGTAGAAACCCGAGAAACTCTTGAATCAGACCAAGCGACTGCTTCCCAGTATCATATCCTTACTATGCTCGGCTGAAAACTTCATTCATCGGTCCCTTCCTCATCACTCCCCTTTTTTACCTTGGCCTCGAAATGAGGATCCTCAGTTAAACCCCACTCTTTACCATGCATTAATCATGGCTGTCTCGTGAACCCACATGCAGGAATAGTCGGAATGATGACTCGGCCCAACAGACGAAAAGAAGAGAGGGTCAGAGCTTCCTGGAGGAAGAAGAAGAAGAGAAGACGGAGGGAGAATTTTCGTACGTAGAGTGACCGTTTTGTTATCGTTAGAGACCTAGCTACGCCTATGTCTGATTAGCTTTAACTAGGCCCCGAACCTGAAACAAATCCACCATGGCCAGGCGCTGCCATAAAAACTACGCTAAGCTTCTACATGGTTCACCATGATTCTTTGGTAGAAACTATGGCTGACAAAAACTTAATTGCTAGTAGAAACCATTAGTAGTACTTATTTTGTAGAGTTAGACAATAATCATTTTTTTTGGAGCGGGTTTTTAATTTGGATATAGTTATCAAAACTTGATAAAATTTTGATAGAGTGCTAGTCTTATATTCTTTCCAAAGAGGCGGAGTTCTTTATTCAAAAATGATAAATACAACAAAATTGGAACTAAAAAAGTTTGTTTATGATGGTCGATCTTATCTGATTTTAAGTAGCCTCCAGAAACTCAAAGGATCCTCCAGTTGACCCATCTTTACCATCCAAAAGTTGTCCTTCATTATTTGTCTCAATGACCCTGCGTAGGAATGGTCCGGAAGGATGACTCGACCAAAAGCGAGACGAGCCGTTGTTCATCCAGTTAGAAACTACAGGCATATTTTCATATAGCTTTAAAACAATCTCCCTCACTCGCACAAGGATTCTGGCAGGTCAGGCTCTTCTTAGGCAACTGATGGGGGCACCTCATTTGCTTGTGAGGAAGGGCCCCGCGACGGTTTTAAGGTTGGGGTTGGGGTTGTGGCTTTAGTTCCACCTTCCTCCTCCACACGTGGGTGCTATTAATAATTAAAATGCCTATGGAAAAAAAAAAAGGCTTAAAAGGCTCCTTTGGGGTGTGACTAGTCTTGGGCTCAGGCTCACGAAGACGAGGACCAGGCTCTCTCCTTGGGCTACCCATTTAATATAGGCCCATTAAGTTGGGCCTAACTCCACAACAGACGTTTTCTTGTAAGAAAAGTTTAAAAATTTAGGCTTGTTAGACTAAAAGCGATGTTCTTTTCTTGCTTAAAAGTTTGTTTTGAATAGGAATAAAGTTATATGATGTAAGGCATGTATTATCTAGACTTGTCAATGAGTGGACCGCCCATTACAGCGTGGCTCGGCACGAAAAACTGAGCATAAGCCGGCCACGCGACCGCGGCTTAGTACTGTTGCAGGTTGAATTCGCATGGCCCCGAAAGAACAGCGGAGTGCTAGGCGAGTGCCGGCCATGTGCCATGAGGTCGACTCGTGATACCCGATATCTCGTCGCAAATGTCGCGGGACCCGGCCCACCCCATTATGTCAATTCTCATTTTTTATATAAAATTATCAATAATACTCCTCTAAAACTATATAGCAGTTAGTTTGAGGAGTAAAAAGTCTTTTGCATCAAATATCTACATTACCTTCCCTCCCCAACAACTATATAGCAGTTAGTTTGAAGGATAAATAAATAAATCTATTCACTATTACTACTTTTCATATCTAATACATAATACCCATTTCAACAACATATAGCGACTACTTTTAAAGGGTAAATAAGTAAGCTGACTTATAAATGATTTTCTATAAATACCTCTACATTTTTATCTTCGCATTTCTTCTGATTCTATACAATATCTCTTACTGCAGATTCTAGGTTAAAATTCTCTACAAGTTACGTAATTGAAGCTTCCTCGAGGTCACTAAGTGTAGAATTGTTTCATCATCACAGGTCAAAAGTATTTATAATTTCAGATTTATTCATTTAATTTTTAATTTAATTGTTCTTCTCCTATCTTCTACATTTTTTTAATTTTTTTTTAAAATTAAAAATGGATCCTCATTATCTGGATGTTGAAAACCTTGACTATGGTATTGATGAATATAATAAATTTAATCATTTTGAAGATCATCCCACTCCCACTAGTGCCCCTTCCTCTAACCACTCTCTAACCAACCCATAGTATGGAAGCACTTTAGTATAGTAAATAAAAAAATATAAGATGAGAGGTAGAAGATATAGCAAAATGTAAATATTGTAAAAAAACATATAGTTCACGAAAATTGTAGTGCGACACGTATCATAAGTAAAAGACATGCCGAATAATGTAATAAAAAACATGGTGCATTAGATCCTACATAGTCCCAATTAAATCCAAGTGAGATGGGATCTAATTCGTTTCAACTTACCACTTTCATACATATGATCAAAAAGCTGTGAGAAATGGGTTCGATAGTATGGTAGCTAGTATGAACCTACTAATAACATTTGCAAAGGATCCTAAATTTGTAAATTTCATCCAAAAGTTTGTTCAACCAGCCTTTCAAAGAATTCCTAGAACTACTATGTGTAATGATATAATTAACAATTATAAAACTGCTACACAATTAATAATCCAAGAACTTAATGAGCATAATGGTATTATATCAGTGACCTCAAATATATGGACTAATCAAAGTAATGATCATTTCACATGTGTGACATCACATTATACAGATTCAAATTGGAAATTAAAAAAGAAAGCATTAGGTTTTCGTATAATATATCATCCGCATGATGAGCCTGCTATGTATGAATCTATGACAAGTGTTTTTAGAAAGTATAATGTACAAAACAAAAATTTTAGTATTACTTTTGATAATGCTTCAAACAATACAAGTGTCATAGATTTATTTATAAGAATAGTTAGAGGAGGCCCACTAAATGAAATATTCCACGTGTTTGTCATATAATAAATTTAATGAAATCTGAGATGGTTTAATATTAATAAGTCCCTCAATAGAGAATATTCGATATGCTTTACAATTTATTATGCAATCTAGAAGATTACAAGAATTTTATGCCTTGTGTAAATCAGTTGGTTTAAAGAAAAGAAAGTTTCATCGTGATGTACGTCATCGTTGGAATTCTGTAAAACCCGTGAAAATTTTAAATTTAAATTTTTCAAAAAAAAAAAGAAAGGGGGGACGGTAATTTATCGAAATAGTCCAGAGAAAGTTGGGATTTTTCTAGATCTCGGATGACGAAACGGATTGTACCGTTGGAATCGTCTTGCAAAATCTAGCTACCCAGTCAAATTTCGTTGAATTACGAGATAGTCGGAATTTCACGTATTTCGAGGCAACGGGTGTCGAGCGACACATGGCGAGCCATGTGAATGACACATGGTCAACCATGTGGGTGACACATGGCAAGCCATGTGAGTGACACATGGCAAGCCATGTGTCAACATGCATGGCTCCTTTGAGGCCTATATAAGGGGATCTTGGTGGCTTATTTATCTGAGCAAGGGGAAGCGTGAGGAGAAGGAGGGAGGAAAGGAGAAGAGAAAGGGGAGGAAAGGAGAAAGAAAGGAAAGAAGAGAAAGAGGAGAAGAAAAGGAGGAAGAGAGGAAAAGAAAGGGAAAAGGAAGGAGTGTGGGCGCGGTGGGGAGACCCCGGTTGCAAGAACTCGGGCGCTGCTCTGAGGAGAATTAGGTTTCCTCCTGCTGCAGTTATTTTACGCACTAGGGCGGTGTATTAGCTACGGGTTTTAAGTTCGATTTTTCGGGAGCGAGGTGTATCTTGTGTGGTTTGTTTGATTGTGTGGTGGTCAGACTGGTTTTTCATGGGGTTTTGGGATGTCGAATAAGACATTGTTGTGTTTGGGACGGCCAAAATCCGAAAGCGAGTCATGAGCGGGGTGGTATGCCGATTTTCCACACACGCTTGTGAATCAGGCTGCGTCAACTTTGGGCCGGCCATAACTTTCGTCGAACGATTCGCATGTTCTTGGACTCTACGAGCTCGTCGAAGTGCAAGATTTAATAAGTTAAAGTGCTCGGCCAAAATGTAGGCTAAACATTGGGATGGAGTCACAGACCGATTGAGAATGAGTACGTGCGGTTTCGAACTTACATTTTTGGAACCGGTTTATGTAGAAATGCTTAGGATTATATGGCTGACGAGGTGCGTGTTGGATGTTTTGTGTGGTATTTACAAAAACTGGACTTTCTGGACTAAGTCTAGATTATTTCTTAGGTTAAGCATGGCCGGAAATGGCTAATGTGTGTCATTGCCATAAATTCAATGACAAACTGAATATGTGAAATTATGTGACATATGTGTGATAAAGATGGAAATAATTATATGCATTGGGCTGTATGATTGACACAGTATGTCTCAGCCTGGGAATATGAATTATAGCATTACTTGCCTACGTAATGATTGGAATTATGTTATCATTGCTTGAATGATGTGTTGACATGAATGAAGCTGAATGATAGAAAAGATGTAGTGCATGCTTATGTGATGTCTTGATTTGAATGTATGAAATATTAACATATTTGCATGTATCTTCGATGTTAATTGAATATATGGAATGTTGTGTACATTAGACATGAGTGTTCATAGCACACACATAATGTATGGTGTAAAATGTCCATGTAGGGTGTTCATACATTGGTCATGGGTTTGAGTGCGATGGCACAAATTGCATTACGTGGTGTGCGGTAACTACTTGCATTACATGGAATGTCGTAGGTATTGGTTTGGCATTCTGCGTTTGGTGCGAGTGTGTGGGCTTAGGAGTGGGACGAGAGTCGATTGGAGTTCCGCGGTGTTTAAGCAGAAAATGGAAAGGTAAAGTAATCGGGCGTAGCAAACGGGGATAAATACCCCTAGCCAGGTGAAAAGCGAAACCTTGTTAGACGGCGTATCCAGGTGAAAGCGAAAAATGTCGAGAGGTGTAAGAGACCAATGGTGAGACTCAGAAAGGATGCATTGCCCCGAAAAGACACGGCTTGATTAAAATAAATATCCACGCAGACTCTGGGTGGGAGATGGGGAGTTGGAGCCCGGCTAGGTATTGATTTCCATTAACACTTGCATTGGGTGGTGGGTCGGAGGTTGACCCGGTACATGGGGCATGTAGAGTGTCGTCTCATACATGCATGTAGTTTTTTTTTTTCCATGATAGGACAACATGTATGCACAGATTGGTTGTTGGTTTGACTATGAAATGATCATTTGCATGCGCACCTAGGTGGGCGAGTAGCCCTTATAGGATTTATCTCTACTGGGCGTTAGGTCACCCAGTCGTGAAACCCCTCTTTTCGGGTACAAGACGGGGAACAGAGCGGTGGCGCTCATGGGTGGGATTATGAGCAGGGCCGGATGTGTAACCTTGATTCATGTTTTGTGTATATATTAGAACAAACTAGTTTTAATATATGTTTTAAGAGTGATGTAATAACTCTTGGATCTATAGAAATGTATGGTTTTGGTAACTGTATAGACAAGTATGGATGATAGGCCCTATTGGGTCATTTTACTCATGTATGGGTCTCATGATATGAGACACCGCAGGTTTCCATGGTTGTGGTGGTCGATGGGACCCCGGGTTTTGGGCGTCACGGAGTTTGAGTATCGGGCATAGTGCTTGAGTACTGGGGCTTGGGGACTTGACTTAGGCCCGCGGTCATTAAGGTATAAGAACATCACGGCTAGGTATAGCTTGGTGCGGAGCTTGGGTTAGAATTGCACAGTGCCGATATCGGATCATAGTTTGTTATCAAGGTCTAGGTAGGAGGTTACCTAGGAGCCCACGGGACAGGATTAGATCACAACATGCATTGTGTGTTTTCTTATGTATACAAGGTTATTTGAAAAGATTGCAAGCAAGTAAATTATGTGAATTATATATGTGGTAGGATGTATATAGAAATGCAAACACTAGGGCTGAGAAACGTAACCTTTAGAGTTCTAGAAATGAATGATGGTTCATATTAGGTCTATTATTGGTTGCTGTGTGCTAATAGTAGACAATTAAAAATGATTCTTAAACTTGCTGTTTGACTTGTAGATGGCAAGCAGAGGAAGGGGGCTTAGAGGTTGAGACCCTTAGATGAGTAATCGTATGTGAATTTCTCCCTTAGGGACTATGAGAATTGGAACGATATATCGGGATGTGAGTTAGAGATCTCCAAGACTTACCCACGGTGGACCTTCGGGTCACGGACATGTCGTAGCCCGAGGTCATCCTCGAGATGGACTGTCGACGGCTATCAATACAGATTGTGACCGTATGAGAGTTACCGCCACACACCAGATGGTACGCGGTTAGGTTTTAGGAATAAAAAGTACCACAAGTTTCAATTCCCACACTGTAAAAATGATTCACGATGGTATCGGGCGCTTGACGGGTCAAGAATACCACTGGAGGACGAGGCAGGAGACAGATACGAGTCTACCTCAGTGGTTCGGGGAGTACCAGATGTTTTGCCAGACGAAGCACGGATTACCTCTTGATCGAGATAGATCATTGAGTCAGATCCCGTATGTCACACTTATGACTCAAGATGATGACGCCGGCGGAGTTGCAGAGCTCAAGGTCTAAATACGTGATTTAACGGGCAAGGGTTTCATTGTAATCGGCACTTCACCATGGGCCGCTGGAGCTGAAGTTGTGAAGAAGAAGGATAAATCTTCATTTGCGTATCGATTATGCACATAACAGCAGGTTACAATCAAGAATTCCAGATTCATTACCAAGGATTATGACTTGTTTAATCATTGAGGGAGCTGTAAGTCTACTCCAAGATAGACCTCGCGACCGGTTACTGAATGTGTTTGAGAGTTAGGAGGCGTATATCCCTATGACAAAGCCGCTTCCTCAGACGCTGCACGGGCATTGAGTTTATGGTGATGCCCTTTGATTGACGAATGCACCGACAAGATTCATGGATTCTATGAATGTGGTGTTCCCACCTGACGTAGATCGGCTTGTGGTGGTTCTGTTAATGACATCCTCGATCTACTCCTAGTCGGAGGTGGAGCATGAGTGACTACTTGAGAATCGTGACACAACTTTGAGGGATCACCGGGCCAGGCGCCAAGTTCAGAAGTGCCAGTTTTGGCTTGCCGATGGGCTCTGGGACAAAGGGTATCGCCAGTTTGTTAGTGGACTCGGGAAGGTTGAGGGTCAGGTTGAGCTGGGAGAGACTCAAGTCGGGCCTCGAGATACGCACATATCATGGGCATACAGAGGCTTATAGATAATTCTCCTTAGTAATGAGGACAAGCATTGACTAAAGAGGCTTCGGTGCTCAGGTGGATGACCATGTGAGCCAGCCGCCCAGAATTGGAAAAGGAGACTCTACTACGCCCCATTCGATGGCCCTAAAGAGGATGTGAGGTACAAAGCAGTAATTATGATGTCATGACGAACCAGATGTGTTCCAATGCGCCAGAAAGTCAGGGCTTATGGTTCCTCGCGCTTGAAGAATCATGAGCAGAATTTTACTCCATACATTTATATAGAGTTGGCGCTGTATTGTTAGCTGCCTGGAAGGCTTAGTGTCATTATTCCGATGCAGAGCAGCCTCGAGGTGTTTTCGCACTACAAAGTTTCCTGCAAATACATCTTCACGCAGCAAGACCTTGCACATGAGGCAAACAGAGGGTGGATGAAGTCTTCGAGGATTATTTACTTTATTTTGCATTATCTCTGCAAAGCAAATGTGGGCATGATACTGGGTCAATGAAAAGTAACGAGAACCGCTAGTATAGTTTCCCTGAGTGGCGGATGCTCGAGATGCAAGGTCAGGATTATAGTACGATGGGTACCTTACGGAATCTGATGGCTACGATGTCTCTACTGAGTAGAGTGATAGAGTCCCAGAGGCAAGACGCAGAACTAGTATCCACAGTGGACCGAAAGATATTCAGGTAATAATCTGACGTATATCGGCCATCCACACGCATGGTAGTCTTCGGGTATAGGGACAGTTGCGGGTCCCCTACCAACGGATTCGAGAGAGATCCTCAGTGGAGTTCCATCGCCTCCCGATCTGGCCGCGCATCCAGTGGCACGTAAGATGTACCATGATCTTCACACCGTGATATCGAGCGAGATGAAGAGGCATGTCGAGATTTGCTCGATGGTATCTCACATGCCACAGTCAAGGTCGGCACCTCGCAGATGCAGGCTACTCCATCCATCAGGAGAGTGAGTGGAAGCCGGGAACACATCACGATGGACTGTGGACTCACTTTACCACTCGACATCGCAAGCATGATGCGGCGGGTTATAGTGCAATCAACTCACCAAGTCGGGCATTATTTTCCGCCGCGCGATGAATCCCGCTACAATCGAGGAATTCTCGTGAATGTTGTATATAATCGGAGATAGTGTTTGGCAGATGGGAGTGCTAGTTCTATAGCATCTTTCGATCGAGATCCCCGGTTTACGCCCGGGCCGAAGAGTTTCCTCTGTAAGGCGTGGGGAGCATAACTCCAGAGACATAAGAGCACCGTTTCATCCTCGAAGCGAATAATAATCTGAGCAAACTATTCAGATTTTAGATGGCATGCCGCAGCATGTGTCCCGGATCTCAAGGCACAATGAATGCAGCACTCGCTCTTGGTGAAGTTCACTCTGGCTGGGCCAACAGCTTATCGACGAGTACTCGATGGAGCCCTATGAGGCTCTCTATAGGAGGCCATGTCGATCACCGATATGTTGGACAGAGATGGGAGAGAGCCCCACAACGTCCGCATTTGATTGCAGCACTTCGCTAAGGTGGGTATGACTGGAAGCTGCATCCCATCGTCGCAGCCGTGAGGAAGAGCGGACATTATACGACGATGACTCTAGAGTTCGAGGCGCAGTGATCATGTTCCTCTTGAAGGTGATTCCTAAAAAGAAGAGTGATCAGATTCACAAACTAGGGAAGGTGTCACAGGCAGCATCGGACTCTTCGAGGTACTAGGAGAGGGTGGGTACGGTCATGATTGTTAATGGCTACACCGAATGAGCCGAGTTTTCATTAGGTGTTTCACTTACGCTCCTAAGTACACCTGCATCCAACTCATATAGTGGATTGTGGCGAGCTCGTGTCATGCATGAGACTCCCGAGAGGGAATCAAAGGCGTACTCATGGATAAATGAGAGCAGCTCTGCGGGCAAGATTATGAGGCTCAAAGGTGTCAGGTTATAAAGACCGAGGAGTGTAGGAGGTGACATGGGAGTGTGGGAGGACACCGTATGGCCGAATCCATTCTTCTTGAAACCACGGAAGGTGCTTAGTCATTAATGTTTTAAAATGATCATCGATATGCATGTGTTTGATTGTGTATGTATGAATTTCGACGAAATTTTATGAGGAGAAAGGTAAACACTGTAACTTAAAATTTAAATTTTCACAAATAAAAGAAAAGGGGAGGAAACTAAGAATTTATCTAAATAGTTCAGAGAAAGCTGAGATTTTCTAGATCTCGGATGATAAACGGATTGGTACCGTTGAATTGTCTCATAAATCTAGCTACTTAGTCGACTTGTCACCCCAAGATAAATGCACTTCACATATTCGAGGCAACGTGTCGAGCGACATTACGACAGCCATGAATGACACATGTATAATCATGGGTGACACATGGCATGCCAAAGCCAATGCTGCACATGGCTCCTTTGAGGCCTATAAGGTCGCAATGGCTTATTCATATATGGGGGAAACAAAGAAGGGAGAATGAGGAGGAAAGGAGAAGAGAAAGGGAGGAAAGAGAAGAGAAAGGAAAAAGAAGAAAAGAGAGAAGAAAAGGAGGAAGAGAGGAAAAAAAAAGAGGGAAAAGAAGGAGTGTCATAGTGAGGAGACCTGTGATCGCAAAAAACCCGTAATCGCCACGAGAGGTAGGGTTTCTCTATATCATATTTACGCCTAAGGGCCGTGTAATGGCCTAATGCGGGTTTTGTCTTGGCTTTTCTCCGAGCCACTTGTATATTGTGTGATGGTCAAGACCGTTTCCATGGGGTTTTGGGACCAAACCAAAATCAACATTGTGTTTTCGTGGACAATAAAATCTCTTGCGTAATGGCAACCCGGGGTGTGCCCAATTTCCGCGACACACCCTTTGTGAATCACCGTGGTCAACTTTGGACGACCATAACTTTCGTCTAACTCCGATTCGCGTTTCGGATTCTACAAAGTCTGTCAGCCCATAATTTAATAAGTTAAAGTGATTAGCCAAAATGTAGGCTGAACATTGGGCTTAGTCACGGACAGTTGAGGAATGGTCCGTTCTGGTTTCCGGAACTTCTGTTTTCAGAACTGGTTTGTAATCGAAATGCTTGGGACTGCATATGGCCCTCGAAAGGTAAACAAGGTTGGATTTTTGTGTGGTATTTATAAAATCGACTTTCGACTAAGTTCAGATTATTTCTTAGGCCAAGTATGGTCAGACATTTATGGCCTGGAATATTAATGTGTGTTATTGCATAAATTCAATGACATATTGAATATGTGAAATTATGTGACATATGTGTGATAAAGATGGAAATAATTATATGTATCATCGTATGATTGACATACTATGTCTCACTGGGAATATGAATTATAGCATTACTTGCCTGGGCATGGTTGAATTATATTAATACATGTCAATGATGTGTCGATATGAATGAACTGGAATTATAGAAAAGATGTAGTATGCTTAAGTGTGATGTACTGATTTGAATGTATGGAATATTAACATGACTGCATGTGTATGTTGATATTAACTGAATATATGGAATGTCGTGGTGCATTAGACATGAGTGTCAAGTAGCACACACATAGTGTATACAGAGGAATGTCCATGTAGAGGTTCATACATTGGTCAAGTGGGTTTGAGTGCAAAGGCACAAATTGCATTAGGATCAGGAAAAGGGTAACACTCGCATTACATAGGTGTGTGTACATACCGGGCTTGGCACCGTGTTCGTGCACTTGTGTGGGCTCGAATGGGACTAAGTCCAATTGAGTCTACAAAGAGCAACGAAATGGAAATGAAATGTGTCTGCGTATCAAGTAGGGGATAGATACCCAGTGAAAAGTTCGAAAACCCCTGCTGGGATACGGCATCCACCTGAAAACCCAAAAATGTCTATGAGGTGTGGTGAGACCGCGAAGTGAGACTCGAAAAGTTCTCATGCTCAAAAAGACACAACCATTAAATAAATATCACATAGACTATGTGAGATGTATTCAATTGACTCGGTATTGATTTCATCGCACTTGCATTAGTGGGTGGGTCAGAGGTCGACTCGATACATGGCAATGAGTGTCAGTCTCATACATGCATAGTTTTTTTTTTTCCATGATAGACAACATGTATGTACCCGATTGGTTGTCGGTTTGATCTGAAATGATCATTTACATGAGCACCTAGGTGGGGAGTAGCCTTGTAGGATTTATCTCACTCGGGCTTTAGGTCACCCAACCGTGGGACCCTCGTGCAATGTGACAAAGACTGGCAGACTTGGCTGGCCTTAGAGGCCTGGATTGTAGCGGCCGATCGTGGCTCACATTCGTTTTGTGTATATATTAGAACAAACTAGTTTTATTATATGTTTTAAGAGTGATGTAATAACTCTCGGATCTACAGAAATGTATGGTTTTGGGTAACTTTATAGGGACGAGTAAGGGATGATAGGGCCCCATTGGGTCATTTTTTACTCGATGTAATGGGTCCTTATGATACGAGACACAGTTTCGTAGTCGACTTGGTATCAACAAGACTCTGTATTAGCGTCACAAATTCTACCTATCTAATGTTAAAATCTTGTGTAGGGTATGATAACCTATTATCAAATTATGTCAATGGTAAGCTAGGTGAAATTAAAATAACTTCATATGATTGGGAGAAAGTACATCGCTTTTTGTTGGAGTTTTATGATTCTATTAACTTATGTTCTGTTGTATATGTACTCATATCTCTTGCTATAACACTTGTGTATTTAAATATAAGTACCTGTGTTTAAACAATATGTAGATAAACCATTTTTGTTGGAAATATTTGGAAAAAATGAAATACAAATTTTGAACACCGGAAAATATTCCACTACTTTTTTTGTTTAATGCTTGTATAGATCCAAGGGTTAAAGTTGTAGGTAGAAAACATTAAATTTCTATAGTCAGAGCAAAGGAACTAACCACTCAAACCAAAGGGCTTGCATATGAACAATTAAGCACCATATATAAATATTACGAGTCTAAATATGGTAGTGCCTCTTCAAGTACTACAAACTTCATTTACATTTGAAATGATCCATCTTTTTCATGCAATTAGTTAAAGGAAAGCAAATAAGTCGGGTTCATCAAGTAATGCTTGATCTTAAAATATTTAGATACTGATTACTTGTCATACCTATCCCATGATGAAATCAAAAATTTTGATATTATGAAGTGGTGGAAATCTCATGAATCCACCTTTCCTGTGCTATCTAAAATGGCACGTGATCTATTAACCCCACCTGTTCATCGTAGCATTGGAATATGCCATTTCATCGCAAAGAATATAATCGACATAGACAAGCCTCACTAGAAATGCTTGAAGCCTTGATGTGTTTGAAGGATTGTGAAGAAGGATATTAGATATGAATCCTCGAGCATTCGATATCAATCAATACCAAGATGCTGGAAGAGATTAATGAAGAATAAAGAATATGAAAATTGAAGAACTATATGTTGTCTTTTATTTAAATGTATTAAATGTGACTCATTTTTAAAGGTTGAGTAATACATATGATTGATAGTTGGGTGGGTGCCAACCTAGTTAGAGGGTTGGTTAGAGGAAGGGGCACTAGTGAGAGTGAGATGATCTTCAAAAGGATTAAATTCATTAAATTCATCAATACCATGGTCGAAGGGTTTTCAACATCTAGGTAATATGATCACTTTAATTATAGGAAAAATTTAAGAAATGTGAAGATAGAAGAACAATTAAAATTAAAAACTAAATGGAAATAACTAAATTATAAATACCTCACCTTGTGATGATGAACAATTTCACACTTAGTAGATATCTTTGATGAAGCTTTTTAATTATAGAATCAAAGAATTTTAACTCGTAGAATTGTCGAAAGAGAGATTGGGGAGAATCAGAAAGAATGTGAAGATAAAAATGTGAGGTATTTATGGAAAATCATTTGTGTCATTTACTTATTTACTCCCAAAGGTAGTCATATATAGTTGTTGAAATGGGTATTATAGGTATTAGACATTAAAAAGTAGTACAAGGAGTGATTTCACTTATTTATCCTTCAAACTAACCGTTATATAGTTGTTAGGAGGGCTATTACAGACATCTCACATGCAAAAGACTTTGTTACCTCTTAAACTAGCAATTATATAGTTGTTGAGAGGGGTATTATTGACAATTTTATGCTAAGAATAATTGGCACAAATGGGTCATCGTCCTGATGGCCATAATTTGGTCATACTACAATGGCCTCATGGGCACACCTGGCAAGCACCTCGGCCCAACACAACCCCGCCTCCTCAATGTTTGTTTGACTTATTATAAGATTTAGGTTGTGCTGGGCTTAGTTTATCTTTATCAAGCTAAATCTATGGGCTAGGGCAGGTTTGCCTGGTTGATGTCTATACTAAATTTAATATAAGATTTAAAAATTAATTTCATATAAAACAAAATTTAATATATCTGCACGGGCCCGCTTCAGACGGCTCGTCAATACTAAGTGTAGGTCCATCAAGACACCATCGACACCGCTAGCCACCCAGCCTTATGGGCCATGTTCGCCAATCATTCGGGACGCACGCTCAGCCCCGACCTGGCTCGCAGCTGGCCAAGACGACCGCACGGGCCTGTACTGACTGCTAGGGCCTCATGCAGCAAGTTGAGTCGAGTCAGGTCTCTAAGACATCCCGTTGGATAGTCTACGCAGTACCTCCCTAGTTAAATTCTTTACAACATCTTTAATTTTACACAAAAACTATGCATTAAGATTGAAGAACACCTCTCCTGAATCGAAGATACATTGACACCTCTATCGGATGGTTGAGAGCTGCCTATGCGGTCCCTTTATAAGCAAGCTACAAGAGTTAATCAGCCCATCTCTTGCTAACTATTTTCTAGTTCTCAGAAATCAATTTTTTCTCGTGAGTAACCATCTTCCTCCTGCCAGTTCCTTTCTGGGGACTTCCCATATTCTCCCAAGTGTGTCTTTAGAAAGAGTGCGCTCACTCCTTTCTCTCATTCATCTCAGGGAGTATTTTTATGTTTCTTATTTGAAAGAAATGTTCATTTGCTGGATGTCTTATTACATTTAATCGTAAAATTGGGATGAACCTTAGTACTCTGTCTACTCCATGCCCGAACCCTGGTCCATTATTATTCCTGGCTTCATCTTTTGAGTTTCATTGGTCTTTCGCTTTTAGTTTTTATAAAGAAATGTTAATTATGATGTTCGTTACACTTAATCATAAATTTTCGGTTTACTCTGTTTCTCCGCGACTTAATGCTTGCTTTTCGACAAAGGAGTTTCTTATTCTCTAAAAGAATTGCCTAGTTTGAATTCTGATTATTTTGAATGTTTTCATTCATTCTTCTAGGGATTTGATAGGACCAAATGATATATGCAAATTTATGACACTATCACTAGAGGAATATTATCTAATCCTAAGCAACAATGCCATAAACTTGTTGAGACCATTTTTCATATGTATGCAAAAAATGGAATTGTTTTCTCTTATAAGAGGACTCATTTAAAATTTGTGTTTGTGGTCTCAATCACTGCAAGTGCAGCATGCTCCACAAGCACAAAAGTGATATTTAGTTCGTATATCATTCACAAGGACATGAAAATCAAAAGACTAATTACCCCAACTACTCAAGATCATTTCTATTTGGACTCCATTGATATGAAAATAAGAGGACTCAATTGTAGTCCTAGACTAAAATCTTAAAATAATATACAAGCCGTAAAGCTTAATGTTAGAATTAGGATTCACTAAGGAGACAAACTCGATATGGGACTGGCCTATATCAACTAATTTCCATGCATCATTTCAATTTCTTAGCGGCTTCACACCTGAAAACCTAGTTCACAAAGACGCATGTAGTATGGCTCGATATCTCCTTAACAATACTTTCACTTATTGTCTCATATTCATTTCTCAGATATGATTCTAATCAAGCCATTTGATATAACTTCCTTTCTAAGAATCAAGTATTTTTTTCTTTCAATACTTTTTATACTCAGATCTTAGGGACTGGTGCTAAATTCTCGTCCCTGCATGTGATCTCGTAAGCCTCCAATCTGATCGACCTCATCCTACACTTTTGATGCAAATCTCCATCTCCTTGATTAGATCACAGCTAACACGGGATCATAATCAATTCATAAGAAAGAGGAGAAACCTCTGAGTGATTAGAAAGATACTTCATTCAACCTAACTCAACTTAAAAGTAAGTCGGTGATCTATTTGAGTAATCCTTCAAAGTTCATTAGTTCCATAGTATTAGTCCACCATACCCACAAGGGCAACTGTTTAATTTTAGATTCTTCATCTTTTGTGCCACCCAGAGGCCTTTGGAAATCGTAGAGAGAGACACAAAGATTTTTGTATTGGGTACACAAAGATTAGTACGAGAACAAGTAAATTACAATAATACCAATCAAATAAATTAAGAATTTTGGCTCTAAAGCTTCCTTCCCTCTTATGTAGGAAAATGACTATCATCAAAAACCCATTTCTAGAGAGCTCATCTTCTCAAAACTGGTTTACTCATATCAGTGACTAACTGATCAAGAAAATTCACTGAAATTATAAACAAACTTAAATAAATGAACTTTAGAAACCTTCTCTAGCATCCATTTAAATCAAATGTGCATTTAAAAAGAAGAATTTATAAAGAATACTCAAATTTTCCCTGCTCAGACTTCTAAGTGCAATACCCAAACCCAGAAAATTAAAGGAAAATAAAACGACTAAAGAAAAATATACTAAGCCAATTCTACTAAAATGGAAAAGAAAAAAAAATGCACAAGAGTCTCAACTCCGCCTCCATAACCCTCAGCCACCTAAAAGTCACAAGACATCGTCCCCAGAAGCTTAGATTACGATAGCTTCCAATGTCATCTCACTCACTAATCAGACCAGGGATCCCCAAAATTCGCCCAATTGTCTTGGTCGTGACATAGAAAGTTCTATCTGGCTGCACCCCACCTTTGTTATTACTTCCTCTATCAGCTTCCTCGCTTTTCCGTCACGACCTTTCTCTAGCTTGTTCCTGATTTCCTGGAAGTACATACTTTGTTGATGTCGCATGCACCTATCATAGCCTGTGTTTATTGTTGCGATAGTAAATGCCTTGGTGTCGCGATTAATTCAAACCCGTTTGCACTCAAATTTCCTCACGGTCTTGTCCTTTGAGTTTGTCGCGACATAATTCTTCCTTGTTGCGACAAACAATTATTTTCAAATGAAACTTATGCCTGAATTATATTTTGTTCTATCATGACATGATTTTCTCAAGTCCAGAAATTTTTTCTGCTGACAAGAAACCTTTTGGTCACGATAGGCTTTTCCCCAAGTCTCCATCACTCTATCGAATGGCTTATCAGAGATACGGAACATTTGTCGCTTACCACAACTGCCTGGTCATTCTCAAGCCTCTCTGTTCCCCAGCATTTAATTCTACTTTTCTTTCATTTGCATTAAAAATCTTTATTATTCCTGTTTCTTTATCACGCATTAAAACCCTCTTTGTCACGACATAGGTTTGGCTCGCAACCTTGACTATGTCGCGACAAGAAGCTCTCTTTGTTTCCATTCTCTCATGGTTACTCTCTCAAACATCTTGTCGCAGTCAGAAATTCAATTCCTTCATAGTTTCACTGGTCGCGACTGTGGATCAGGTCGCTCTCATTTGATGATGGAAACTTTGTTGCAACATAAAATACTCTTATTATTCCATTTGACGGAGCTGGTCTTTCGACATTTTCTATCGCGATATAATTGTCTCTTTGTCGCGACGTAGTCTTCATCCATTAGTCTCAAATTTCATTATGCTGCACACACAAAAAATACATCGCGACACAATTCCTTCACCATCGACCTTAAGCATGTTACATATTATTTCAGTATTGTCGCTTATTGCATTTCTTCTTAAATCTTTTCTTGTTATGTCACGACGTAAAACTTTACTTGTCAGGACTAGAAGCTCCTTTCACTTTAGTCTGACGACTCATTACATTTATGATTTGTTTGTCACATATAGCCTTGGGCCTTACTTCAATTTTCAGGTCGCGACATATAAATAAGCGTGGTCGATCACTGCATCAATGCTTTGTCCCCTTTGCTTTTCTCGATTCTCTCATTTTCCAATAATTGCCTACAAAACACAAAGTTGATGAATATTCCTTAATGCTTTCACAAAAATAGATCTTAAACTACAAAAAACATGGCAGAAAAATTAATTAAAAAATAGATGAGTTTTAGCATTCATCAAGTTCTCCCAAACTTCTTAAAGTTTTTGCTTGTCCTCACAAAGAAAAGAAATTCAAACAATTTGAACTCCTTATTTTGGCACATTTTTCTATTCATGTTTTAATCAAGAAAATATAAGGTTTGTAGGATTAATAAACATGTTTCCCCACCTAGATTTAGGGAAGATTTTCAATCAAGTTCACCGAACCAACCAATAATTCATAGTGGGTATAATAATTCGCCATTCAATCCACTTTGTGTGTGTGTTGTCTCTTACCCTTTCTCAAGCATCTGCTCATCTTCTCTAGATATTACCTACCGGCACACTGTCTTCATCTTTAAAGTCTCATATGTTTGTTTGTCATATTAATCTCCACTAATGTAGGTACAAGATCACTCCTCTTAATCAAATAGGTCTTTAGGCTTGTAATGTGGCCTGGTAATGCGGTATACTCAGACATTTTAGGCTCAATTTAACCCGTATTCTAGATGTTACACTTTCGTATTTGATACATCCTTGATTTCTTGAATGTGATTTTCTAACCTTCCTAATGTGCCTAGTGCATCTCTCTTGTACATTCTCTTCATTCTGTATCTTATTCTTTTTTTATTGTTCACACTCCAAGATACTTCTTCCCTTCTTATTTTAGAAGCTTCGTCACTTAATTCTTCTCATCTAATTTCTGGGAATGGTGCAATGTTGGTCTTTAAGCTTCTCTACCACCCTTAACAAAACTTTGGGTTAATAACTCCATATAGTTGATATTATGGTTTTAGGTGTTGAAACACCCTAAGGGGACTCTAATTGACTCATTTAGAAGACTACAAGCACTAACCTATTCCTCTCGATGTTTTCGATAACTCCTTTTATCTTTTCTTTTATCCCCTATTATCTCTATGCACTTTCTCTTAACCCAATTCCTTTCTTTCCTCAGATCTCGCAATGATATTCCCAAATTTGTCCTTTCCCCGTCATTGATGTTCTTTCGTCTTGCAACTGGGCAAATATACTTTTATCAGAGGATCAAATGTAAGGGGAAGGGATTATGCTTCTAACTGTTGGTTGATAATGAAATTCGCTTTAGGCTCAAAAACAAGGAACTAGGGTATATGCTTTTTCATATCATAGTAGGCTTTTGAATGTTTCACTCAAGGATGACCTAGAAATCATTTCCTCATAGTGGTATTACTCAGATTTCATTTCTCACACTAATAATCTAACAAATTTAGATACTGAGAGTTTATCGTGATGTATCCTGTAAGATGTTCCTAATCTTGGCAATAAGTCTTTCCAAAGTTACTCGTTAACCATGTGCAAAGTTATCGTGATTTTATGACCAAACTATTTACATCAAAATGTAATTATAAGTTTTATCTGCTCCATCACTTAGTAAAATCTTCTCTATTTCTCGCTGCCTCAACATATTTATTCATAATTCATAACTTTCTATTTCCATCTCATCCTATCCTAATGCATCTATCAATGTTTTGTTTTGGTTTTTGAGATTTGTTGTTGTGTTGTTTTAATCAATTCAAGAAGTTCATTTTAGATCATGCATTCAGCTCACAACAATCCAACATAACTACACAATTTCATCACACTAATCTTCAACCAAATATGTCACAATTAGACAATTTTGATCTAGGTAGTCATTCTCTCAATTATTTAACTAAGTAATTATCCATCATGAAACGTAAAATTACAAAAACAACCAAACACCAAAACACAAACAGCTCACAATTTTCTTAAAGAATTCTTTATTTTATTGACTATTTTGATGACTAGACATTAAGTACAAAGAGGATGAGGAGATGGAATAGTAGAGTGAACTATTTTCTTTTTATATCATGCCTATGGGAAGAGGGTAGGTTGACTAGGTCTAGTTTATATCCAACCGCAGAAGATATAAATTTAGGATTGGACTCAGGGTTGTCTGACTTGTCAGCCTCTCTCCACTTTTGTCTTCAAGATGCACTCACCTTGCACGGTCGTGTGGCCAGTCGCTTGATCATACTCATTCCTGCCTCATTTCAATTGCAATTCGTGGTTCCCCAACCCACCCCTGCGCAGTACATCTAATCTGTTTTTGCTGATCATGTCTGCTTTTCGGTCTAAATACTCTCTTGTACTGTGCCTTCTACTTTTTGGCTTTGATTCACTTCTCTGATCTCCCATCGATGTTCTTTTATATAGATACCCAAAGGCATCTTCCTTATGCAAAGATGTTCTTCCCCCAAAGCCTCTCCCTTCCCCTTCATGATTTCGAGGTAACTCATTCTTAGTCTGCACAAGATCATCATTTGCGATTTAAGATGTTTTTTATACACTTATCATCAACTGTATGAGCAATGAAGTTAGGTAATGTAGTTGCAGCACACACTTCACGTCTCGTCTCACCGCATATTCGTTCGGCGTTCTATTACTTGCATCGGTTTCACCGGTGGTATCGCGCGGCGCACGGCGCACATGCGGTTGCGTTACACGCGCGCCGCGCGCGCTCATCGGCGCGGCGCGCTCGGCTTTTCGGATACCTGACTCCACATGAACTCCTGAGACAATCCTGGGTGGATTAACCCTGTATCCTCCCTCCTCAGATAGCTCAGATTGAGTCAACCACTTGCCCACATTAAATTTGTATCCTCAGGATGGCATAGAGCAACATTGCTTCCTTCCTCCCCGATCAGGCATAAATGTTCGAGGGTAGAAATGACCTAATCCAAGAAGTAAAACCAAACCCATGCTCTGTTGTTTCAACACGCCCCTGCTGACGTACTCATGGTTCTCCCCGTGGCATTCTACTTCCCTTGCTATCACCGGCCAGTATCTACGATCTTCTCAGTTAGGTTTCAACCACAATAGCCTTTTGAATTTAGACCCATCATTCCTTTCCTTAAGATTGAATGTTTGATTTATTTGCTCTTTGCTGAAGGATACCCATCCTCCTTTGACATAAACTGCCTTGTCTTTAGTTCCCACCAAGTTAGCGTAGAACTCTTTAACTACATCTACGAACCCGGGAGCCTTATGCTCGTAGAAAAGATGCCATCCTTTGCTTTCTATCACCTCTTGAAGGAATCCATTTGCTGGAAGCTTTTCCTCTCACTGAGATAGTCTCCGTGGCTGCAGCTGTTCCCCTCCTCCAAGCAATATACGCCATGTGACGCCCCATTTCCCGGGGGTCCGTTGACTACCCGTCAACCCGCTGGACACGGAGGGACGCCTGGGTTACCCGACGCCACTCAAAATCTGGCGTAGTCTCTTTGTACGGGGAGCTCCTACCAATTATAATACCGTGACATTCCTGGTCCCCAAATAGTCCAATATATGCAATATATTCAATCACATGAGTAATACGCTTACTGGGGTCATAATATTACTCAATATACATACCAATTCATGAATCCAACTACATACCCACAGTTACAAGAGTTCAAATTCTTTACTCTCATACAAACATATATTAAAAATTAGAGAAATTCTAATACATGTAGATATCACAGCCAAAAGCCACAATCCAGCGCTTCTTCTAATCCCAACACTCCCCAGACGAGCCACTCTCACGCCCTGCACTGCAGTGCGGGGGATCCCACGACCCAAGTGAGCCTAAAGTCGCAGGAGAATCGCCCCCAAGGGGCTACTCACCACCTGGCAAAGGTAAATGTTCCAAAGTAAACACTCATTCACAAATGCATGATCCTACTGAATGTCTATATGACTAACTCGGCATCCCGAGTCTCACTCGACTCTCTCTCACTCGCCTAAGCCTTGTATGAGAATCTGTTTTGATAGTGACACCCTCCGATGTATATATATCACCAGCCGCCTCCGACGATTGATATACATATTACTTGCTTCGTGGATCACCCTCCGATGAATATCAATCGGGGCCGCCTAACGATTGATATTTTTGATTTGTGACTACCCTCCGACAATTAACATTTTAGACTACTCCTCCGAACCATTTTCCTGTATCATCTCTACGTAATTAACCTTATAGTCCTAGGGATGTTCCAGCAGCATATGGAATGTATATGCTGGCTTCCATTACATGACCATATGCCAATATGTATACATGCATATATTCATACATCTAATTACATAATTCATGCTTCGCGAATTACTATTTCAACATCAAAATTAGCTCACTCAAGCACGATCACACACACGAAATGATCAAACTTAAACTACTCGACCTAAACACATATCTCACACAAAATATATTTTGAGAACACCATTTGGGAATAGCCAACCCTCGCTTTACTATTCCGAAAAATCACTGAAACATCTGGCTCTCACTTAGCTGAACCCGGCTCTCACTGCCACTCGCCCACCCCCAATCAAAGCATGATTTATCATAAAGCACAATTAAATCAACTCCAATGAAATTTCCTAGTTAATTACTACCGTACCTTGGCTCCAAAAATCTTGTATCAATTCTGGTCTCCATAAGCTTCTCGACCGATCACACGGCACTCCATTCTCGGCCTTTTTCATATCAATACACAATTTATTCGATAAATCATCAAACATGGCACCTAAACAGCCCCCTCACGGCCACGGCACATTTTGGCCTTAATACCTCATAAATTCGGTCCCAAGTTTTGGGATCGACCAACGGCCTTCGCGCTCAAACCACCAACATCGAAAAACACTTAAATGAATAAAATACGCAGGTAACCTCTACTGGGGCCATAAACTCCACTCCCAGATCTACGCTAAGCCCTCTCCTACAGAGAGCGCTCTCCTTCACATTCCCGAGCACCGCCAACTGCCGTGATCGTCATATTTCAGGCGCCCTCTCTAAGTTCTCCTGTATCACATTGAAAATCAAAACTGCTCCCCACTGTTTTCATTTTCTTTGCTTTAATTGGAAAAGGATATTACCATTTCTCTATTTTTTGTCATTTTCTAACTTAAACAACTTCAAAAATGACCATTTCGTCTTCGTTTCAGATTACATTCCCAGACTACCTCAATCGTCATTTTCATCATTTCCCCTCTACTCAAACCACTCTACTGCACACTAAAGACTGTTATATACGACTGTCGCATCGGAAAATCTGCTTTACTCAAGACCCTCGAAACACACTCTAAAACGTGACAACCCGATCATCCCCGAATTTTATGAAATTCTATCGTACTAGCTAGATTTCATGAGATGATCTCCAATCTATGAAACTGTTTCTCATTATCCCAGATATAGAGAATTAATTACTTGATTTTAACGAACAATTTTGTAATTCAATTACGATTTTACCCCTTATTCCTGCACCTGGAATTTCGTCTTACATTCTCTCTTAGTGCGAATTTCATTCCAAAATTGGACTATCAGCAATCCACGCACATGCATATGCGGCAACGCGCACTTACCATGCATGTAAATAGTCATTTAAATCTAAACGACTAAACTACGCACCTCTCATCCCTAAACAAGAAGCGGATAGTGGCCCGTATCGTGTCCTCACGTCCCACGTGTACCCTCCACTCCATAGTGTCTCCATAAGACTTCCCATTTCACTCACCTGGCCTCAAGGTCAGAAACCCGATCACTGGCTATCAACAATGCACACCGGTCCTCCCTCGAAGGTCCCATCCGCTAACCTTAATCATTCCTAATCCACCACATGAGCCGGGATCTGGAGTATATTTCTGAGCATGGAGATTTGAAACATCTCGTGGACACCGACATGCAAGTGTGAAAGCCAACCGAGACAAGCACGTTGTTCATCATCCCTCTCGAGTACCGAAAGGCCCAATAAAATCCCTGGCGATAGCTTCCTGCCACTTGCCGAACCCGACTACTCCCTCTTAGGCATCACCTTCAAGAAGACATGATCCCCAACCCTTCCGAACTCTAAGGGTCGACGCCGCACACGAAGATAGCTCTCACGGCCGAGCCATGAGAAGACGCTTATTTTATTAAGTTTAATTTTTCTGGGATAGGAAATCGACTGATCGACCTGAGGCGGAGCCTCCCAGGTTCCCATCCAACATGACCTGATTCTACATACTCCACACGGTGCCCCCATATGGTGCCATCTCGCACACTCCCGTCGATAACCCGGTCACAGTAGGCGAATTCCACTAAGGCAATTAATCCTCTTACCCTTATGATCCAGTGACACATGTTCGCACATGCCTCTAACACCGTATGTAATCTTGTACACATCGCAACTCCTACATAACCCTTTCTCGCGTGCAACGCCAACCTCTCTAAGGTCACACGACAATCCAATGGATCGGCTAACTCAATCCATGCCATGCATGACATCCATTTACCGAGCCCTTGCCACTCAACAACACCCAATGCAATTCCCAAAGGGTATCCAAACCTCGAGTCACCCCGGTTCTAATACTCAACTCACCATGTGGACAACCATGTCCGTGTTTTCATCTCGAAGTCACTCCCCGACCCTATCGTCAACTTCACCCTACACTCTACAAGAACATCTATACTGGGCTTCAAAGGCTCCAACCCCAAGCCCAATCCAATGTTGTGCTCGAGCATGACAACCCCGCCTAGGTCCCCACCATCGACAACCTCGATGGTTGTCGAACTCCATCCATGCCGGGTTTGACAATCAACAACCACAGTTCACCACCCTGCTGTCCACCACGCCCGTCGCGCAACCTAATCCGTCCCTCGACTTCGACTCCACACCGGCCCCTTCGCTCATTCGTTGCCGGAAGTACGTACAGCACTCGACACTCAAAACCGGTTCCTCTAACTCCTCACTAAAGGAGGAATGAATTGTAGTACACTCTCCCCATTCTACGCCTAACTGGACTGCACGGTCCCAAAAGTCTCGGGATCCCCGTCTCTCGGGCAATCCCACACTCATGCTCAACCCTCGCCCTAGTCCCAAACTAATGTGAAGCAGGTCTTTTGCCCTTTCCCGAACTTAGAGAAAGCCGATCCTCCTCTTGGTTACCTACACTGCATTCCAGTGTTGCAAGTGATCTCGATTTCTCTCTATGGTCGTGGTCGCCCCAACCATGGAGTCTATCTCCCGCAGCGAATCCTATAATCCTCGTCAATGGACAATCTCACCCATTCTCGACCCCAGGATAATTCTCGCCAATCCCAAGAAACCACGATCTCAAGATCGACATTCGGTTCCTCCCACCATCATTGCTCAACCCTTTTCAGTCAGACCGACACTCGGAGGCCGATACCCACGGTCCCAAAATCTCACCCCGCATGAAAACTCAGACTTACCGAACTTTAGCCGCATAACCACGGTCTCAACACCGTAAGACAATCCTCGCGATACTCATGCTCCACTCCCGATCGGGAGTAGATCAAGATGTCATCCACGGCACCACGAAAAATCGATCTAGATAAGGTTGGAACAATTCCTACGCACGAGGGTTCATGAACTACCATGGGCAGACTATAATCCAAAGGGCATCACCAGAACCTCAGGTGCCCATAACGCTGGCCATAACGCTGCCTTAGGGGATATCTCAGATCCCTAATCCTACGCTGATGGTAACCAAAGGTGAAGGTCTATCTCGAGTAGACTCGCGGTTCTCCCAACCGATCAAACAACCATCGACCCCTGCATTGGTACCGATTCTTGATCGAACCCCGCTCAATCGTCAGCCCCGTACGGCGGCTCCATCCTTCTTCTTTGGGTAATGACCGGAGCTTCTACGCGAGTGTCGCCTTAATGAACTCTTGTCCAAGAGCTCCCCTGACCGACTGAGTTCCCGTAACTCAACCAAGGCCATTCATGAGGGAGTCATAGAGATGGGCGGCATTGTGGCGTGAACTGATATCAAGTCTACTACCCTCCGCGGAGGTAATCCCCGCGAGTCACCGAAAAACATCCACATACTTCGCACACTACCGAGGTAGACCTAAGTCTGGTCTATCTTCGTCCCTAGGGTAAGGCTCCGCTAGCGCCCCGCTTAACCCGGTCTCCCGACATACACTAGACTCGTATACCGCCCGGGCAAACGTCGCGTTGTCCCTTAGTACTATTAATGACTACCGGTCTCCGCGGTAGACGATAATCCTCCTACGCCCTCACAACTGAGAATCAACTCAAGCCATCAGCCAATCCATCCCTAGGATGACATCGAACTATGACATGTCCATGATCCCTGTGTCCACTCGTGAGTGTAGTCCCCGAGATCTCAACTCGTAACCTCAATCATCATTCTTATTCTCGCCCTAATCCCTAGGGGAGAACTCACGCACAACGGCTCCTCCAAGGTCTCTAGAGGTCCTTGCCCATTTCTACCATATATAGGCCTTCATTCCTCTAGCGCTAGTACACAAATTTAAGGTCTAATTCCGTCGCGCCGCAGGTACCTTACACTTAACACTTTCTCGTTTCGCACGCAACTAATGGCTTCACATCATTGATCTCCTCCCCTTTCAATGCTCCGAGGATGATGCGCCCTAAACCTCCGGGGCACTACTAGATCTCTCGACTACCCTCGCTGCGCTAGCCGTGGCGACAAGAGCCGTAATACCCCACGCTTCTGCCAAAGGCCCGTTGATCAAACGCTGGTCGGGTCAAATGCCTGCGGTGCCATCCAAAGGCCCCCGTGGACGCCCCTCTACGCCCCGCCTCTACTAGCCATCTATCAATCAACATGGCACGTTCATTCCACTCAAGATTCTAAGGCATAAACACAAATGAGAGACACTTAATCATACAACATAACTCGTTGTATATTTAATCAATTTTGCATTAAAATATTGTTTTCAATGAATATTTTTAAAATTTTATTTTTGAAAATTTTATTTTTCAAAATTTTATCAAATTTTATTCGATTTTATTTCATTTTATTTAGATTTAATAAATTTTTTTCGGAAATTTTTTTGTAATGAATAGCAGTTCATTTAGTGACTCGAGGAGCGTGGTCAGCTGGTTCCGCGAGGTCGAGGCAGGCCGGGTGCAACGTGCTTGACTTGGCCTAGGCGGCCCGGCCTGCGATGCCACCCAGTCGGCGCTTCGTGGCGTATCGTGGCGACTTTGGCCGTGTTGTGGCGAGCCTCGTAGGTGTCGCGGCCTTGAGAAAGCGCCGTGTCGCGGCGCCCGACGGTGGCGCCCGAACGCCGCGCATCCGGCTCGTCCGCGCTGGCTGCCGCGCTTGCGGCCGCTTTCGCGTGCTTCGCCCAGCGCCAGCGCCGCGCCTGCGCACCGGCGGTGTCGCGTTATAGCCGTCCGTCTGTGACCTGGCTGCTGGCGTATTATTACAATTTGCCGGCCGTGACTATTGCGATACAATCTTTCGGCTATCTGCCTTTGGTTCTGTCCCTGATTGCCCTCTTTATGTCTGATTCCTCGACCAACTACACATCCTTACTGTCTGATGGCATATTTATGATAAAATTTCAACCCTCGAACCTTCTTCCTTGCAATCACGATGGCTGTATTGCAATACGATTCATTTCCTTTTATGTCTGATTGATGACCATTAATTCTGCAAGATTTTGAATTTTCATTATAATTAGAATTTTTTTCAATTATTCCGACCAATTGGAAAAATCACTTTAAAAATCATTTTTTCTTTAACACTAAAATAAATTTTAAAAATTTATTTTCTTCATTTTCATTTTACCATATAAAACCTTAAAAAATTATTTTCTCACCTCATGTAGCAAATAGAAATTTATAAAAATTTATTTTCTTTTCAGCTTTTCCTTTGAAAAATTTTCTCCGCTCAAATAAATTTATAAAATTTATTTTCTTCCATTCTTCAATTCTCATCCAATAAATTTATAAAAATTGTTTCTTCATTTTCAATTCCGGAGTTTACCTTTGTACCACTCGAAATATTTTCTAAATATTTTCTAACACATCCGTCTTGTCGCTGACACACCACAGAATCTCAACCACATAAAACATGTCATGCACCTGATCACACACGAACACCAAATAATTCTAAAATCCACGCAAAACCCATCAAACACGTGCACGTGGTGTCTTTGGCTTTGTCATGATTTTCCTGGGTAATCTCGTACCTAAGCCAGGAGCATCGAACCACACTAGTGAGGTGATGCTCTCACTGGCTGAGGAGCTAAGATTTAAATCTAATCTTGCCCAGGTTCCCATATACCTATACTTCCACATCAAACCACTTCGAGTGGTGATGGATACCAAACAGAGCTCCACCAGGCCATTGTAAGCTCGATGCAGCTGTGCGCCCCATTTCAGGAGGTCAAGTGACTACAGTCGGCCGCGGAATGCAGTGGACATCGGGTTACCCGGCGCTCCGCCCGGAAAATCGGGCGAGTCTCCGCTTTGTACGGGAGCTCTGATTACAATACATATCTGTCCCGAAGATCCGATATATGCGATATATCCCGATCACATGAATAATACGGCCACTTGGGCCCATGCGATACCGATATACATGACTATGAATCGACTACATACCCGATAGTTACAAGAGTTGGAATGTTTTACTCTCTCTGACATATAACAAAATTAGAAATTCTATATTGTAGATATCATGGCCGAAACCACGGTAAAGCACTGCCCCAATCTCGGTCTCAGGGCGAGCCGTCTCCTGTTGCAGCTCCACATGCACGTAAAGGGGATCCCCACGACGGGAGTGAGCTAAAGCTTCCCCGATGGGAGATGCGCCACACAGAATTGGTACTCACCACCCCTAAGTGCAATGCAATGTTCCAAAGTAAACACCCGTTCAAGCGAGTAAACAGTCTATGAATGTTTGCATGACTGACTCGGATCAGAGTCCTCACCGACTCTCTCTCACACTTTCACTTTAAGCCTTGTATGAGAATCATTGTTTTATTAGTGAATGACCCTCCGATGTATATATATCCGTGGGCGCTCCGACGATTGATATATTACTTGTTTGTAGGACTACCTAGATGAATATCAATTGGGCCGCTCCGATGATTGATATTTTTGATTTGTGGACTACCCTCCGATAATTAACATTTTTAGACTACCCTCCGAACCATTTTCCTCTAGACTCATCTCATGCACTAACTCCTGATCACAGGATGTTCCGGTGCATATGGAATGCATGTATGCAGGTTCAAATACGGTTTAATCACGTACCCGATATGTACACGTGCACATATTCACATAATATCCCGATCACCTGATCATGTCATGCTTAATTGTATTTCAACAATCAAAATTAAACCGCGGGCTGTGGTATTATATGGCCGATCTAATTTAAATCCATGGGCCCGAGCACGCTGTTACTTGCAAATACCATCTAAGTATTTGAGAACAACTAAATGGGGAATAGTGAAACCTCGTTTACCTCATTATCGAAAAATCATAAAACATCGGTTCATAGTGAAGAGGAGCTGGGTTTCCACCACGACGCATTTGGGCGAGTTCATTAACGTGATTTTATCACAAAGCACCGGTGTCGGCTGACTTATTTAAGCATTCACGATACCCGGCTCCAAAAATCTTGTATCGGTCGGTCCGTGTTTTGGGACGATCACCTGACCATTTCGACCTTTTTCATATCAATACACAATTTATTCGATAAATCATTAAACATGGCACCCAAACGGCCCCTCGCGTTCGCGGCTCTGCAGATTTTGGGTTTCAATAAATTCACAGTCGGTCTGAGTTTTGGACACATCAAATGGCCTCACGACCTCGAAACCCGGCTGAAACATCGAAAAACACTTAAATGGGACAGCACGAGTAGGGAGAAACCCTGCTTCTTGGGTTTGAGGAAACTCCATGAATACGGTACCAGCGTGACGCCCTCTCGTGACGGAGTTCTCCTTCTTTGTCTCGAGCTAGCCCGAAGCGGTCGGATCGCCAGTATTTTTAGAGGAAAGTGCCCTTTCTCTAAAGCTCAAAATATTTCTTTGGAAGAAAATTAGTCTCCCAGTTTTCAACTTTGCTTTAATTGGAGAAGAGACACTTTATTCTCTATTTGTCATTTCTAGCAAAACGACTGAAATGATGACACAGTCCATGGTTCCACGATTTGATGATACGGCACTACCTCGGTAGTCATTTTTCATCATTTCTACCCTTTCAAACCACTTATATTGCTTCAATTTACTTGTTATATATGACTTTTGGTGTATAGAAAATCATTTTGACTTTTAAAACGATGATACCTCGAAAAATGTGCGATAGATATCTGAAATTTTATAAGAATTTTAACGTCTTTAGCTAGATTTATGAAACTGATTCGAAGCGATGAGAATCCGTTTAAGTAGTAAGAGATCTGAAATTGATTATGATTTTATTCGAAATAACAATTTGTAATCAGTCTGATTTGCTGTATTCAAATTAGATTTTCCTTAGGATCTTACCACTAACCAGAGACCCATTCTGTATACTGATTTAGCTGTTTACCTTCTTCATTTCCTCTTTTCCTCTTCCTAGACTCTTTCCCTTTGTTTCTGGGGTTTCATCATTGACGTGACCTCTCTCGACTTTCGAGCCTTTATCCCGATTGTTTGTACTTTCGATCTTCAACTCATGTTCCTCCATGATTTTGATTAGGTTTGGAATCGGGGTTGTGAGACTCGGATATCATGAAGTGGTTTAGAAAGTCTAGGGTTTTGAGCAGTGAGAGAATTGGTGAGGGAGAATTTAAAAGGTTTGGTCTATGATGAAGTGAGTGTGCCCGGAGTCTTGAACTTTTCTATTTATAAGCCAAGAATTATAGTGCTTCTTAATTGTCGCGACAAAATTTTGACCTACAATTATGCCCCTTTTTAAATCTATGTCGCGACATAGAAAATCAATATTGTGACATAAAATTTTCATTTGCTTCCTAAATTTGGGCAATATTGTGTCGCGATAAAGATAAATCTTGTTGCGACATAAATTCTAAGGTTAATGTTGTTGTTTGTCGTGAGATAGAGAAAATATGTTGTGACCGTCTCTTGCGAAGCTCGTTTAGCATTGACCTTGTCGCGACATAAGGCGCATGTGACAATAACGATATAGCTACCAAGTTGATTAGTGTCGCGACATAACTTATTTTGTCGACGAGTTACATTCTCAAATTTTTTCATAATTTCATACTTTTAACCATTCAACCACTCAATCATCATTGATAAGTTCTTCCACTTAGATCATACTTGAAACACGTAAACATCGAAGAACCTCGATTCAAGTATGAACAATCTATTTCTATTATCAGCATCATTTATCAAAATATTCAACAAGCCATTCAAACAATTGGCTTCAAACTCCCAGGCTTCAGATAGCCATTTATGTTAAAACAAGTTGATGGAATTAGAAATACTCCCCACTTTGTAGTTATTCCTTTGCATAATTCGGTTTAGAATATTCTGTTGTTTAATGACCTCCCGATTCAAATTCTTTTTCTTGTCAAAAAAAAAAAAAAAAAAATCAGCAAATTATCAAATTACATATATACTTCTAACAATTTAAAAAAAACTAAAACCTGAGAATTATATTAGTAATCATCAATAATCCAAACTATCCAAATTAACCACCTTGGGTTGCCTCCCGGTAACAGTTATTTCACAGAAACGAACAATTCTTAAATTATCTTCTTTTTCGGCCTGCTTTTTCAGCTTTTGAAATTTGGATATACTTCATTTATGCTTCCTCCGACGGTGCTTGATCTCTAACTTGTTTACTTTGGCAGATTCATTTCTAGATTCATCTTTGATTATCCCATTTCTTCGAAAAGGGTGTCTTGGTTATCCTGATGTAAGAACCGCTCACACTTGTTTCAATTTCATGGAAATAACTTTGAGCACAGGTTGTATAAGAGAGCACATTCTCCCTGCCTTGAATTCTCTCATAGGATCTTTTGGTCATGCCGCCTCTTGGTTTTTCTTTTAGTAAATTCTTGTATTGTCATAAGCTTCATTCCTTAACTCTTACAGGTTCATTCATTTGGGAGTAGTCTCTTTTCGCTGCGGCAGAAGTCACAGTTTCAGTTTCTTGATGGCCTTTGTAGCTTTGTATTCAAGTCCCCAGGGAGATGACAAGGTTTTCCAATTACTATTATGTATGGAGACATTCCAATGGGAGTTTTGTAAGCAGTTCTATAAGCCCACATTGCATCATCTAGTTTTATAGACCAGTCTTTTCTACTTGTATTAATTGTTTTCTCTAGAATTTTCTTTATGTCCCTATTGGAAATTTTAGCTTGCCTATTTGATTGAGGGTGATAAGTCAATCCCATCATATGTTTGATTCCATATCTTCTCATGAGTTTTGCAAAAAATTTATTTGCAAAATGGCTTCCCTCATCACTGATGATGGTTATGGATGCTCTAAATCTGCTCAAAAGATTTCTTTGTATATACCCTACCACTGTTAAGACATCATTTTTAAGACAAGCTATTGCTTCCACCCATTTGGATACATAATCCACAGCTAGGAGAACTTAATATCACCAAATGATGGAGTAAAGGGTCCCATGAAGTCTATTCCCCAAACATAAAAAATCTACACCATCAAAATTCTCATGAGATCTCATTTTTGCTTATGTTGCCCATCTCTCCGACAAGCATCATACTGTGTTTTCCCATTCAAAACAATCTTTGAATAGAGAAAAACAGAAACCTCGATTGAGAATTTTGTGGGTTGTTTTGTCTCCTGCAAAGTGTCCTCCATATGGCGATGCATGACATTTCCTCCACAATACTACCTATTCTCAGTTTTCTGAATACCCCTGCGATCATATCTGCTCCTTCTATACAATAAGGCTATCCTATATAAATCTCGTAATCGCCCTCAATTTTCTCTTTCTCCGTTGGTAGCTGAATTCATGGCATCACTCAACAAGTTAAATACTGACAATATCAACATACTGTGGTGTTTGAACCGATAATAAAATGAATCGTCATCGTGGAAATTTTATGCTATTTCATTTCTTTTTTCTTTCCCAGCATTCATTTCCAATCTAGACAAGTGATCTACTATCACATTGTCACTTCCCTTCTTATCTTTGATCTCAAGATCAAATTCCTATAGCAGCAATACCCATCTGATAAGTCTTGGCTTGGCCTCCTTCTTTGCCATTACATATTTAATTTCAGCATGATCAATGTGTATTATAAATTGCTGAGAGATCCCAATATATAAGCCCAAATTTCACAAGCAAACACCAATGCTAGCATCTCCTTTCTGTAGTGGAGAAGTCTTGTGCTTCATTAAAGGTTTGTCGCATAGTATACGGCCTTGAATATCTTTTCGCTCTGGTCTCCAATACGCCTCCCATTGCATAATCATTGGCATCACACATAATCTCAAAATCATTGTTCCAGTAAGGTGTTAACATGATGGGAGATGTCACTAATATGGATTTAATCTCCTTAAATGCAAATCTACATGATTCATCAAAATCAAAATTTCAAGGCCTTTTCCAAAGCAGCCATTGTTTAGTCCTGAGATTTTCGAGAAGTCCTTTATGAATCTTTCTATAAAAACCAACATGTCCAAGAAAAAACTTTATTCCTTGGATGCAGTAGGCGTGAGTTTTTATAACAGCAACTTTTGGCTTGATCTACTCAATCCATCAACGTAAATTCAGGTCCCAAGACAATACCTTATGTTACTGTATAAAATGGCATTTCTCCCAATTCAATGCTAGATTTTTTTTCTTAACACCTCTCAAGTATCGTTTTCTAAATTTTCTATTAAATGCTTCAAAACTCATCCATATACCGAGAAGTCATCCATAAGATTTTACAAATTCTTCCACCAAATCAGAAAACATAGACATCATACATCTTTGAAAGGTGGCAGGAGCATTACATAGTCCAAAAAGCATTCTTCTAAAGGCAAAGGTGCCATAAGGACATGTAAATGTAGTTTTCCCCTTATCCTCTGGGGCTATTGCAATCTAGTTATAACCAGAATATCCATCAAGAAAACAAGAATGGAAGTGTCTCTAACTCACCAAAGATTCGTCAATAAAAATGATACACTCATCCTCTCAGAGCAAGGTTCTAGTTTCTTAGGTCTATACACACCTCCATCCCGTCACAATTTTGTGAGGAATCAATTCATTCTTCCTACTTTATCACAAATGAATCTTCCCTTTGGAACTACATGAATCAGCTCACCCAAGGGCTGCTCGAGATTGCATAGATGAAGTTTCCCGCATTTAGCCATTTTGAATACTTTACAGACTACTTCCTTCATTATTGATTCATCCTTCTTTGATGTTCTATGAGGTTTTAGCATTCTCCCCTCCATCAGAATCTTCGTGCATGCGCATAGAAGGACTGACTTTCGATCTTCTATAATCGCTTATTGCTTCCTTATATTTTCTGAGAGTTTTCACAGCTAAGTTTAGTCACCATCCGCACATATTATGTTTTCCTTTCTAGTCGCAAAGGGTATATTTCAAATGTTTAGGTAATTCCTTGAGAATTAATCCTTCTAAACTTGTGTTTTCTTCAGCACCTTCTTTTTTATAACTGCTGGATTTTTCTGCATTATTTTCTTCAACACTGAGTGCTGCCTTGTTCAATTTAACATTAGGGTCCATAAATTCAATTCCAAGATGCTCAAGATACTGAAAATTCTTCTCATTCTTACTCATTGAATTTTGGAAATTACAATCTTTCATCATTTCGTAACAATAGATTTCATTTAATCTCATATTCAACATCACTTAGTTTAGGGTCAGTTCATACTGTGATTTGAGGATTGAAGTGCATTACTACCTGAACCTAAGAGTTACCTTCTTCACATCAATCAAAGCTGCTCTTGTTGCTAAGAAAGGTCTTCCTAACAACAGTGGAACTTGTTTGTCTTCTTTTATGTCAATGACTATAAAGTCCACTGGGAAAATGAATTTTCCCACTTTGATCAATACATCTTCTAAAATTCCTTAGACGTGGGCTGTCTCTCGTTTTCCATTTGCCATAATGGGAGTAAGTTTCCCCAAACTTAGTCTTTTTGCTACTAACAAAGGCATCAAGTTGATGCTGGCTCCAGAATCACAAAGCGCTTTTCCCACATCAGCATGCCCAATTTCTTAGGGTATAGTGAATCGCTCTCGATCCCGTATCTTCTCCGTATAGACTCTAATTACCAGACCGCAAGTTGCCGCTATGCTCACTATTCCTTCTTCAACAATCTTTCTTTTTCTGCTCAATATCTCCTTCATAAATTTTGCATAAAGAGGCATTTGAGTCAATGCTTTTGAGAAAGGGATGTTGATTTCTATCTTCTTAAACATGTCTAAGAATCTAGAGAATTTCTCAAAGCCTCGCGACATGCTCTCAGGAACGGAACTCGAGGTTCATAAGCCTTAACCTCTTCCTTTTCCCCTGATTTTCTTTTTCCACATTTTTCCGGGCCGTACTTTACTCGCTTCCTCTTGTATTCTTCACTATGCCGCTAAAGTGTTCCCTAATGTCTGCATATTGTTCTTCCTCAGTGTCTTTCTTTTCATTTCTTCTTTTCCAATTCCCTGCCACTTCTTAGAGCTATTGCCACACAATCCCTTGAATTCTTCCTTGTATCACTTGGAAAAGAATCCTTGGACTTATTCTACATAGTTGTAAGTGTCGCCTATCTGCGACCTCCGCATTTTTCAAATAATCATTCAGGTCGGGTCTGGAACATACCAGAGCTTTCTCAATGCTACTATCTCAAAGAACCTTTGTTCATGGCTGTTCAGCAACCTCTTGTTTTCATCCATGACTTGCAAAGATCTCGATCTCTTCAAAAGATCGAGTCCTTTTCTCGACCCCGATATTCTCCTTTATCATTCCTATGTCAGCCGCTCATGTCAAGTATCGGAACCTGCGCCGAGCATAAGCTCGATGGTAATTGGTCCAAGCTCCAGGCTCAGCGAGCTCCTCCACCATATGAAAAGTTTTCATGGTTCCACAAAGGCCGTGTATAGCAGGTCGTGTGTCAGTTAGGGCTTAAAGGTGTAGCTTCTATTTGCATTTCGGTAGTGTGCCTCCTCAACTGATAGGCTCTTCTTCAATCCAAACTCAACACCGCTCTCATCTATCTTACCCACCACTTTGCGTATGCACTTTTTCTCATTGTTCCCGCTTGTTCATAACTCGCATCTAGTTTTCGTTTCTATGGCTTGCCATTCTGTCTAACTAATAAGACCACTTCCCTCATTCACTACCACATTCTACTTCTGATGGTTTCCTCGTAGTCAGATTTCCGCAAGGTATTCAATCGCTTGCCTTGCCTCCTCTCGCATTTCTTCTTTAAAAGCTCGACAAATAGGATGGCATCACTATACCCTTTCGAGGCATAATTCATAGCATGATAGAATATATCCATCTGAGTACAGATTCATTCCATGCATATGACATCTTTCAAGAATCTCTGAATCTCTCCTATGCATTGTAGAGACTCTCTTCTCCCTTCTTGAAAACAATTATTTCTCCTCTTCTCTCAGCAATTAGAGCTGGAGGAAAGAATATGCTCATATCTGTCTCCACCAACTCTTCCCAAGTGTTCACTGGTCCCACTGACAATGAATCAAACCATGTTGCTGCCACATCTCTCAATGAAAAGGGGAAGAGTTGCAGCTTGATTACTTTTGGTCTCACCCCATTCAGCTTGACTGTGTTGGCCATCCTCATGAATCTCCCCATATGCTCATTGGGATCTTTAGAGTGGTGACCTGTGAACTGGTGTTGCTGCACCATGGTAATCACCGCCGGATTCAACCTGCACTTGTTTCCGCTTTCCAATTGCTTGCCTTACCGCAGAAAGTACTCCTCTTAGATAATAGGCCTCCAAAAGTCCTCCATAGTATTAGGCCTTTGATTTCTCTCTACTTCTTTTTATTCTGGAATAGCCTGCAATCTTTCTCCTTAATGTGCCATATTTCTAGATTCTACACTGGTGATCCTTCTCAAATTCTGTAGTTTTCTCTCTATTTTAATGTCTACAGGCAGCAGATCTGCTTATGGTCTTCTATGCATTTAAAATATTCCTGAAATAGAAACACACTAAGATAAAATGAATCCTATGGGAAGCAGTTATCTCCATTATGCTAATAGAAAGATGTCAATAGCTTCTTTAACATCGCTTTTAAAACTATTTTTTGTGATTTTCTAAAAAATAATATCAAAAAGAAAAATGTCAAAATTAGTAAATCTCTTTTTGGTTAGAATATTGATCTTTAAACGTTTCATCTATCCCCCAGAATCTGCCACAAATTTGATAGACTAGATATATGTGAACGTATGACAATCATACTTATGAACATTATTTAATCCCGTGCAACAATGCCATAACTAGATGAGACCATTTTTCTTATGTGCTGCAAAATGGAATTTGTTTTCTTGTAAAACACTCATTTAAAATTTGTGTTTGTGGTCTCAATCACTAAAAGTGCATAGGTCGTACAAGTAATAAAAGTGGATATTTAAAGTTCAGATATCATTCCCACAAGGACAGATGATAAATCATAAGACTAATTCAAGATCATTACTATTTGGACTCCACTGATATAATAATAAGAGGACTCAATTGTAGTCCTATACTTAAATCTTATATATACAAGCGTAAAGTTTAATAAAAGTAGGAATTAAGATTCACTGAGTTAGACAAAAGTGGATCTGGATCAGTTAATAATAATCAATTTTACGATCATTTCACTTTTAGTTCACCATCAATTGGAAACTGAAGGTTTGTCAACGATACAGGCAAGATAGTTCGATTTCTCCCTTAACAATACTTTCACTTATTAAAGGTTCATATTCATTTACGAGACATGATTCTAACTCGCTACTATGGATATATATAACCCTCTTCTAAGAATCAAGTATTTTTTATTTTCAATACTATACCATCTTAGGACAAAAAGAATTCGTTTCATGCATGCGATCTCGTGTTTCCTCCAATTTGATTAACTCCCTCATCCTACACTTTTGATGCAAATCTCTCCATCTCCTGATTAGACTGGGCGCCTAACACGGATCATAATCAATTCCATCGTGCGGAGAAACCACCGAGGATTAGACGTGATACTTCATTCAACCTAACTCAACTTAAAAGTAAGTCGGTGATCTATTTGAGTAATCCTTCAAAGTTCATTAGTTTCATAGTATTAGTCCACCATACCCACAAGGAACTGTTCTACACTCTTAGGATTCTCTATCTCTGTGTCACCTGTGAGGACCTTCGAAATCGTAGGAGACACGCCCTCGATATTAGGTACACAAGATCAGCACCAGAATGGCACCTTACAATAATACCAATCAAATAAATTCAAGAATTCTAATTAAAGCTTCCTTCCACCTTATGTAGCAAAATGACTATCATCAAAGACCCATTTCTAGAGAGGTCATTTTCTCAAAACTGGTTTACTCATATCAGTGACTAACTGATCAGAAAATCTACCGAATTATAAACAACCGAAATAAATGAACTTAGAAACCTTCCAACATCCATTTAAATCAAACAAATAATGAAAAGAAGAATTTATAAAGAATACCAAATAAGTCGACTTCTATACAATACCCAAACCCAGAAAATTAAAGGAAAATAAATGGACTAAAGAAAACTATACTAAGCTAATTCTACTAAAATGGAAAAGAAAAATAAAAAAAATAAAAAATGCACAAGAGTCTTCAACTACCCATAAATCCTGGAGTTGCCGAAAAGCTACGCACATTGCCTTAGAAGCGTGTATTTATAGGCTTTCCAATATCGGGCCTCACTTCATTAATTGCATTGTTGATCCCCAAAATTTTGGCCCAAATTGGTCTTTTTGTCGTGACATAGAAAGTTCTGTAATGACAGAACCTCCAATCTTTGTCGCTTCCTCTATCGTAGCTTCTCGTTTTTCTGTCACAACCTTTTCTCTGGGCTTGTTCTTGATTTGTGTTGCGACATACTTTGTTGATGTCGCAACATAAATTTATTTCAGCAATCTTGTTATCACGCGACAAAATGTCTTTAGTCATGCACCAAACCTCGCTTTTGCAATCAAATTCTTCTCATCACTCTTGTCCTTCTAGAGTTTGTCGTGACATAATTTTCTCATGACAAACAATTGTTTTCAAGATGGAAACTTTCTGCTGCGATGCAGTTGCTTCTGCGACAAGATTTCTTGTCCTTTAGTACTCTGTCGCGACATGAAACTCTTGGCCTTACGATAGTATTTTTCTTCAAGTTCTTATCACTTGCTGAGCTATTTGTCGAGACATGGAATTATTTGTTGCGACACAATTGCATTGGCTATTCTCAAGCCTTCTTCAATTTCTGTCACGACCTACTTCTCTCTCGTCGCGACAAAAGTTTATCATTCTTTAGCTTTTATTGTCGCGACAGAAAATTTCTTTGTCGCAACACAAGTTTTGCCTGCAACTCTTGATTATGCTGCAACAATAAGTTTCTTTGTTTCCATTCTTCTTGTGTTGCTCTTCAGCATCTTGTCGCGATAAGGAATTCACCTCCTTCATAGTTATCCGGTCGCGACATAAATAACCTTGTCACACATTAGTAGATTTTGTTGCCCTTGATTGTGAATTGGATCGTTATGTTGCGCATGATTTCGAGTTGGCTTCGATAGATGGAAACTTTGCTCAACATAAAAACACTTCGTCTTAACAAGGACTTGTTTTCGCTTCTTTTGATATTTTCTATCAGCGAATTGTCTTTTATCGCTGACGAGTTCATCCATTAGTCTTTGCTAGCTTTTATATTGCGACGCAAATATAATGTCATGACCTGATTCCTTCACCGTTGACGCCAGTATGTGTGACAAGCCCCGAGGTTAATCGCGGCGACTTTCTTGAAATCTTCTTGAGTTACGTCGTGAAACTTTATGAGTCGTAACCTAGAAAGCTTTTTTGTACTAGTTCTTACCCAATCTTTGCCTCGACATGGGTTCTTGGAAGCAGAGCTATAGTTCACTTGGGCATGCACTTGAATTTTGTGTCACTTAACATATAAATGTTTTTGTCCGAGCGTAGGCTGGCATTTTGTCATCTTTTTGCTTATTTTTATCTTTGGGATTATCTCATTTTAATGTTGCCTAGAAAACACAAAGTTGATGAATATTCACATTTTGACATAAAAGTAAGATCTTATTTGTTTAAAACATACCATAAAAATGGATTAAAATAGATAGTTTACACTCCTTCGAGTTTTCTTGATTCATTTATTGTTTGTTTACGCATCTGAAGTGGAGTGAGACTTCATTTCGGTTTTATGTTTCTTTTTTTCCCACTGAAAATTCTGATGAGTTTTATTTTCTTGTTGATTTATTTAGTGCAAAGAAAGTGAGTCATTCGAGCGAATCCATATGTCTCGGCGATCGTATTCCTCAATCTTTCTTTTCAAGCCTCTATGACCCCGGGGGACCCATTACTCGGATTGCACGAATACTCCATCAAAATTGATCAATAATGAATGAACTGATATTTATTCTGAAATGCTTTATTGGAAACAACGAAGCGCATCAATTTGTATTGGGTAGATAACCTTTTGCAAGGATCGAGGTATTGGTTGTCATTAGTCTCCCAGATATCGAAAACGAAATAAAAAAAAATTTAGAAATTTGAAAGATAGATCTTTTCCTTCTCCAGTATGTTTCTACAAACCTTTGTAAAATTTTATTTATTTACTCATATATATAGAGCATAAAGCGGTAGGCTTTAATTTGTCGGCTTACGAAGGGAAAGATAAAACCATGGGCTCATAGCTAGCTAATATTAAACCATCCCGTAAATGGCCATAATTAACATACCATAAAATCACAAATTAAAATTATAGTATATAGTTATGCTTAATTATGGAATTAATAAATTAATATAACATTCTCAACTTGGATGGCCTTAATCGGCTGAAATCTTTTCGCACGATAGGTTACATAGTTATAACCAATGTATACAAGAGATTAACACCCCAGTGAATGCAAATCATACATAATCAGTCACTCTTATCAAAGTAACTTCAAATCGCTGATAAGAGATTTGCATAGTCATAACCATTCATATACAATTAATACACAGGGGGATGCATAAATCATACATGTGAAACCCATTTACTAATCTGAAGCATTGTGTGAGTATTGATTCAATAGAAAGAGAAAACATAATCTTGTCATTCATCGATTGAAATGACACAAAATCATAAGATATTAATGGCTTGATGAAATGTGCATGTAATAATGAAAAATGGGTTTCATCCTGAAATACATGAAAAGGCAAAAATCCACTAAGCAAGATTCTATGCTCCTAACAATCTCTAAATGCTTGAGGGTGGCGTGTTCAGCGGAAACACGAATAGGTAAGCCTTTGGTTAGTGGGTCTACCACCATGTTAGTCGTAGGCATGTGCTTAACTGAAGTGAGAGACTCTGCAACTTTCTCTTCATAAAAATGAATTTCACATCAATGTGCTTGAAGCAAGAAGTGCTCCTAGCATTCCTAGAGAAAGATACACCTGCGGAATTATCACAAAACAATTTCAGTTGTCTAGAAATGGAGTGAACAACCTCCAAAGCTGAAATGAAGTTCCGTAACCATAATGCATGACAAGTAGCCTCATAACACGCCACATACCCTGCCTTCATAGTAGAAGAAGTTGTAAGTGTTTGCTTGACACTTTTCCATGAAACAGCTCCTTTAGCCCATCATAAAGATATAACCATAAGTGGACTTTTTATCATTCATGCAGCCTACATAATCGGAATCACTATAACCAACCACTTCAAGAGTGTCTGTACATCGATATGTCAACATCAGATCCTTGGTACCCTAAAGATACCTCAAAACTTTCTTAGTCGCTTTCCAGTGGCTCTGACCAAGATCACTTAAGTACTTGCCCAAAACGCAGACAACAAAAGCAATACCAGGACGTGTGCATATAAGCATATCGGGCTGGCTACCCACAGGCGAAGAATAAGGGTTGCTTTCATCTAATCTCTCTGAATTTTATGCAGGGACATTGGCGCTGAAAAATCTATCTGCTTTACAAGTGCCTTACGAAGAACATGATTGCATATTGAACCTTTTCAGAATGCATTCAATATATATCTATTGAGACAATCTCAGAATGCCACATGGTCTATCACAAAGTATCTGTATGCCCAAGACATAAGATGCTTCTTGAATCCTTAAATATGAAAATGGCTAAATAATTACTTTGTCTCGACAATAAGTCGGTATCATTGAAATTTATGCGACGAAATATCATCAACATACAAAACCAAAAATATGTATTTGCTCCCACTAACCTTCATATATATGCATTGATCGACAATGTTCTCCTTAAAACCATTAGCGATGACAACTTCATAAAACTTGAGATATCATTGCCTAGAAGCTTGCTTTAAACCATAAAAGGATTTCTGGAGTTTACAATAACACCCCAAATTATACCTTGATAGTTTTATAACATGTTGATGGTGTAAGACAAGTTAAAAGTTAAAGTTTTCGGGAATAATAATGCTAAAAATAAAATAAGCAAAACCGGGAATTTATCCTAAGGAGTCGAGGTAAATTAGTAATTTACTGACTAAGGACCCGAATGTCATAAGATCATAAGACTATATGCCCCGATTAGAATATGTGAGAAAGAATTTGTAAATGAAAAGGGAATATGAGGACTTAAATGCGAAATGGGGAATAAATCCGCAAAAGCCATTTGCGAGCAATACCTTAGCCATGTAAAGTGGATAGAACCGCATTTGGTCTTGCAATTTGGGCAATTGTCCCATTTGAGCTACCCCACGTTTGAGAGAGAAAGAGGAGAAGAGACGAAGAAAAAGAAGAAAAAGAAGAAGAATATGAAGAAGAATAAGAAGAGGAAGAAGAAGGAGAAGCCTTTAAGGTATGAATACTAGTTTGAATCCATGTCTATGTAAGGATTTATATGGATATTTGATGGAATTGTGTTTAGGTTTGGGTTTTTCCAATTTGTTAGTTAGGAATTCTCCTACCTCCAACAATGAAGTTGATTGGTTTAGTTCAGTTCTGGGTGTTGCTCTAAGTTGTTATATGGTTGTTTGGTTTGGTTGTGGTCCTCAATGGAGGAAAAATTTTGTTTAGAGAAAATGATGGGTTTTAGGGGAGACGCTATCCATTTTTTTTTAAAACCCATGTTTTTGTTTTGGCCATAACTTGGTCATCACTCATCTAAATTGAGTGATTCAAAATTTTAGGTAAAATAGACTTCTACGAAAACAAATATCCTTGAAATAGATTTATGCAAATTTGGACCCCATTTCACCCAAAAATTCATCAAAGGGGAGTTAGGTTGCATGACATAGCTGGTTTCTGTTTTGACATTAGAGTGGTCCTGGTTGTTTTGGCCATAACTTGGCCATCACTCATCCAAATTGAGTGATTCAAAATTTTGGGTAAACTAGACTTCTAGGAAAACAAATCTCCTTGAAATAAGTGTATGCAAATTTAGACCCCATTACACCTAGAAATTCGTCAAAGGGGAGCTAGGTTGCATGACATAGTTGGTTTTGCTTCGATTCTGTTTTGACATTAGAGTGGTCCTGGATGTTTAGGCCATAACTTGGTCATTACTCATCCAAATTGAGTGATTCAAAATTCTGGGTAAACTAGACTTCTAGGATAATAAATCTCCTTGAAATAGGTGTCTTCAAATTTGGACCCCATTGGACCTAGAAAATTTGTCTAAAAGGGAGCTCTGTTTGTAAAAAATATTTGATAGTATATGGAAATACATGAAAATGCAAAGATAAAAGTAAATGATCGTAAATATCGCATATGATTACTGGATAAAAATAGTTATTCGAGGATATGAGATATGTATTGAAAATGAAATAGAAATGGATTGTCTAGTTTAGAACATAGTAGGGGAATAGATGAGCATGCTTATTAGGGATAAAAGTCCGCAACATACTGATTAGTTGGCCCCATTAGGGTCATTACAACACCTTCGGGTCCTTATAGAGGTCATTGTCTCGTATAATGATACTTCGGGCCCTTATAGTTCATAATGATAACAAACGTCTTGAATATATAGTTCATTGTCGTCTGATGATAACAGCATCACTTTTCGAGTCCTTATAGTTTTCCTTATCCACTTCTAAGGTATATGCAGACATGTAACATAAAAACAAATGACAAGAATATGCAAATGATTTGAATATGATAAATAACATGATATGAAATGCTATGAGAAGCATAGCACTGCTATATGATGACAAATACACTGTGACAAGAACAAGAAGCAAAGTATAAAATGACACAAAATGTATATGAACGATGATAAGAAATGAAACATGATAAGATAGGTAAGTATGAGATATGTATAAGCATGTGTAAATGATATGTATGAAATATGTATAAGCATGTGTATAAGTATATGATATGTTTGATGTATATGCATGTGTCTAAAGTGTGATGATCCTTATTAGGGGTCGTCTACGAGTATTATTCACACTAAGCTATAGCTTAGCACTGGTGTTTCATCCGTGTAGGTGTAGAAGAAGGAAATAGAAGTCAGGACAATCCACATCAGCTATCAAGGTCATCGCAACACTAGGTGCCCACTGTGGACCTTTTTGGTCTATTTTGTATATGTCTTTTTTTTTTTTTTGTAAACAATGTAAAATTTGTATATGTTGAATACTCCCATTTATGGAGTTTGAATATATTTTGTAATCCGTTGCCACATAATATATTTCAAGTTAAATGTTTAACAATATATGAATGAACAAGTTTATAGTAAACAAGAAAATAAAAAATAAAAAAGACACCATCGCCTGACATCGGGTGTCGAGTTGGGGGCGCCACAAGTTAGTGGTATCAAAGCTAGGTTTAGGCGCTTCTGGAAAAACCTAGGTTTAGGCGATTCTAGATGGAGTATAAGATTAAAAAGCAAGTGTTTAGTAATGTGTTGGCCTGATGTGGATGTCCCTATGTTTTGTATAGATGGATCGTCCTTCAAATCCCGTTGAAGAAAGTAGGCGAAAAGGAGTGTTAACCACGGAATTAGGGATTACCGCCGGACCCTTAGATATGTCAAAAGCGAGAGTCACGCCCCTGCTGAGCCAAATGAAGATTTGCTGAGGATATCTCAGGACATGACTCAGGTATTGGAAATAGTGACAGCTCCGAAAGCCTCGATAGACATGGTAAGAAGACATGGGGCTGAGGAATTCCATGGGACAAACATGGAAGAGTTCGATAAAGCAGAATTCTTGTTATAAAAGTTACAAAGAATATTGGAGGAAGTTAGATGCCCTCCCGATTAGAGAGTATCATGTGTAGTCTCACTATTATAGAGTGAGGCATATGATTGGTGGAAGCTAGTGTTGAGAAGTCCAAGGATTCCAAATCCCATGACTTGGGAGTTATTTGTCCAAGAGTTCAAGGCAAAGTACGTTACCGAAATGTATAGGGAGTCCAAGTGGAAACAGTTCTTGAATTTGAAGCAAAGGAACTTATCGATGGTTGAATATGAGAAAGAATTCAGTCATCTCAGCAAGTATGCACTGGAATTGGTCCTCACCGAGGCATTTCGGTGTAGGCAATTTGAGGATGGACTGCATGATTCCATCAAGAGATATTTGGCACCTATGACTTCTCTCCAACAGGTGAATTTCTATCAGTTGGTCCAAGCGCAATGTAGAGACTTGAAACGAGCGACGAAAAGATCTCTCGAGAAGAAGTTTTATAGAGGAACTTCGTTCTCCTTAGGGAAAAGAGCTAGGGAATCTCCAGCTCAATCAGAATACAGTTCAGCTACGAGAGGTAGAAGACAAGGGTCTAATGTGGCACCTAGTTCTGGTAGAGGTGCTTCAATTGGACAGGAAGAAATCCCAGAGTGCCCTCATTGCCATTGAAGACATTTTGGTGTTTGCAGGCTATTGACAGGAGGGTGTTTTCGGTGTGGAAGCACTGATCATTTGATAGCACAGTGTCCTAGAGAGTTAGGGGATAATGAAGTCTGCAAGAAAGTTGCAAAGGAAAATCAATTACACTAACCGACGAGAGATCAAGGTAGGGGTGAGAATGGCTTGGGTTAGCATAGAGGACGAGGAGGCACAATCTCTGAGACAGTGGATCGTCCTATACCTACAGCACCAACACGAGTATATGCTATAAAGGCTCGTGAGGATCAAGATGCTCCTGAGGTTGTAGTTGGTATTTTTTCTCTTTATGATATTGAGATTCATGCATTGATTGATCCTGGATCCACTCAGTCGTATGTGTGCATTGAACATGTATTTGACAAGATACCAGCAGTGGAACGGTTAGCATATGACATGCATGTGACTAGTCCATTGGGACACAGTGTTAACGTGAATAGCGTATATAGAAATTGCCCCATTGTTATCCAAGTAAAATATTTTCTCTCTAATTTGATAACCTTACCATTATGAGAGTTTGACTTGATTCTGGGAATGGATTGGTTGTCTAAACATGGAGCCATCGTTGATTGTGGTCAAAAGACAGTAGTGTTGAGATGCTCGTGACCAATCTGAGGTGATAGTACATGGCATTAGATTAGGCGCAATGTCCAATGTGATCGCCGCTATGCAAGCTAGGAAACTTATGAAGAAAGGCAGTGAGACATTCTTGGCCTTGATACTTGACTCTAAAAGAGGTCAAGTTGATGTGGAAATGATTCCAATAGTAAGGGAATTTCCAGATATATTCCCTGAAGAGTTACCAAGTATTCCCCTTGAGAGGGAGGTGGACTTATCCATAGAGATTGTACCAGGAATAACCCTTAAGTCTAGGGCACCATACAGGATGGCTCTAAAGGAGTTGAAAGAGTTGAGAGTCCAATTCACCCAGAGCTTATGGATAAAGGATTTGCTCGGACCCGATGTTTAATACTAGGGTTACTTTTTGTTTTATTTGTGAAAAAGAAAGATGACACTCTATGGATGTGCATTAATTATCGGAAAATTAATAAGGTGACAGTGAAAAACAGGTACCCATTGCCGAGAATCGAAGATCTTTTTTATCAGATAAAGAAGATGGTGTCTTTTCGAAGATAGACATGCGATCAGGGTATTATCAACTAAGAGTGAAAGATGTCGATGTGCCGAAGACTGCATTTAGAACTCGATATGGCCATTATGAGTTTTTGGTAATGCCATTTAGGTTGACTAATGCACCGGCAGCATTCATGGATTTAATGAATAAGGTATTTCGACCCTATGTGGATAAGTTTGTTGTGGTCTTTATCGATGACATCCTGGTGTATTCTAAGGATGCACAGGAACATAAACAACATCTGAGAATAGTCATGGAGACGTTAAGAGAGAAGAAGTTATATGCTAAACTCAGCAAATGTGACTTTTGGCTAAAGAAAGTTTCCTTCCTAGATTATATTGTGTCAGCTGAGGGTATAAGAGTGGACCCTATAAAGATTGAGGCTATTGTAAATTGGAAACCACCACGAAATGTAACTGAGGTGAGAAGTTTCTTAGGCCTAACAGGATATTATAGAAGATTTGTGAAAGGATTCTCTGTCATAGCTTCTCCGCTCACCAAATTACTCAAGAAATGAGTAAAGTTTGAGTGGACAGATAAATGTCAGAATAATTTTGAACATTTGAAAGAAATGTTGGTTGAAGCACCAGTATTGACACAACCTACCTCAGGAAAAGAGTATACCCTATACAGTGATGCTTCAAGCATTGGTTTGGGATGTGTGTTAATACAAGATGGAAAAGTAGTGGCTTATGCATCCAGGCAGTTGAAGCCATATAAACAAAATTATCCCACTCATGACCTAGAGTTGGCTGCAGTAGTGTTTGCTATGAAAATATGGCAACACTACTTATATGGGGAAAAGTGTAGAATTTACACAGATCACAAGAGTCTCAAGTATCTTGACTGGATAATTTGAGACAATGGAGGTGGTTAGAGTTATTCAAAGATTATGACTGTATAATAGATTACCACCCCGAAAAAGCTAATGTGGTAGCAAATGCTTTAAGTAGAAAGATAGTGGCAGCGATGTCACTTCAACACAGTAAATGGAGACTAGTAGATGATGGAGCTATATTAGCTCAACTAACAGCGCAACCTATTTTAAATCAAATGATGATAAGTGCGAAGAAAAATGATGTAGAGTTAAAAAAAAAAAAAGGTACAAATGGTCAGGGATGGTGATAAGACTGATTTTTCAATAAAAGAAGTTGGAAGTTTATATTTTTAGAACATATTATGTGTGCCAAATGATAAAAAGCTAAAGAAAAAGTTGCTATTTGAAGCTCATAATACGGTATTTACCATGCATTCTAGAGGTAATAAGATGTACCAGGATTTGAAACAACATTCTTGGTGGAAAGGAATGAAAAGAGATGTGACAGAATACGTGTCTAAGTGTTTGACGTGTCAGCAAGTCAAAGCTGAAAACCAAGGTGTACTGTTGTCTATTGTGTCGAGATAGAGATCTGCGTTTTACATCGAGGTTCTAGAAGGAACTACAGTCAGCCTTGGGTACTAGGCTGAATTTCAGTAAAACATTCCATCCGTAGACAGATGGACAATCAAAGAGATTGATTCAAGTACTTGAAGACATGCTTCGAGGTTGTGTCATGGAATTTCCTGGAAGTTGGGATAGGTATATTCCATTGATGGAATTTACTTATAACAATAGTTATCAAGCAAGTATTGGAATGACACTATATGAAACTTTATATGGTTGGAGATATAGAACTCCGGTATGTTGGACATAGTTGAATGAGTATAAGGTGATTAGTCCAGACATAGTAAAAGATATAGAAGAGAAAGTACAAGTTATTCGGCAAAGGTTAAAGGCGGCTAGTGATTGACAAAAGTCATATGCTGATCTAAAGAGGAGAGATATTGAATATGAAGTGGGAGACAAGGTCTTCTTAAAAGTATCACCGTGGAGGAAAATTTCTGAGTTTGGTAAGAAGGCGAGTTGAGTCAGGGTTTATGGGGCCGTATGAGATTACGGAGCAGATTGGCCATGTGAAGCATTGTTTTGGCACTCCCTCCAGAGTTGACCAAACTACATAATGTGTTTCATTTGTCGATGCTTCAGAGATACCGCTATGATGGGTCGCACATACTACCAATACAAGTTGTACAAGTACAAGCAAATTTTTCATATGATGAAGAGCCAAAGGCTATTTTGGCTCGAGAGGTGAAACAGTTGCGTAATAAGCAAGTACCGTTAGTGAAAGTGCTCTAGAAACACCATGGCAGGGAAGAAGTTACTTGGGAGCTAGAAGCAACTATGAGAGCACAGTATCCGCAACTCTTCACTCCAGGTAATAATTTCGATGACGAAATTCCTTTAAGGGGTTGTAACACCCAAAATTATACCATAGCCGGTTTTGCCAACATGTTGAGGGTGTAATACAAGTTAAAAGTTAAAGTTTTCAGGAATAATAATGCTAAAAATAAAATAAGCAAAACTCGGAATTTATCTAAGGGTAAAGGGTAAATTAGTAATTTACCAACTAAGTACTCACATGTCATAAGATCATAAGACTATATGCCTAATTAGAATATGTGAGAAAAGAATGTATAAATGAAAGGGAGTAGGAGGACTTAAATGCAAAAATGGGTAATAAATCACAAAAGTCATTTGCCAAACATAGCCTTTGTATTTCCCCAAAATATGTCTTAACAGTTTTATAACATGTTTAGGGTATATTATTAGTGCATTTGGAAATTTTTTGTAATTATATTTTGCCAAGTGAGAAAATTTCAAAACCCGGAATTTGTACAAGATACAAGGGTAAATTTGTAACTTGTCAAAATGGGACACAAAAGACATAATATAAGAAGATGGTGGGTTATATTATATCAATGGCATAACTTGATTTGCAAATATAGGAGAGTTTGAGGACAAAGTGCAATAAAAGGAGAATTAAAGGTCAAAAGGGGGTGAGACCAAATTGGTCTCTCATTTTTGGAGAGCACATATGGGTAGAAGTAGAGAGAGAAGGGGAAGAAGAAGAAGAAGAAGGAGGAGGAGAAGAAGAAAGTCAAAGAAAGGTATGGAATTTGTTAAGTTTTGTATGGAACTTGTATGGAAACTATGATTTCGGTATGGATTATTGGACTTTTGGACTTTTGTATGGAATTGTTTGATGAAGAAGACACCATAAACCCTTTTTTATTTAATGAATTTGGGTCTAAAAGAACCCTACTTGGTATATTGGTTGTGCTTTGGACTTGGGTTAGTTGATTATGTCACCGGTGGGGAGCTCTTATTTGTATTAAGGAAATATTGGGGTTTTAAAGGAGATGTTGTCAAAATTTCTCCAACTTTGGATGGTCATAATTTCTTCGTTCGAACTCCGTTTTCGATGTTCTTAGACTCTATGGAAAGCCCTTTGAGTCTAGAATCCATACATATATATCTTGATAATATTGGAACTCATATTAAGTCCAGAAATCATGAAAATAGTAGGCCCTGCTGGTTCTGCTCGTAGTCATTGTTCATGGGAAGCCTCCAACTTCGAATGGTCATAATTTCTTCGTCCGAACTCCGTTTCTGATGTTCTTGGACTGTATGGAAACCCCTTTGAGTCTATAATCTATCCATATATATCTTGATAATATTAGAACTCATATTAGGTCCAGAAATCACAAAATTAGTAGGCCCTGCTGGTTCTGCTTGTAGTCATTGTTCATGGGAAGCCTCCAACTTCGGATGGTTATAATTTCTTCGTTTGAACTCTTTTTCCGATGTTCTTGAACTCTATGGAAAGCCCTTTGAGTCTAAAATCCATCCATATATAGCTTGATAAAATTGGAACTCATATTAGATCTAGAAATCATGAAAAATAGTAGGTCCTGCTGGTTCTGCTCGTAGTCACTATACATAGGAAGCCTTCAACTTCGGACGACCATAATTTCTTCGTTCGAACTCCGTTTCAGATGTTCTTGGACTCTATGGAAACCCCTTTGAGTCTAGAATCCATCCATATATAGTTTGATGAAATTGGAATGATAGTAAATAACTCATAAGCATACATGGTAATCATAATTATTCATGCATATAATGAGATATGAAAAATGCAAATATACGAATAAATGATTGTAAATATGCATATGATCACCGGGTTGAAAGTAATTGTGGGAATATGAGATATGTACTGAACATAAAATACACGAGGTTATGCCTTGGGAGCACCGAGTAGAGGATAGATGGGCATGCCTATTAGGGAAAAACAAGTATGCACCATATTGATCAGTTGGCCCCATTTGAGTCATTACAGCGCCTTCGGGCCCTTATAGATGGTCATTGTATCGTACAATGATAATAGTGCCTTCGGGCCCTTATAGATGGTCATTGTCTCGCATAATGATAACAGCGCCTTCAGGCCCTTATAGACCACTGTTTCGTATAGTGAGTACAACGCCTTCGGGCACTTATAGTTTCCTTTATCCACTTCTAAGGTTTATGCAGGCATGAAACATAAAACAAATGACTTGAATATGACATATGAAATGATATGATATGATAAGAGAAGCATAGCACCACTATCACGGAGTAACCAAGTATATTGTGACACCAGAACATGAAGCAAAGTGTAAAATAAATAAGAAATGAAACATGGTATGATAAGTAAATGAAGTATGTATAAGCATGTTTAAATGATATGATATGTTGATGTGTATACATGTGTATAGAAGTTTGATGACTTCCCCAATGGGGTCATCATATGTATTAATTCCCACTAAGCTATAAAGCAGCACTGATATTTCATCCATGGGTGGGAGCGAGAAGCAGGAAGTGCGGACCTCCCACATTAGCAGCAGAGGCGACCTGCTTACTAGGTGCCCACTAAAGACATTTTGGCCTATTTTTGTATATGTTTTGTTTTTGTAAACAATGTAAATATTGTGAATGTTGAACACTTCCATATATGGAGCTTGTATATATTTTGTAATCCGCCGCTACAGAATATAGTACAAGTTAAATGTTTAACATTTTATGAATGAACAAACTTAAAGGTTATAAGTTTCTAAAAAAAAAAAAACGACACCTTCACTTGACACTGTGTGCCGAGTTGGGGGCGTCACAGGTTAGTCAGCGCCTTCGGGCCCTTATAGACCACTGTTTCATATAGTGAGTACAACTCCTTCGTGCCCTTATAGTTTCATTTATCCACTTCTAAGGTTTATGCAAGCATGAAACATAAAACAAATGACTTGAATATGACATATGAAATGATATGATATGATAAGAGAAGCTGATTAGTGCCCAAATAGTGCTCTTTTGAACCCTGTTTATTGTAGGTTTCGAGCACTTTTGTGTACTAATCAACTTAAATAACTCAATTGACACACCAAGGTCCTGACTGCACTATTGATCGCATTGTGTGGCTATTTTAGTAGTTTTGCAAGCTAAATTAGGCTAAAGTCATCGAGTCAACTCGAGCGCGAAGAATCCAAGCCGAACTCGGAGTTGCAGGTCAGAAGTCAAAAGGAAATTAGAGCAGAAAATGGAAGAATTCAAAACACTACAAATTTTGCAGGGTTGCGAAATTTAGCAACCTGCGAAATTTCGCAGGTTGTGAATTTTCGCAACCTACTCCTGTGTCTTGTTGACCCGTTTTTTACCAGCTTTTTGTACCTTTTTCCCAAACTACCCTCTTTGTATTTTTGGTAGTTTATACATTTTTGTAATTTCCCTTGATTACGGGCGTGCTCGCCTCGGTCGAGGCTACGTACGGGAGACATCAGCTGGGTCTGATAAATTTTAGCCTGACTTTTAGCTCTGCACATTTTTTCTCTCCCCTCATTTTCCCTCATTTTCTCTCACTTTCTCGCTTGCCAAACACCCCCTAAGGATGACAACTCAGAGTATTGGTTGGCTAAGCTCCTCCTATCCTTGAAGAGTAGAACAGCTGGTAGGGTTTTGAGTAAGTATTGGTCCTCTTGTTTTTTAATGCAAGCGGAGTTGTTGTCATTTATGCCTCTATCTCACTTTAGGTTTAAATCCTTTTGATGTATCACGATTAACTTGGTACTTAACAATCTTTTTAGGGTTAGTGGATGCTTGTTACTAGATCCTTTGACCTCGTTTAGTTGCCATTGTTGTGTCAACGTAGGGTAGATTAAAAGGATCGGTTTTCTTGTCTTAAGACATTCTCTTGACGATAAATGCTATTTCGAGAGGAAAAAAGCATTAGGGTTTGGTTTTATAGCTAAATGAAGATCCGGTTCGGGAAATGACTATAGGTCATTCTCCTCAACGTGAGGAAATGGACCCGAGGACCTCTCAATTGCCCTAAAACTCCAAACCCCGGAGTGGCCCGGGCTTAAAAGGAGTTCTTTTACATTTCTTGTGAGTCTTGAATCCTTCTTACTTGTTTTATGAAAAGCCTAAAATCCAAAGTGAAATCACCATTTTGACTCAACTGTTGGTTACCTACACAAAGAAAACTCATCCCTGTGTTCGACCCTAGAGCCACTATACTACAGTAGTTATGCTACGGCAGTAAGAGGTTTAGGTTTATAAATATTATTGATTTCGAGCACCAAATCTTTACCCCAATGCATACTACGATTTCAGTGAATCAAATGGAGCTATTGCCGGGGATGGTGCCTAAGTGCAAGTGACAGAGGTTGTTTAACTTGCGATCCACATCACAAGTGTTGGTGAATTTTCAAACTTTTTGTTCTTACAGTAGCCACCCCTAGAAGTTCACTGTTAAGTTGATTCGATCTTATCTTTGTCAATACCACGATTTTACATCTTCATTTTTTAGCTAACATTAACCTTTTTGCCTTTGCTTTGTTTGTTTTGTCTCTTGTTGTGTTTTATGCTCTTTACTTAGGAGTTTATGCAACACTGGGATAGGAACATAGTAGGTCGATTAGAAATGAGCAGGACTCCACAAGAACAGAGGTGTGAATTAAGCGTACACGGTGGTCAGATGGAGCCTCCACTTGAGGAGCAGCAGAGCCAACAGGGGGTTCAAAGGAACCCAAATGCTTACAGAACAATGAGGGACCATGTACACCCCCCAAGAGTGAGTGCACCCTCCTCTATTGTGCCTCCTCCAGACGACATCATTATCAAGCCCTATCTAGTGCCCTTGCTCCCCACTTTCCATGGAATGGAGAGTGAAAATCCCTATTCACACATATGGGAGTTCGAGGAAATATGCAATACCTTCAAAGAGGACATCCCCAATGTTGATATGATGAGACTGAAGTTCTTCCCTCTTACTCTAAAGGACAAGGCAAAAATGTCCGACTCGGCGAGAACTATTAGGAGTGGGAGATATGCGGAAATTTTTTAAAAATTCTTGACACCCATAAAACAAATAGTCCGAAGAGGGAAATTTACACCTTCACAGCCCAAGAAAATGAGAAATTCTACCAGTGTTGGGAAAGGTACCTAGAAACCATCAGTGCCTGCCCTCACCATGGCTTTGACACTTGGATGCTGGTTAATCACTTCTATAATGGAATGTCCCCTGCTATGAAGCAGTTATTGGAGACTATGTGTGGAGGGGACTTCATGAGCAAACATCCAGAGGAAGCCATGGATTTCTTTAATTATGTGGTTGAGACATCCAAAGCATGGGATGAACCCAACCCCAGAGAGGCGGAGAGGATGAGACACTATGACCAATTCAAGGGAGAGCATGTACTCAATCACGAGGAGGACATGGAGTTGAAGCTTTCAAAGCTATCCACCTTGGCTAGAAGGTTGGAGGAGCTTGAAATGCGAAATCATAATGAGGTGCGAGCAGTGATTGAGGCATCTATGCCTAGCCAACCTTGTTTCATCTGTCAGTCCAATGAGCACCAAGGAGAGCACTGCCCAACTGTTCCTTTAGTAAGGGATATGATGGCTGAGCATGCCAATGTTGTGGGTCAATACAAGCCACCAACCACTACCCCATATGGAAACACCTATAACCCTAACTGGAGGAACCATCCTAACCTCTCTTGGAAGCCAAAGCCTCCACCATATGTGCCCCTTGCTGCATAGCAATAGGGTGGCTCCTCATCTCAACCACATCCACCACCATCCTCATCCCTAGTTGAACAAGCTATCATGAACTTGAGCAAAGTGGTGGGAAACTTTGTGGAGGAACAAAAGGCAGTGAAGGCCCAGGCTAATCAAAGAATTGACACAATGGAAAGCACACTCAACAAAAAGATAAATAACCTACACTCTGAGATTTCCCAAAAATATGATAACTTACAGTCTGATCTCCCAAATATGACAACTTTGTAGTACTCAATCTCAAGGTTAACCAACCCAGCAGTGCGGGGAAGGAAATTCCCTCTCGAGGCCTGGCAATCTGAGGGGAGTGCATGAATTGAGCTCTTCCGGTGGGCCAAATCCCATTATAGATGAAGTTAAGCGGGTTATCACTTTTTGAGAAGTGGTAAGGAGGTTAAACCGACCGGTTCCGAACCGACGAGAAGAAGGCCAGGAAACAAAAGAAGCTGAACCAGAGGAGGAGGTGACCAAAGGGAATGTAGTGAAAAATAGCGCACCCCCACCTTTTCCGCATGCACTAAAAGCCAAGAAAAAGGCCATCAACCAGGCTGAAATATTAGAAGTGCTAAGGCAAGTGAAAGTCAACATCCCCACCTTGACAGCAGTTAAACAAGTCCCGTGTATGCGGAATTTTGAAGGACACATTGCATAGTGAAAAGAGGGTTAAATGTCGACAAGAAGGCCTTCCTTACAGAACAAGTCAGTGTCATCATTCAGTGCAAGACTCTAGTAAAATACAAAGATCCAGGTTGCCCAACCATCTCGGTGAATATCAGAGGCACTTGTGTAGAAAAAGCACTACTAGACTTGGGAGCCAGTGTCAACCTGCTGCCTTATTCAATGTATAAGCAGCTAGGTTTGGGAGAGCTTAAGCCCACGTCCATTACATTGTCCCTTGTAGATAGATCCATAAAAATTCCAAAGGGCACTGTGGAGGATGTTTTAATACAAGTGGACAAATCTACTATCCTGTAGACTTTGTTGTGCTTGATATAGAACCGGCTGCAGTTGGGGCTAACTCTGTGCCCATCATCCTAGGAAGACCATTCTTGGCCACTTCTAATGCGATTATCAACTGCCGAAATGGAGTTATGCAACTCATATTTAGGAACATGACTTTGGAACTCAATATCTTTCACTTGAGTAAAAAGCATATGCAACTAACGGAAGAGGGTCCGGAGGAAATTTGCATAATTGATACCATTCTAGAGGAACAAGTAGAAAAACAAATGCAAAGATATGCCTAGTGAGAGTTGTTTTGGTATGCTGAAGTAGCGAAACCAGGCATGAACAGCATCTGCGAGGCGGAGAAAAGAAATTCTACATCTACTGACTAGGGGAGAAGCCAATGAGCCTCAAAAACTAGATCTTAAGCCCCTACCTGTGGAACTAAAGTATGCATACCTGGAAGAACGAGAACAGTGCCTAGTTGTCATATCCTCCCTGCTCAACAACCAACAGGAAAACAACCTACTGGACATCCTTCGGCTTTCCAAACACCCCTTGAGGATGACAACTCAGAGTATGGTTGGCTAAGCTCCTCCTATCCTTGAAGAGTAGGGCTGTTGGGTAGGGTTTTTAGGTAAACTGCTGGTCCTCTTGTTTTTAACGCAAGCAGTTGTTGTCATTTATGCCTCTATCTCTCACTTTATGTTTAAATCCTTTTGATGTATCCTGATTGACCATTACTTGGCAATCTTTTAGGGTTCAGTGGATGCTTATTACTAGATCCACTAATGCTCGTTAAGTTGCCATTTATTTGTCACTGTAGGGTAGATCAAAGGATCAATTTTTACTGTCTTGAGACATTAATGACCAATAAATGCTATTTCTCAAGAGGAAAACTATTAGGGTTCGGTTTTATACCTAAATGAAGATCTGGTTCGGGAAATGACTATAGGTCATTCTCCCCAACGCGAGGAAATGGACCTGAGGACCTCTCAGTTGCCTTAAAACTCCAAACCCAGTGGCCCGAGACTTAAAGGAGTTCTTTTTACATTTTACTGGCAGTCTTCAAATCACCAACCCCACTTTTTTTATGAAAAGCCTAAAATCCAAAGTGAAATCACCATTTTGACTCAACTGTTGGTTACCTACATAAAGAAAACCCATCCCTGTGTTCGACCCTAGAGCCACTATACTACGTTAGTGTGCTTTCTGACGGTAAAGGTTTAGGTTTATAAATATTATTGATTCCGAGCACCAAATATCTACCCCAATGCATACTACGATTTCAGCGAATTAGAAGCATAGCACCGCTATGCGATGACAATTATATTGTGACAAGAAAACGAAGCAAAGTTTAAAATGATAAGAAATGAAACATGGTATGATAAGTAAATATGAAATATGTATAAGTATGTTTAAATGATATGATAGGTTAGATGCGTATGCATGTGTATAGAAGTGTGACGACCCTTATTAGAGGTCATCCATATGTATTAATTCCCACTAAGCTATAAGCTTAGCACGAGTTTTTCATCCGTGTTGGTGCGGGAAGAGCGAAGCGAGAAGTCAGTTAGTAACGCCAGATCACGAGAGGTGTACGAGTATGTGTGTCATTAGAATTCGCATATGTGCACCAAGGGCTTCATAATTATTTGGGTGTCATAGTAGTATTTTTGAAAGTTGTTTTAAGGATGAAATTATATCTTCAAAGCATTGTGACACTTTTGCAATTAAGGAAAATGGAGAATTGAAAGTACAAATTATGGAATTTCAAAGAATAATAATAATAATAAATTGCCATAATGGTTTAGGGAGCTAGAAAATTCCCTAGATCTCAAATGTGAAAGCCCCAGTTTGTGCCGTTAAGATTCGTCGCAAAAATCCTAATGACCGAAGAAGTTTCGTGAATTATGAGACAAAGCGGAATATTTTACGATTTTCTGGTGATAAGCCGTTAGTGACTTCAGGGACAAGATTTTTACAAAAATCTCGGAAGTCAGGAAATTGCTTGAGCTAAGTTCATTTAAAATAAAGTGAACTGAAAATAAATAAATTTTTCGGCGAGAAAGCAGGACCGAATGAGACAATATAAGCTATGTATCCAAATAATAATAATAATAAATTAAATTAAAAAAAATCAATTTGGACGGACAGAGGATGGATATTTTTGAGAGTGCGTTAAGAGACAGAGATTGTTATTTTTATTTTTTCTTCTCTTCGCTTCTCTTTAAGATCTGCGAATCGGGGCCGGGTAGGTTTCGTAGGAGCGAGAAGACGAAGTTGAGTCCACGAGGGGCTACGGCGTGGGCACCAAAATCTTAGCATTTCGTTAAACTCCACGAGGTAGGGAATTTTCTTGCTTGTGTTATTTCTAGCCTAAAGGCTATGTAATGGCTTGAAATTTTCTTAGAGGCCATAAGATTCTGTAAATTTTAGTCCCAAAATTTTTGGACCTAGTTTAGGAATTTTTTTAGACTATTTTCGGATAGTCCGGGCTGAATTTCGGGACTCTTTTCGGACAGTTAGAGTTGAAATTTCAGGATTGTATTATGACAGTCCGAACATAATTTTCATAAATGTTTTCGGGTGTTTTTAGACTCTATAGAAAGTCCCTTGAGTTTAGAATCCAACCATATGTCTGTGAATAGCATTTGCTGCCCACATATTTTCTGAAAAAATTTAATTGTAGCACCAAGTGTGCAAATTGCTTGGTTGTGCTGACATGTGTGGTCTAATATATTGAATGTGTATGGTAATAGCGGAGGCGGGAGAAACTGTGAAGTTGTGCTCAATTACTATAACCGGAAAGGTGAGTGCTCTAAACTCTATTTTTAAATACTAGTGTATTGTTTATAAATCGTTTTACGCTGGTATGTTATGGTTTTAAATTATTAAACCATATTTCAAGCAAGCAATGGTTTTAAAGTGTTAAACCATATTTCAAGCAAGCAATGGTTTTAAATTATTAAATCATATTTCAAGCAAGCAATGGTTTTAAAGTGTTAAACCATATTTCAAGCAAGCAAGCAAAAATTATATTTTTATAAATCATGCCTTGAGAAAATCCCTAGTTTAAGCAAGCATACCGGTCAAAGGTATTCTGTACGTGCACGGTGAAGTTATAACATGATTTCATTTTATTTTAGATTTTCCTGGTCGACAAACTTAGCTCATGCATTATGGCATATTAGAGGAGGTCGTGGCACGTACTAGGGTATATAGGGTTAGCGCGCTAGCTAGAGTATGGTGACGTAGACACGAGGTCTTTCCACCATATTTACCGGAAAAGGTGATGTGGACACAAGGTCCTTCGTCGAAGCACGATTCGAGGCCCGGGTTTCCTGTGTTTACTAGGGTGCAGCCAGTGAAAAGCGCGCCGAGTGGTTGATCTTGATTTATAAGCATTTTTCATACAGTTTAAAATCAACCAGCAGTGGTAAAAAAGCAAACTAAACATTTTATGAAAAGTTTTAGAAACTTTTAAAGCAAAACTGACAAGCATAGTATGAAAAGGTTTTAGAAACTTTCAAAGCAAGCAAGCAAGTAGTTTTATGAAAAGTTTTAGAAACTTTTAAAGCAAAGCAAGAAAGCAGTTTCTGAAAAGTTTTAGAAACTTTTATAGCAAAGCAAGTAAAGTTTTCTTGAAAATGTCTTGTAAAAGATCGTTTTACAGTTTTGAGATATTTTCAGAAAAATCAAGCATTTTATTAACCATACACTCACTGAGCTCGTTTAACTCATTATTTTCCTGTTTTAAAAACTATTTTCCAGGTACAGGCACGCCGCACGCTAGGACATATTAGGATTCTCCTGACTTCTAGTATAAGTGCTACATTAACTAACTTTTGTAAGAAAATACTTGGAACTTGTATAGTTGTGTATATGTATGTACATAGTTTTGGTTTATGAAGATGTGATGAGCATGTGGCTCTTTTGAAGAAGTGTTGTTGGTTGCCATGTTTTAAAAGTGTAAATTGTATATACAGGTTTTGGGATATGTCCTGTATGCAGTTGTTATGCTGCCGAAATTTTATAAAATCATAAGTTTAGAAAAGAAAAGAAAAATTATACGGGTTTCGACCAAACAGCAACGACAGCGTCATAGGATTCTCGAGTCGTTGGAATGTGGTGGAGGTTTCTATGGGTGACTGCACCACGCTAGTAGGGGTGGGGGGTGTGTCAAGAGTTGGTATCAAGCGGTCTTAGGAGCACATTGTTATTAAGCACCGTAGTTTTCTTATACACTATTTTACACTATTGGTAACCATGCATTTTCAAATTCAAAGTACACACTTATTAAGTGTTTCAAAGTACTAAAAGCACTATGTCAGGCAGAGGAGGTCGAGGTCATCGTAGGAGAGCCATTCCGGGCTTTCGAGGCGTCTTTGCTTGATCTGTGCACACGAGGAGTTGAGCACGCGATTGGTTTACGCTACCACCTCCATGAATCAACCTCCGAGAAGCAGTCGGTGAACCATGCGGGTCACTAGGGAGCTGAGTTCTAGGAACTTCTTGCGGGCGGGTGCTTCCTATTGCTCGGATAGTGGCTATAGCGACTCGTCGATATGCGCGACCTCGGCCACCTCTGCTTGTCACCCGGAGAGGTTTTTGAAGGAGCACAGGAGGTGCATGGGAGGCGTAGAAGTTGGGCGCCAAGCCATATGATGGCAGTGGCGATCTAGAGGCAGCCTAGTCATGGTTGATAGAGTAAACAAGATTTACGTAGTTATGGGCTGCACAGATGATCAAAGGGTCCTGTTTTCAAGTTTTCTGATGGAAAACAGGGCTAAGGATTGGTGGGATGCCGTGGATAGGAGGTATCATGATGGTATATCATGGGACCAGTTTCAGCAAGAGTTTAGTGATAGATTCTTTCCTCAGAGTCACAAGGATTCGAAGATTGAGGAGTTCTTCATATTAGAGCAGAAGAACATGTTAGTATCATAGTATGAGAAGAGGTTCTTAGAGCTAGTTAGATTAGTTCCATATATTCAGGGTGATGAGGTCACGAGGTCGCAGAGTGATTTTAGCGGGATTACAACAGGATCGAGTTCATTTGTGTGGTTCTCGGAGGCAGTTTGAGGATTTAGTTGAGGCCGCTCTGAGGGTTGAGAAAAGTACTATGACTATGTATCAGATTAGGCAGGAAAGTAAGAGGAGTGCACCAGGCACTTCTCAACATAGATCTGATCGGTCGTAGAAGCAAAGGTAGAGGTTACGAGGCAGAGCGTGCAGAGTGAGGGGCTACCTGCAGTCGAGGGATCAGTGAGGCCCCCAGTTGCCAACAGTGGTACCCAGAGTATTCCTCCTGTCTGTGATATGTGTCGGAGGAGACATTTTGGGGAGTGTAAGAGATATAGTACAGTGTGTTTCCATTGTGGCCAAGAAGGCCATTTCATTAAGGAGTGTCCTCAGTTGATTGGTGCGAAACATCGCCTTCGGCTAGCTACCACCCAGCAGCAGGGATGAGTACTCAGAGCCTTCGGAGAGGTTTCCCAGCGGAGAGGTCAATGCGGGGCCGCGGTGGGGGGCGTGGTGGGCGGAGGTGGTGCCCTGGGGATGCGGATAGAGACCGGAGTACTCGGGGCCATGGTTATCTTTGTGACTCGGCCGGAGATGCGAGATCATTTCTAGATGTAGTTTACTTGTATTATTTCTATCCTTGATCATGATGCATATACATTAGTGGACCCAGGAGCCACGCATTCATTTGCATCCAGGCCTTTCTTAGATCGCTTCTAGATAGAGACCTAACCATTAGAGGGTCGTATGAGAGTTTCCCTTCCAGTAGGAGATTCGTTAGTCTCAGACATAGTAGTCATAGATAGTAGAGTTATGATTGGGGGACAGGAATTCCGAGAGGATCTTGTGGCCCTAGATATGAGGGATTTTGATGTGGTTCTCGGTATGGATTGGCTATCTCACCATAAAGCCACATTAGATTGTTATAAAAAGGAAGTAAAGTTGCATAGGCCAGGGAAATTGGAGTGGTTGGGAGGCCACGTGAGAGGAGTGTCTTAGGTGCCAGTCTCCACCACATGGCGGTAGCGAGAGGGATGCTGCGTGGGGTTGTCAGGATTATCTAGCTTATGTGGTGGAGACAGGGAAGGAGGGGAATCTAGTGGATGAGATTCCAGTTGTTAGTGAGTTCCCAGATGATATTACAGGATTACCTCCAGATGGAGAAGTGGAGTTCACCATTGATTTGATCCTAGGGACTGAGCCCATTTCCATTCCTCTTTATAGGATGGCTCCTGCAGAGTTGAGGGAACTTAAGGCTCCGTTGGAAGAGTTGTTGAGTAAGGGATTCATTCGGCCGAGCATATCCCCATGGGGAGCTCTAGTTCTCTTCGTGAAAAAGAAAGATGGGAGTTTGCGGTTGTGTATACGAGGCAGTTGAACACGGAGTCCACGATCCATGATCGGTATCCACTCCTAAGATCGATGAGTTATTCGATCGGCTCCCGGGGTCTCGAGTGTACTCAGAGATAGATTTGAGAATTCGGGGTATCATCGGAGTTAAAGAGTGCGGGAGGTGATGTTCCTAAGATTGCAGTGAGGACAAAGCTACGGGCATTATGAGTTTACGGTATCTTTGTTTGGTTTGACTAATGCCCCGGCAGCGTTTATGGATTTGATGAACCGGGTATTCCAGCTGTATTTGGATAGGTTTGTCATAGTCTTTATCGATGATATCCTAGTGTATTCAAGTAGTTCAGAGGAATATTCAGAGCATCTGAGGATTGTGTTGCAGACCCTAAGGGAGTGGCAGTTGTATGCTAAGTTGAGCAAGTGCTAGTTTTGGCTTGACAGGGTGGCATTCCTAGGTTATGTGATCTCAGTTGAGGGGGTGAATGTAGATCCCCAGAAAATAGAAGCTGTGGTAAGTTAGAAGCCACCAAAGAATGTGTCAGAGGTCAGAAGCTTCCTTGGTTTAGTTGGGTGTGCGGGGAAGTTTGTTGAAGGGTTCTCTCGGGATAGCGGCCCAACCGACCAGTGACGAGGAAGATGTCAGTATGAGTGGGTGGATACCGCGACGAGTTGAAGAGTGCGTTGACGACTCGGTTCTAGCTTTCCCAATGGGAGAGATGGGTTTGTGATTTACAGTGATGCTTCAGGAGTGTAGTTGTGTTTTGATGTAGAATGATAGGGTGATTGCATACGCCTGGCCGGTGAGAAGAAACATGAGGAGGGTATCTACCCTGCGACTTAGAGCTTGCGACGGTCGTGTTTTTCTACGAGATATGGGCGTACTTATATGGTGCTCCTTGCAAGATCTTAGCAAATCATAAGAGTCTTCAATATATTTTCACCTAGAAAGAGTTAAACCTGAGGCAATGAAGATGGCTTGAATTGATTAAGGATTCTGTTGTCTGTGGGGTACCATCCGGGGAAAAGCTAATGTCGTAGCAGACGCCTTGAGTAGGCGGCCAGAGAGTTCTTTGTCTCATATGAGATCAAGTTATCTTCCACTGTTGGTAGATCTGAGAGCTTTAGGGTGATATTGGAGGCTGAGGATTCAAGAGCATTGTTAGCCACATTTCATGTTAAACCTCTCCTAGTGGATCAGATTTAGGCATGGCAGTTGCAGGATCCACATATGATTAAGCTTAAGGAAGAGATAGAAGAGGGAAAGAAAGCAGAGTTTCAAATCAGAGATGACGACATGATAGTGAAAGGGCGAAGAATGTGTGTGCCAGGGTATGGCGAGTTGAAGAGAGACATTATGGAAGAAGCACATTCATTTGCTTATGTTATGCATCCAGGTAGTACCAAGATGTATAGGACTTTGAAAGAATATTACTGGTGGAATGGAATGAAGAAAGAGATCGCAAGTTTCGTCTCCAGATGCTTAACCTGTCTGTAGGTGAAGGCAGAGCATCAAAGGCCAGTGGGGAAGATACAGTTACTCCCTATTCCATTATGGAAATGGGAGAAGATCACTATGGATTTTGTGACAGGTCTTCCACGTACTCAGAGGTAGTATGATGCTATATGGGTGATAGTTGATCAATTGACGAAGTTTGCTCATTTTCTGCCAGTTAATGTTAAGGATTCTCTGGAAAAGTTGGCTCAGTTGTATGTGGATGAGATAGTGAGACTTCATGGGGTTCCAGTTTTACAGTAGACGAATCAAGCCCGGGTTCACGTCAGGTTTGGCGGTTATGGCGGCTTTAGATTTTCGCCTTCATTTGACCACAACATTTTATCCCCGGACATGGCGGTCGAGAGGATCATTCGGACGTTAGAAGATATCTTGAGTGCTTGTGTGATGGAATTCAAGGGAGTTGGGATACTCGTTTGGCAACGATGGAGTGCTTTGTAACACGACTATGTCGCGGTATAGAGATGGCTCCATTTCAAGCATTGTATGGTAGGAAATGTAGAACTCTAGTGTGCTGGGATGAGGTTGGTGAGAGAAGACTCGTAGGCCTTGAGTTAGTGCAGATCACTTCAGAGAAAGTAAAAGTTGTTCGTTATAACTTGAAGATAGAGATGGGGCGAAAGTTATGCGGACGGCCAGAGTAAATGAAAGACTGCGGTTCGAGATAGGTGACCGAGTCTTCCTGAAGATTTCCCCTTGGAAGGGTGTTTCGAGATTTGAGAGGCGAGGCAAGCTCAGTCCGAGATTTATAGGACCTTATGAGATTGTGAGCAAGGTGGGGCCATTAGTTTATAGGTTTAAGTTACCCCCGGAGTTATCCAGGAATCATGACACATTCCATGTGTTGATGTTGAGGAAGTACATCCTAGATCCTTCACATGTGCTGAGAGAGCAGCCAGTGCAGCTAAAGGAGAACCTAACTTATGAGGAAACACCTATGCAGATTGTAGATCGCAAGGAACAGGTGTTGAGGAGTAAGGTGATTCCTTTAGTTAAAGTCCTGTGGAGGAATCATGAGAGAGCGGCTACAGGAGCGGAGGCTTAGATGCGTTGTCGGTATCCTCAAGCTGACACTACGATTGAGGTATTTTCCTTTCCTTTGAGTTTATTTTGTTCATTTTGAGGACGAAATGTTCTAAAATAGAGAGGATTTGTAACGCCCCGTCTCGAGAGGGTGTACGGTATGTGTAACCGTAGGGTTGCATATGTGCACTAAGGGCTTCCTTAATTATTTGAGTGCTATAGTAGTATTTTTTAAAGTTATTTTTAAGGATGAAATTGTAACGTTTTCAAAGCATTGTGGCACTTTTGCAATTAAGGAAAATGGAGGGGTGAAAGTACAAATTATGGAATTTCAAAAGATAATAATAATAATAAATTGTCATAATGGTTCAGGGAATCCTAGAAAATTCCTTAGATCTCGGATGACGAAACGGACTACGCCGTTAAATTCATCTCGCGAAATCTAGTGACCCAGAAAAGTTTCGTCGAATTCTAAGACAAGCGGAATATATTACGATTTTTTGGATGATAAGTCGTTAGTGACTTCAGGGACAAGATTTTTACAAAAATCTCGGAAGTCGGGAAATGGCTTGAGCTAAGTTCATTTAAAATAAAGTGAACTGAAAATAAATAAATTTTTTCGGGGCAGAAACAGACCCGAATGAGACAATTATAAGCTATGTATCCAAATAATAATAATAATAATAAATAAATTAAATTTAAAAAAAGGATAAAATCAATTTTGACATACAGAGGACGGACAGAGAGTGCGTTAAGAGAGAGATTTTTATTTTTATTTTTTCTTCTCTTCGCTTCTTTTTAAGATCTACGGAAATCGGATCCTAGGTTTTTATCGGAGCAGAAGACAAAGTTGATCCACGCAACGACGGCTACGTGTGGACACTAAAATCTTAGCATTTCGTTAAACTCCACGAGGTAAGGAATTTTCCTACTTGTGTTATTTCTAGCCTAAAGGCTATGTAATGGCTTGAAATTTTCTTACAGGCTGTGAAATGCCGTAAATTTCAGTCTCAAAATTTTTGGACTGAGTTTAGGAAATTTTAGGAATTTTTGAGACTATTTTCGGACAGTCTGGGCTGAATTTCGGGACTTTTTTTCTATAGTTCGGGTTAAAATTTCAGGATTGTATTCGGACAGTCCGGACATAATTTTCAGAAATGTTTTCGGGTGTTTTTAAACTCTATGGAAAGTCCCTTGAGTCTAAAATCTAGCCATATGCCTGTGAATAGCATTTGGTGCCCACGTATTTTCTAAAAAAATTTAATTATAGCACCAAGTGTGCAAATTGCTTGGTTGTGCTGACGTGTGTGGTCTAATACATTGAATGTGTAGGGTAATAGCGAAGGTGGGAGAAATTGTGAAGTCGTGCTCAATTCTTTATGTAGGAAGGTGGAATATTCTAAACTCTATTTTTAAATACTAATGTATTGTTTATAAATCGTTTTACGCTAGTATGTTGTAGTTTTTAAATTATTAAACCATATTTCAAGCAGAAATGGTTTAAAAGTATTAAGCCATATTTCAACAGCTGCTTGGTTCTAAAGTATTAAACCATATTTCAAGCAAGCAATGGTTTTAAAATGTTAAACCCTATTTCAAGCAAGCAAGCAAAAATTTTATTTTTATAAATCAGGCCTTAAGAAAATCCTTAGTTTAAGCAAACATACTGGTCAGAGGTATTCCGTACGTGCATGGTGAAGTTAAGACATGATTTCATTTCATTTTAGATTTGCTTGGTCGGTAAACTTAGCTAATGCATTATGGCATATTAGAGGAGGTCGTGGCACGTACTGGGGTATATAGGGTTAGCGCGCTAGCTAGAGTATGGTGACGTAGACACGAGGTCTTTCCACCATATTTACCGAGAAAGGTGATGTGGACACAAGGTCCTTTCGTCGGCACGGTCGAGGCTCAGGTTTCTCGTGTTTACTAGGGTACAACAAGCAAGAAAGGCCTCTAGTGGTTGATCTTGATTTATAAGCATTTTTCATACAGTTTTAAAATCAACCATTGGTAAGCAAGCAAGCATTTTATGAAAAGTTTTTAGAAACTTTTAAAGCAAGCAAGCAAGCATAGTATGAAAAGTTTTTAGAAACTTTCAAAGTAAGCAAGCAAGTAGTTTTATGAAAAGTTTTAGAAACTTTTAAAGCAAAGCAAGCAAGCAGCTTCTAAAAAGTTTTAGAAACTTTTATAGCAAATCAAGTAAGGTTTTCAATGTCTTGTAAAAGATAGTTATACAGTTTTGAGATATTTTCAAAAAAAGCAAGCATTTTATAAAGCATACATTCATTGAGCACGTTTAGCTCATTATTTTTCTGTTTTAAAAACTATTTTCGAATTATCGATGCATCAAATGCCGGTTATCTTAGAATTCTCGTTCTAATTATAAGTGGTTGTCAACTAAATTACAATAAGAAAATACAGACTTTAATGTTGTGTATAACATATCTACCATCGTTTATTGATTTGTAAATGTGATTCCAAATACCAGATATCTACTAGCAGTGATTAATGCCTGTGTTTTTAAAAGTGTAAGCTGTATATACGAGTTTTAGGTTATGTCTTTGTATCTAGGTTGTTATGCTGCCGAAATTTTATAAAATCACAAGTTTAGAAAAGAAAAAAAAATTTATTTGGGTTTTCAGCAAGCAACACGGCTTCGCTTCACAGGATTCTCTAGTCGTTGGAGTATGGTGGGGGTTGTGGGGTGGTGTTTCTCATAGCCTTCTAGTAGGGGTGGGGGTGTGTCACGGACACTCCACATCAGCAACCAAGGCTAACACACTACTAGGTGCCCACTAAAGACCTTTTGGTCTAGTTTTGTATATGTTTTGTTTTTTAAACAAAATATTGTAAATGTTGAACACTTCCATAAATAGAGCTTGTATATATTTTGTAATCCGCTGCTATAGAATATAGTACAAGTTAAATGTTTAACATTTTATGAATGAACAAGCTTAAAGGTTATAAGTTTATAAAAAAAAAATAAAATGACACCCTCACTTGACACCGTGTGCTGAGTTGGGAGCGTCACAGGCTTAGCCATGTAAGTGGATAAGACCACATTTAGTCTTGCAATTTGGGAAATTGTCCCATTTGAGCTAGGTCACATTTGAGAGAGAAAGAGGAGAAGAGAAGACGAAGAAGAAGAGGAAGAAGAAGAAGAGGGAGCAAAAGAGGAAGCAGAAGAGGAAGAAGAAGGAGAAGACTTTAAGGTATGGATACTAGTTTGAATCCTTGTCTATGTAAGGATTTGTATGGATATTTGATGGAATTGTGTTTAGGTTTGGGTTTTTCCTATTTGTTGGTTAGGAATTCTCCTACCTCCAACAATGAAGTTGATTAGTTTAGTTCGGTTTTGGGGGTTGCTCTAAGTTGTTGTGTGGTTGTTTGGTTTGGTTGTGGTCCTCAATTGAGGAAAAATTTGTATAGAGAAAATGATGGGTTTTAGGGGATATGTTGTCCGTTTTGTTTTTAAACCCATGTTTTTGTTTTGTCCATCACTCATCTAAATTGAGTGATTCAAAATTCTAGGTAAATTAGACTTTTAGGAGAACAAGTCTCCTTGAAATAGGTGTATGCAAATTTGGACCCCATTGCACCCAGAATTTCATTAAAGGGGAGCTAGGTTGCATGACATGGCGGTTGTTTTTATCTTTGTTTTGACATTAGAGTGGTCCTAAGTTTTTTGCCACTTAACTTGGCCGTCACGTCAGGTGAGTGATTCAAAATTCTGGGTAAACTAGACTTCTAGGATAATTAATCTCCTTGAAATAGGTTTCTTCAAATTTGGACCCAAAAAATTTGTCTAAAAGGGAGCTTTGTTTATAAGAAATATTTGATAGTATACAAAAATACATGAAAATGCAAAGATAAGAGTAAATGATCGTAAATATCGCATATAATTACCGGATAACAATAGTTATTTGGGATTATGAGTTATGTACTGGAAATGAAATAAAAATGGATTGTCTGCTTAGAACCTAGTAGGGGAATAGATGGGCATGCCTATTAAGGATAAAAGTCTATAGCATAATGATCAATTGGCCCCGTTAGGGTCATTACAGCACCTTCGGGTCCTTATAGAGGTCATTGTCTCGTACAATGATAACAGCGCCTTCGACCCTTATTGTTCATTGTCTCGTACAATGATAACAACGTCTGCAGGTCCTTATAGTTCATTGTCTCGTACAATGATAACAATACCTTCGGGTCCTTATAGTTTCCCGTATCCACTTCTAAGGTAAATGCAAGCATGAAACATAAAAACAAATGACAAGAATATGCAAATGATTTGAATATGATAAATGACATGATGATATGAGAAGCGTAAGCAGCTGTATGTGATGACAAATTTTCTTTGTGATATTAAGAACAAGCAAAGTGTAAAATGACACAAAATAATATATGAACGATGATAAGAAATGAAACATGATATGATAAGTAAGTATGAGATATGTATAAGCATATGTAAATGATATGTATGAAATATGCATAAGCATGTGTATAAGTATATGATATGTTAGATGTATATGCATATGTCTAAAGTGTGATGATCCTTATTAGGGGTCATCCACTAGTATTATTCTCACTAAGCCATAAGCTCAGCACGAGTGTTTCATCCGTGTAGGTACAAAAGAAGGAAATAGAAGCCAGGACAATCCGCATCAGCAATCAAGATCAACACAACACTAGGTGCCCACTGAGGACCTTTTCGGTCTATTTTGTATATGTCTTTGTTTTTGTAAACAATGTAAAGTTTGTATATGTTGAACACTCCCATTTATGGAGTTTGAATATATATTTTATGTCTATTTGGTACATAATATATTTGAGTTAAATGTTTAACGATATATAGATAGATAATAAGTTTATAGTAAACAAGAAAAAAAAGACACCCTCGCCTGACACTGGGTGCCGAGTTGAGGGCGTCATATTCTAGATGGATGCTTACATAGAGATTATTGACCTTTAGGGACTGTTTGGTACATTGAAATGAGAAATGGGAATAAGGAATCTGATACGATTCCACACCGGTTCCACATAAGAGTGTGGAGTGATACTTAGCTTGATGGGTTCTCCTACCTAATAGGCTAGTCTTTTGGGTTGGACTCTTCCATTGGAAGCAGGTACCTATCATTTATTTTTTATTGAGGCCCAGGTATGTAGCGGGAGAGGGCTACTTGGGAAATAGCTACTTGGAATAGGGCTACCCGGTGCCCTAAAGGTGGGTCTGAAATGAGTGTTAGCCAGAGTGTGAGCCACCTAGAGTGAATATCGTTCGTGAACGTTCGGTTTCTCAAAGGGTATGGAATCATACGATCCCACATCAGTTCTACACAAGAGTATGGAGTGGTACTTAAGCTTAATGAGTTCTCCCACCTTATAGGCTAGTTTTTTGGGTTGGGTTAGGTAATTCCATTAGGTTTGGGTACCTATCAGAATCCCTTTCCATTCTTATTTCTCATGAAATAGAATCAATAATTTGATTCAATTTCTCTTGTTTGGATTAGTTTAGGAATCTTACATGAGAATGATGGTTTGTTTTCATCATACTACTGTAATACTAAGAGTTAGAATGAAACAAATTGACACACATATTATCCCATGATTTCAAATAAAATCTGAAAGTAAAATAGCAAATTTAAGTTATTTTACATTATCTCTTTAAAAGAGAGAATCAAAATACCACATAGATATGATGAATCAAATTCCTACTTAGAAGTAGGAGTTAACTTTTGATTCCATTTCTATTCTTGTATAACTTATTCAAACATAGGAATGAAGAGAAAATGAAATGAGATTCTATTTCCCACTCTCTATTCCCTTGTACCAAACGCCTCAGAGCACCATATCAAGGTTTTGTAGTCATGGTTTTCAAGATCTTCAAACTATTTCGGGGTATATATGCATGACGATAATCCATCATCTAGGTGAGAAATGACAGTTTGACCATCATTGAAGATGATATTGAATTGATACTCATTATGGAAAAGGCAAGAAAGTACGCATTTACTATGATTAAAGAAAACTTCACACTATGCTTATTAATTTCAGTTAACATCCTCCTGAAATATGATCTAGCCCATACATTACTAGACTACATTATGGTTTTTCTTTTCTTTTCAAACATTTATGCTAAATTTTCTGTAAATAAAGGGACCTTTTCTCTCCCTTAGAAAAAATGCTAATAACAAAGCTTATTTGTAAAAAGTGCCAAGAATAAAAAGTCTTTGAAAATATTTGTCTACAAGTTCTGATTTCTTCATATATTATTTTAAGTTTTCATGGAAAAAAGAAAAGTTATTTTAAAGGCAAAATACCTTAGGTGGTATTTGCTTTTTACTCAATGTTGAATAACAAAATTTCGTCGAAATAATGCTTTAATAGAGGCTAGATATTTAATCATTTTTTTTATAAAAAAAAATTAAATTCCTTCAATTTTAATCTAAAATTTTGAAACACAAATTTAATATTTATTTTATTTCATTAGTATGAAACTTAATTAGTTTTGATTATATCATAAAAAAATATAATTAATATTGTAATATCTAGTTTCTTCTTGATAAAAATATTAAAAAAGTATTAAGGAAAACTAAAAATAAAATATCTTGCCTTTTTGTATTCAACCAAAAATTTTAAAAATTATATTAAAAAAAAAAAAACAAGCAGGCTGAATGCTAAAAGCAAATTTGCTTTTAGCAAAAGGCCAAAAAACAAACTCCACCTAGATTTATCTTCATGAAATCCTCAACCTAAAACCCATGCTCTCCTCATCCCTCTCACTACAAGAAGAGTGAAGCTTTAGCCAGTCATCGACCCCAACCAAAAGTAAGATCAAGTGCAATCATATGATATAGATGCAAAGAAAATGGGCTACAACAATGCGTGGCTATAGGGGGCATAATTATAGGTTATAGTTACAATTTTAGTTTTGGCCTTAAACTAAAGGTGATTTGGCCTATGATTGAGGTCATTTTTTGGCCACAACTAAAAGATATGACTACGAACGGGCCGCTTTTGGCCGCAGAACTATAAAAGATGGTTATCAAGTGAAGCTTATTTCATCACTTAATTATGCGCGATTATGCCAAAACTATATTTCATGGCCTCACTAGCGGTGTGACGCGGTCGCTTTATTTAATGGCCGTAATTATAAAGATGACTATGTACGAAGCATTTCATGATCAAGTAACCATAAGAGCGACTATATTGAAGCTTAGTCATGGTCGCGATTATGGTTGAAGCCATCATGGTCAAGAACTATAAGTACTAAAAAGGTGATATATAGGATGGGGTGACGGTCGCCAATATGCGGTGGTATGGCAGATATATATAAGCCTCAGACTTTTCCCAAATCTCGGGGTGTCTCGTTGACAACCCGTCAACATGCGAATACCCGTGTCTCATATTATGAGACCGCATGGTATGAGTAAAATGGTAACTCGGGCCCATACATCAATACTCACCAAAACACGACCATATTACCATAGTTCAAGAGTTGATACATCACTCTTTTAATACAAACATATATTAAGATTTAAAGTTTTAACATGTTATATAAATGAATACCACATGTTGGCTTTCTTTCAAAGCGGCCTCTAACGAAGGCCCTCCTATACCAGACCAAATAATCTATCCCTTCACCAGTGGTGAGTTATCGCCCGCATCGAATCATCCTACATGGGTTACTCCCCACCTGCGCATGCAATGATTCAACACAAACACATTCAAGAAAATACATGATCTTACTCTGAATGTCTACATGATACGGATGCAAGAATGTGACTCACCCTTTCCCGCCTCGAGTCATCACCGACTCTCACATGTTCCGTTTCACAAATGTGAGAAAACATCGCTGCAAAACAAAGCCTTTGTTCTGAAAACATAATATCGAAGCCTCTGGTGAAATATATCGGACTACCCTGTGCTAATTCATAGGTCATTTTTCCAAAACAAATAATGCTGGTCGCCTCCGTAAATGAACTCGGGTTGACCACTCTACAATTTTTTTGAAAATCTTCCCTTGAAATTCTTTTCACAACCATTTTCCATTTTTCATTTCTTTCATGCCATGCACTCACACCTATCTCGTCATTCTGCATAAGTGAAATGCATTATGCCATTTCCAAACCACACATGTCAATATATCAATTATGCATATGTTAACATAAATTAACTCACAACATCATGTTATTCAATTCTTAGCAATAACATCAAAATTAGCTCACTTAAGCTAATCAACAATCCAATTTAATTCACGCTTCGCAAAGTACCACAACTATATTTGCTATAATTCAAACAATAACATGTTAACACATTTAATTTTATGCATTAACAATTTCTTTTTCCACACAACTCAAGCCATCCAATTCAAGCAATATTTTGCTTACAACACACATGGACCATTTCCGGTCCAATCAAGCAAACCGAGACTGTTTTTAACAATCCCTAAACGAGCAGTGGGTTGTCCGTGGGCAGCCCTCTCACCAAGCATCGGTTCCAATTTGTGGAACCGAAATCCATGGCCATTTCCGGCCCAATACCTAAACCATAATTTATTGCATAAATTATCATTAATAAAACCACCCAAACAATCCCTGAACCGTCCAAAATGGGTTCCAAATATTCCAACACCAATCCATGCTCGACCGACCAAATGGCCATTCACGGCCTCAAACACTCCAAATCATTTACAAAGCTCTTAAAACCGAAAATAACCGAGTAGGAGAAGGCCCCTACCTCTTTGAGTTGTCGAAACTCCACACAACCATTGCCCACGTGTAGCCCTTGCTGAGTAGAACAACTTTGCTTCTTGGCTCGACGCGATTCGATGGTTCGAACACCGAGAAATCTTGAGAGAAGTTGCACTTTCTCTCTCTAAAAACCCTCTATTTTCAAAATCTATTCCCCCCTCTCTCCACTGCCGGATTTAGCTCCAAAAATGGAGAAGAAAGCTCTTTTTGTTCTCCTTTTTGCCACATGTCCAATTGTCATTGGTTGGTAGGATTCCTTATCCACTTAATCCACTAACTTTGGATTTTCCTCCAATTAGGAGATGCCACATGTCCACATGGGCCCCACACTTGAGCTCAAGTTAACTAATTTCAGACCGACACGCCAAGACACATCATGGAACATCCAAAATGTGACAAGTTGTCCTTGCACTACTACGCTCGCCGCTCGAAAAACGCTGTAAATTCCCGATCGGGCTCCCGACCGACAAATTGACACGTCGTAGCTAGATTTTATGGTAAGATTCCAACGGTGAAGCCCGTTTCGTCATCCGAGATCTAGAAAAATTTCGGATTTTTGACCGAAATTACCATTTTGCCATTTTTCAGAAAATTAGATTTTATCAGAATTTCACAGTTTTACTTTTAGCTACTATTTGTTACCAAATATGGATGGTAGAATCTTTTTGGGGGTAACATAAATCTTATACCAAATGGAGATATAATCTACTCCCACCTAAAGATTTTAGCTAATAATATACAGTAGATAACTTATGAGTGTAAAACTCATCTATTTTTAATCCATTTTTCTGGCATGTTTTTAACAGTTTAAGATCGCTGGCTTTAAGGCCAAAATGTGGGAATATTCATCAACTTTGTGTTTGCGTATAATTATTATTGAAAAATGAGAGAATCCTGTGCTAAAAAAGCAAGAAAACAGATAAAAACAATAGCCTTGCTGCACACAACATTTATATGTCATGACACAAAATTCAAGCAAAGCAAGGAATTATGTCGATCCAAAGAAATCTATATATTCTAAACAAAAGATCGGTTTTAACTCAAGGTCGAAAAGAGCTTTCAAAGCTGGGCGGTAATCGCAAAGTTTTTGTCGCCACAGAACTTGAACAAGATTTCCTTCGTAAGAAACACACTGACCTCAAACCGTCACTTTATGATACTTAAGGTCAATGGCGAAGGAATCAGAAACGCGACATTATTTTTATGTCGCAACATAGTGCTTTAAAGACTAATGGATGAACTCTGTCGCGACAAGAGACCATTCTCAGAGACAGAAAATATCAGAAAGGCAAAACAAGTCAACTAAGACAAGTGTTTTTATATTGCGACAAAGTTTCCATCATCAAGCCAACTCAAGGAAATCATGTCGCAACTTAATAGTTAGAATTCACAACCAAGGAACCCAATCTTTGTCACAACAAAGATTATTTCACAGGATGCGATAAAAACATAAAGGAGGTAATTCCCCTATCAAAGGAGATAAGATGGCCGGGTTAAAAACAAGAAGAATGGAAACAAATTTTGCTGCGACAAAATCAAGAGTTGCAAACCCGTGTCGCGATAAAAAGTTTTCTCTCGCCGCGACAATAAAAGCTAAGGAACAAATGCATCGTGAGAAGAGAAAAGTAGGTCGCAAATGTAAATCAAGAAGACTCGAGGAATTCCGCCATATGAATTGTGTCGCGCAACATATAAATCTAAGTCGCACAAACAACTCAAGAAGTGACAAAGCAACCCGAGAAGAAAAGTCTCGTCGCAATCCAAAGAGTTTCTCGTCGACGTAAAATTGTTAACGACGGCGAAAGCCTATCGCGACAAAGTTGCCAGTCAAAAACAATTGCTCGTCAGGATAAGGAAAATTATGTCGCCGATGTACTAAGGACAAGGACATGAGAAGGTGGGTGAGTTCGCGGTCGCGACATGGGCGCATTTCGTTGGCGCTACACAACAAAGATCATCGGAAGAAATTTATGTCGCGCATATCAACAAAGTATGTCGCAAATACAACCGGCGAACAAAACCTGTGAAGTGAAAAGGTCGCGATAGAAAACGAGAAGCTACGACGGAGTAAAAGCCGCCGCAAAGATCGAGGTTGCGTCGCGACATAACTTCATGTCACGGCCAAAGAGAACAACGAGCCAAAATTTCGGGATCCACAATGCAATTAATGAAGTGAGGCCCAATGGAGTTTCCATATAAATAAAACGCACGCTTCTATGGCAAATGTGAAACTATCGACGACTCTAGGATTTCCGTAGTCAAGACTCTCGTACATTTTTTATTTTTATTTTTATTTTTTCTTTTCCATTTTGTATCACTAAGATAGTTTTCTTTAGTCGCTTTTATTTTCCTTTAATTTTTGATTCGGGTATTGTAATCAAGTGCAAACCTGAGCCGGGTATTTTTATAATCTTCTTTCTCATTAACTCAAGCTGATTTTAAATGGATGTTTATGCTCTTGTTCATTTATTTCCGCTTGTTTAATTTCAAGAATTTTCCCGATCGCTTAGTCACCGGGAGCATGAGTAAAACCAGCTTTGAGAAGTAGACCTTACCGAAACGGGTCTCGATGATAGTCATTTCCCGCATAAGTATGAAGGAAGCCTGAATTAGAATTCTTGAATTTATTTGTTTGGTATTGTCGAGAATTTACTTGTTCTCGCATTTCAAAATCGTGTACTCAATGCAAAAGGACGGTCTCACTGATTCCAGGAGGCTCCTCTCGAGTGACACAAAGATGGAGAATCCTAAGAGTGTGTAACGCCTCGGGTATGGTAACCATCACTATGGAACTAATGAACTTTGAAGGATTACTCGATAGATCCCCAACTTACTTATAAGTTGGTTGAGATAAGTTAACTGGCATATGTCTAATCACTCAAAGGTTTCTCCCTTTATGATGAATTACTCGATCCCGTGTTAGCCGAGATCTAATCAAGGAGACGGAGATTTGCATCTTCGAAGTGTGTGACGAGGTGTCAATCAAATTGGAGAAGGCTTGCAAAGGATCATGTCTATGGGAACAAGAGAATTCTTGTCCCAAGATCCTGGTATAAAGTAATCAAAAGGAAAATACTGATTCTTAGAAAGAGGGTTGTTATATTACAAGTAATCGATTGTGAATCATGTCTTAGAAAATGAATAATATGAACCTTAACGCAGTGCATTGTTAATGGAGAAATCCAACATACTACTCAGATCTTTGATACAAACTCGCTTCCAATTGATGACTGAGTTAAAAATTGAAATGATGTAGAAATTTATTATTCTTAACCGATCCAAATCCCATTTTGTCTCATTCGGTGAATCCTCAACCCTAATTTTATTAAACTTTACGTTTGTATATTTAAGATTTCCGTCTAAGATTACATTTAAGTCCTCTTATTATCATATAAGTGGAGTCCAAATAGTAATGATCTTGAGTAGTTGGGGTAATTAGCCTTTTGACTTATCATATGTCCCTGTGGGAATGATATCTGGACTTTAAATATATACTTTTATTACTTGTAATGACCAGGTAATTCTGCAAAGCTCCGAGACCACAAACACAATTTAAATGAGTCTTACAAGAGAATACCTACTTTTTCATACATATGAAAATGGTCCCTAAACAAAGTTTGGCATTGCCGCCGATTAGATAATACCCTTAAAGAATAGTGATCATAAATTTGCATATATCATTTGATCGTATCAAGTTTTGCCGCCATTTTCGGTGAGATGATTTATTAATGCGAAAGCGATCAATATTCTAACTAAAAAGGATTTACTAATTGACATCTTTCTTTTATATTATTATTTTTAGAAAATCACAAATTAGTTTTAAAAGCAAAGAGTCAAGAAGCTATCACACATTTTTCAATGAGCACAACGAGATAATTTTCCTTGGCCGATTCATTCGATCTTAATGTGTTTCATATCGATGCGGAAGCATAGAAGACTCGGCAGATCACGCCTGTGACACCGAAATAGAGAGAACGCCAATGTAATTTGGAGAAGGATCACCGCGTAATCTAGAAATATGGCATCAAGGAAATAGATCGCATGCTATTTTCGTAATAGTTGTGCCAAGAAGAAGTAGATACAAATCAAAGGCCTAAGACTATGGAGGACTTTTGGAGGCCTATTATCTAAGAGTACTCTGCAGTAAGACAACCTACAATTGAAGCAAACAATTTTGAGCTAAAGCCATCATTGATTACCATGGTGCAATAACACCAGTTCACAGGTCACCCCTCTGAAGATCCCAATGAGCATATAGGGAGATTCATGAGGATGGCCAACACAGTCAAGCTGAATGGGGTGAGACCAGAAGTGAATCGTCGCAACTATTCCCCCTTCCCTCTGAGATGTGGAAGCAACATGGTTTGACCGCCGCCGCGACTGAACACTGGGAAGAGTCAGCGAGGCATAAGAGCGCATTTTTTCCTCCACTCTAACCGTTGAGAGAAGAGGAGAAATAATTGCGCCAAGGAGAAGATGAGTCTTGCCAATGTAATGGAGATTCAAGATTATTTAAAAAGATGTCCTATGCATGGAATAGATCCGGCCAACCCGATGGATGTTCATCATGCCATGAATTATCCTCCAAGGGTATAATTGATGCATCCTGCTGTGGAGCTTTTAAAAGAAGAAATGCAGAGGAGGCAAAACAACATATTGAAGACCTTGCCAAATGCAACTACAAGGCTCTAACCTGAAGTCAGTGGAGCAAAGAATAAACCAGGGAAGTGGTCTTATTGGACTAGACATAATGACAGCCATAGAAGCAAAACCTGACGCAGCAGCTTCAACAAATCGGGGAACAATGAGAAAAGAATGCATACCGTACGAAGTAGGAGCAAAGAAAAGAAGAAATGAGATGGCCCCTCGCAAGGGAATTTTCGTGGATGCGCATTTTTACTCAAATAGACCTACGGATCCTTCCCTCCCATTATTTGCGATGTATACATTCTCCTAGTCAGGATTATGTATCTAAAAATGGGTGGAAGCAATATCTTGTCCCAAAAATGATGTCATAACAATGGTGGTGGCCTAAGGCAAAGAAATCTTTGAGCGGATTTGAGCACCTAGAACCATCATCGCTGATGAGGGAAGCCATTTTGAAAACAGTTTTTAAACTCGAGCAAATATGGAATCAAACATATGATGGGATCGCTTATCACCCCTCAATCAATGGCAAGTCAAATTCCAATAGGGAGATAAAGAAAATTATTGAGAAAACAGTTAATACAAGTAGAAAATACTGGTCTATAAAACTAGATAATGCACTGTTGGCTTATAGAACTGCTTACAAAACTCCCATTGGAATGTCTCCATAAATAATAGTATTTGGAAAACCTTGTCATCTCCCCTTAGAATTGGAATACAGGTTAAGTCTGCCTCGTCAAGAAAACTGAACTGTGACTTCCCTCAAGTCGCAAAGGAAAAGAGACTATCGAATAAACTAGGAAGAGCCGAGGAATGAAGCTTATGACAATGCCGTAATTTAAGCAGCAGAAACAAGGAGGCGTGGCATGATCAAAAGATCCCAAAGAGAATTCGCGCGAGAACAAGTTCTTATACAACTCCGTGCTCAGCTATTTCGTGGAAATTGAAATCAAGGGGTGGAGTGGTCCACATTGTGACAACCAAGACTTTGAGCAGCTGGACACCGAAAGATGAATCGAAATGAATTTCAAAGTAAATGGTCGAGACTAAGCACTACCTCGAGAAAGTACTAAATGAAGTGCAGATCCGTATTTTCAAAAAAGGGAAAAGAGTTCTCATTAAAAGAAGATAATTTACGCTAATTGTTTGGCTTCGAAATTAAATTTCGCAAATTCGGGAGAGCAACCTAAGCAGGTTAATTTCGATAGTTTGATTGGTTGATGATTACATTAAGTAATTTAAGGTTTTAGTTTTAAATTGTTAGAAGTATATTTAGGTAATTTGATAATTTGCTGAATTTTTTTTTTTTTTTTGGACAGGAAAAAGGATTTGGAATTGGAGGTCATTAAACAACATAATATCTCAAACCGAATTATGCAGTGAATAACTACAAGGGGGAGTATTTCTAATTTCATCAACTTGTTTTTAATGATAATGCACATCTGAAGTTTGGGGGAGTTTGATGCTAATTGCTTGAATGGCTTGTTGAATATTTTGATGAATGATGTTGATGTTAGAAATAGATTTGTTCATACTTGAATTGAGGTTCTTGATGCTTTAATATGTGTTTTCACAAAGTACGATCTAAGGGGAAGGATTTATTGAAATGATGATTGGAGTGGGTTGGAATGGTTAAAATTATGAAATTATGAAAATTTTGAGGCGTATCGTAACCTTGTCGCAACAAAATAAGTTATGTCGTGACAAGAATTGAACTTGCAGCTATATTGCTATCACGCGACATGCGCCCTTAAGGTCGCCATACGTCAATGCTAAAATGGAGTCGGGTGGCAGATTGCACGCAATATATTTTCTCTATGTCACGACAAACAACAACATGAACCTTAGAATTTATGTTGTGACAAGATTTATCTTTGTCACGACATAATATTGCCCAAATTTAGGAATCAAATTTTTTTTAAAATTTATGTCGTGAACACATTTTCTGCCGATGTCTGACATAGATTTAAAAGAGGCATATACTCGTGAAAGCTGTACCTTGGTCGCAAAATTGCAAAGGTAAGCACCACAATTCGGGCTTATAAATAGAAAAGTTCGAAGATCAAGAGTCATCTGGCCCTCATCATACTTCAGACCCTCAGCCCTCACCAATTCTCTCACCTGCTCGAAACCCTGTACTCAAACCACTTCTCTCACAGTTCCAGGCCCACAACCCTGATTCCAAACCTAAACGAAATCATGGAGGAATATACAAAAAGTTGGAAGATCGTGACAAGACAAACCACTGCATAAAGGTCACAGCAAGTCAGGAGAGAGTCAAGTGTCAGATGAACTTGAGCGCATGTGCTGGAAGAGTCTGTGAAGAGGAAATGAGGAAATGAAGAAGAAGAAAACAATGAACAAAAGGCTAGTGAACGGGTCTCCGACACGGGGCGATACTCTTTGAGAGATGCCATACAACACGTAGACTTCCATCTGGGAGAGAGCTCAAGAAATGATTTCCCTTCCAAGAGCCGAGTAGAGCAAAGGATGGTATCTTTCTGCAGCATAAAGCCCTGCTCCAGATGAAGTTAAAGAGCCTCACGCACGGGGAACTACACAAGGCGCCATGTCGAGGTAGACGGGTATCCTTCGCCAGAGCGCATAAATCAAACATTCAATCTTTAAGGAGAGGAAGGACAGGTCCAAATTCAAAGATCATTATGAACTAATTCTCAAAAAGATCGATCTCACGACCGATGGCAAAGGAAGTGGAATGCCACCGTGAAGAACCCGCATGAGTCCATCACTGGTACATTAACTGAGCAAGAAAAGTTTTGGTTTTACTTTAAGTCTACCATTCTCGCTCCAAACATTTATGCACAACAAGGAGAAGGAAGTTGTGTTAACAAATAAGGATAAATTTAATGTGGCAAGTTGATTGAAAAACCAATCCCGTTACCATGGTATGATACAATAAGGGATTAACCCGGCCACCTGGGGTCGAGCATCGAGGCTATGTATTTTAGGTGGTGTTCCAAGGAGACTAGGAAGAAGAAGAACATTGCCCTAAACATCTCTCCCCGGAGCACTCACTGAATCACAAAAAGCGCCCTTAAAAATGTAGGCAGAGAAGTAAGGTAGAAGTTGTCTGGAGTTGAAGAAGAACCGCCAGACCAGCGAATTACATTCGAAGGTGAAACTATTGAGCCAACACAAAGGCAGAGAAGTGCAAGCCCAATACTACCCTTCTCCCCTAAAGTGAGACCAGTCCACCAAGAGTATGATGAAGACTTTGAACCTCTAAGGAACAACTCTACAAAGTTAGGGATTTATACTTGTTGCTATCTTGATTTGTTGCCTTCTCCATTTTTTGTTCAAATAAGTAGAATTCACTCCATGGTTAGGCTAGCCGCTTGATCATATCATTTCTTGCCCCCGCCCAATAGAACTGGGGTGGTTCCTCAAACTCACCCTAGTGCAGCACATCTTAATTAGGGTTTCGTTGATCATGTCTAAGCTTTTGTCAAAGACTTCCTCGTAATTCGTGGTGCCTCCAATTCTCGTCTTTTCGATCAAAGCTTTGATCTCCTTTGATGTTCTTTTGTACGTATACCCAAAGGCGTATGCCTTTATACCAAGTGTTCTTCTCTATAGCCTCCTCCCTTTCCTTCATGATTTTGAATAACTCATTTTCTCTTTTTAGCTGCTCAAAGATAAAGGAATGTTTTATTAAATTGATGGAACAGATAAAACTTATAATTCTGTTTGTTGTAAATAGCTTGGTCATAAAATCCTGATAACTTTGCACATGGTTAATAGTAACTCTGGAAAGACTAGTGCCAAGATTAGGAACATCTTCTGAGATACATCACAGTAAACTCTCCAATGTCCTAATCCTGTTAGGATTATTAGCCGCGCTAAATCCTAGGCAATACCACTAACAAAGAAATGATTAGCCATCCCGAAGTTCGGGAGCATTTCAAAGTTTACCCATATGATATGCATAAGCATATATCCTTAGTTCCTTATTTGACATAAAGCCAAATTTCATTATCAACCAACAATTGAGAAGCACAATTCCTTCCCAAGCATCCGATCCTACAAAGAAAGAACCCTTATTCGCCTTCAGACAGAAGACAAAAAGACATCAATGACATAAAGGGACAAGTTTGGGGGAATATCATTTTGAGATGCAGAAAAGAAAAGAGTGGGTTAAGAGTGAAAGTGCATAGAGATAATAAGGGATAAAAAGAAAAGATGAAAGAAGCTATCAAAAACATCAAGAGGAATGAGTTGGTCTTGTAGCCTTTCTTCCTAGAACTATTAAGTCATTAGGGGTGTTCAACACCTAATACCCTAATGTCAACTGGTATGGGAGTTATTGACCCAAAGTTTGCTAAGGTGCTAGAAAGCTTAAAAGACCAACATTGCACCATTATTCTGTTAAATTAGATGAGAAATTGAAAGTGACAAAGCTTCAAAATAAGGAGGAAAAGTATCTTCTAGGTGTGAACAATGAAAAGAGAAAAGATACCAAACCCGAAAAATATGTGTACAGATGCACTAAAACCCGTCGGAAGGTTAGAAATTACAATCAAGAGAAATCAAGGATGTATAAAAAGGCAAAGTGTAAGCCGTTTGAACTGGCTGGGGCTCCAGCTTCGCAAAATACTTCCACTATCTGTCACACTCGTTTCACACATACGCCAGGTTTCAACTCATTTGACTAAGGTGGTATTATGCCTACATTAGTGGAGATTAATATGACAAACAAGCATATGAGACTTTAAAAATGAAAGAGAGTATGCCAACTGAGTAATATCCCATAAGATGAACTTATTCATCAAGAAAAGAGTAAAGACCATACACACAAATCGATTGAATGATTGAATTGTTACACACTGGCGAATTATGGGTTAGTTCAATAAATTTAATTGAAAAATCTTCCCGAATCTAGATTGGAAACATGAATTAATCCTACAACTAACGAGGAAGGGCTTCCCTACCCAATCAGAAATATGAATAGAAAAACAATCCTAAAAAGAAAAGCTAAATTGTTTGAGGACAAATTTTCTCTTTTTTACTGGGGACAAGCAAAAACTTCAATGGAGAATTTTGATGAGTGTAAAACTCATCTATTTTTAATCCATTTTTCTGCATGTTTTTTGTCAGCTTTAAGATCTATTTATACCAAAATGTGGAATATTCATCAACTTTGTGTTTTGCAGGAAATTATTAAAAAATGAGAGAATCCCAGTAGAAAAGAAGCAAAAAGAGGACAAAACAGCAGTTTGTGTCGCGACACAACATTTATATGTCGCGACACAAAATTCAAGCAGAGCAAGGAACTATGTCGCAACTAGCAAATCTATGTCGCAACAAAGATCGGGTCGGGAACCCGCGGGCCGAAAAGAGCTTTCTAGGTCGCGGACCAGCCATCGGGATGTAACTTGAAGAAGATTTTGAAGAAAGTTGTCGTGGAAAAACCCTCAATCTATTATGTATACTTAAGGTCACGGTGGTGGAATTGTGTTTGCGACATTATTTTTAGGTCGCACATAAAAGCCAAAGCACAATGGATGAACTCGCCGCTGATACCGCCATTCATCGCGTGACGTAAAATATCAGGCAAAACAAGTCAACTACGTTACGATGCTTTATATTGTGACAAAGTTTCCATCATCACAAACTCAAGGAAATCATATCGCAACTTACCAGCCGCTAATTCACAACCGCGGGCAACACACCGCCGTGACAAAGATTATTTCTCGGCCGCATGTCACATAAAGGAGGTGAATTCCCCGTCAGCGACAAGATGTCGGGTTACAGTTCAACACAAGAAGAATGAAAACGAAGAAATTCTTCTTGCGACAAAATCAAGAGTTGTAGGCAAAACCTGTGTCGCGACAAAGAAGTTTTCTGTCGCGACAATAAAAGCTAAGGAATGATAAAATTTTATCGCGACAAGAGAAATGTAGGTCACGACAAAAATTGAAGAAGACTTGAGAATGGCCAAGGAAATTGTGTCGCAACATATAAATCTATGTCTCAACATATAAATCTATGTCTCAACAAACGGCTCAGCAAGTGACAAGAACCTAGGAAGAAAAGTTTGTTGCTACCAAAGAGTTTCTTGTCGCAATAGAAAATTGCTAATGCATTCGCAAACCCTTCAAGGGACAGAGGCAACTATGTCGACAAAGCCACGTAAGAAAACAATTGTTTGTCACGACAGACTTCAGAATGATAAGGACATGAGAAGCTGGGTGCAAACAGGTTTGGTGTCGCGACACAAGACATTTCTGTCACGACAATAACAAGACTGCTGAAAGAAATTTATGTCACGACATCAACAAAGTATGTCGCAACACAAATCAAGAACAAGCCCAGAGAAAAGGTCGCGACAGAAAAACGAGAAGTTACGACAGAGGAAGCGACATAGACTGGAGGTTATGTCGTGACATAACTTTCTATGTTGCGATAAAGAGACCACTCGCATAATTTCGGGATCCAATAATGCAATTAAATGAAGTGTCTAATATTATCGAAAGCCTATAAATACACGCTTTCTAGGCAATGTGCGTAGCATTTTACCCAGGATTTCGGGTTGCTGAACACTACATACGAATTATTTTTTTCTTTTATTTTTATTTTCCATTCTAAAGAGAATTAGCCTTAGTATAGTTTTCTTTAGTCATTTATTTTCCTTTACCTTTGATTTGGGTATTGTATCAAGTGAAGCCGAGTTATATTTCTTTATAAATTTTCTTTTCATTAATGCTGATTTTAAGTTCGAATGTTTGAAGGTTTCGAGTTCATTTATTTCGCTTGTTTATACTCAAAGGCTGAATTTTCCGATCGGGCTAGGGGTCGATATGCAGTAAAACCAGCTTTGAGAAGCAGTCAACGGGAAAGTTTTGGTCTCTATGATAGTCATTTTGTCGCATAAGGAGGAAGTGGAAGCTTTAATTAGAATTCTTGAATTTATTTTATTGGTATTATTTATAAATTTACTGGTTCAAAAAGGCACTCAAAGCAACAAAATTCACAAAAAAATATCAGCCTCACTCCTCGATTTCCAAGAGTCTCTCGGAAGTAGGACACAGATGGAGAACCCAAGAGAGTGTGTACGCTCTCAGGGTATGGTAAACCAATACTACGGGAACTAATGAACTTTGAAGGATTACTTAGATAGATCCCAACTTACTTATAAGTTGAGATAAGTTAAATTGCGACCTACTCAATCAATTGTAAATGGTTTCCTCTCATGATGAATCACCCGATCCCTGTATTAGTCGAGATCTAATCAAGGAGATGGAGATTTGCATCGGCGCATAAAGGATGAGGTGTGTCAATCAAATCGAGAAGGTTTATAAGATCATGTCTAGGAACAAAGGTTCTTGTGTCCAAGATCCGAAAGTATGAAGTATTGGGCTTGAAAAGCAAAAATATTTGATTCTTAGAAAGAGGGTTATATATATTACAAGTAACTAATTAATCATGTCTTAGAAATGAATATGAACCTTTAATCGTGAAAAGTATTGTTATGGAGAAATTCAAACCGTACTACTCGTGATCTTTGATAAACCCGCCAATTGATGGTCGAGCTAAAATGAAAATGATGTATAAATTGACATATTAACTAATTCAAACCCAATGGCTCACTCAATGAATCCTCAACCCCAATTCTCTTTATTAAACTTTTCGCTTGTAATTTAAGATTTCGCCTTGGGAACCAGCATTTAAGTCCTTCATTATCATATCAATGAGTCCAAATAGTGATGATCTTGAAAGAGTCGGTGTAATTAATCTTTCGATTTATCATCCGTCCATGTGGGAATGATATTCGACTTTTAAATATCTACTTTTATTACTGATGACTTGTGTACTTACAATGATTGAGACCACAAACACAAATTTAAATGAGTCATCTTACAAGAGAAAATACCGCTACTTTTTCATATGTCATGGAAAATGGTCTAACAAGTTTTCGCATTACCGTCTCGATTAGATAATACCCTTCGGGTAACAAAGGTCATAAATTTACATATATCATTTGTCCTGTAACAATAATTCAAACCAAAACCAATTTAACAAAAAAGATCCAAGTGAAGTTCCATAGACAAAAAAGAAGAAGCTAAATCTCATATTTCAATCACAAAAAATTACATTGCTAAAACCAGTTCAAGAACCATAAAGGGCAAAAAGTCTCATTTGTATATATATTTAAAGTAACCAAACTTATAAAAAATTTTTTTCGCCCCTTTCACTCAACAACATGAATCAAAATTGTATTAGCTAAAAATGTGCATGCTCCTTAATGTTCAATGCTGAACTCCACTTAACCACTTCTTGATCCCAAGTCGCATATGATCCCGCAGTGCTGGGGAAATAAATAAGCAATGTGTGATACTTTAATGCGCATGGAAATAAGGTATAATGAATTCTCTAAGAAAAGGATTGAAGGATTTCAAGTATGCCAACTCTACAACATCATAATCCAACCCATCCTAATGAAAATAAAAATAATGATAATATTAGTTCAAAACCATATAAATACGCCAAAGATTATGTCGTCTAAATAGGTAAAATATTAGATTAATTTATTAATCTTATGTACTAACCATAATCATATTACAATTTTACTATAATTTCATGCATATTAATTATGGTCATTTATGATATAAGCCATTATTAATTAGCTATAGGTCCATGGTTATATCTCCTTCCTTGTTTTAATAAGCTCATTGAATCAAAACTTAATTATTCTCTCTTGTTCTATATATATATATATATATGAGTAAATAGAGCCCTATAATTTTACAAATGTTTGATATAACACACTTTGAGAGAAGAAAATATTCATATTCAATTCTAGCCTTTCATTAATTTTGTCTATTACAGATTTGGGAGACTAATGACGGTCAACAATTATAAATCTACGTTAAAGTACTATTATCTATCCAGACGAACAGATATGTTTTATTATTTCGATAAATTTATTATTTTATAATATATTCATTGGTCCTTTGATTATTGTTGAATTATTTTTGGTTCAATAAATAATCTTGGTTCTCACAAAATAATTTAGGAACCCAAAAAAAGAGAGAGAGGGAACCTGGGAGCTGTGATGTGGGAACCTGGGAGGTCTGATTTGGGAGCTCTGATGTGGGTCACGAACAAAACCGAAGAATAAACACTCCGATCCCTAAAAACAGGGCCACAACAAGGATGTAACCTAAATCAACCACCTAAAAGTTCGAACTCGACATAGGATCCCGTACCCATCGCCGAAACGTAAATAGTGAAGGCCAAGAAACAAGGTGACAAGGGAAAAGTAAACTGACACGTGATGGCCGCCCAATGTAACCTCTGCCTGAAGCTTCTCGCAATGGGCGCGACATAAGCCAATCTTAAATCCCATATGGGAAATTATAAATTGTACGGAGTAGTTGGTGTGATCCGAGTCTAGGTCCCTGGTCATAGATACTTTGAAAAGAAAGATTGAGGAATACGCCAGCTCGAGACATATGATTTCGTTGTAATGACTCATTTCTTTGAAAATGAGTTTTAATCAACAAGAAAAATAACAATCGTCAGAATTAACAGACAATAAAATGAATCCAAGAAAATCCTGGAAGAATGAATGAAAACATTCAAAATAATCAGAATTCAAACTGAAACCCATTTCTTTTAGAGAATAAGAAACTCACCGGCCAGGCGTAAACGGCTGCTCGTAGTCGCCGCCGCCGGAGACAAACTGGCAGCCTTCCATTAAGTGTAATGTAACATCGTAAATACCAATACTTCTTTCATAAAAATTAAAAATCTAGCAAATCTTTTTTTTTTTTTTTTTTTTTTTTATGAAACTCAAAGAAGAGCATAAAATAATGGGATTCGGTTCGTAACTAAATGAGTAGACAGTAATTGTAGGTTCAAGGTTTCCAAGATTTTCTTCAATTAACATTCTAAATTAGCACACCTTTTGTTCGCAAGAAGAAAAAACACGTGTGGGATGGATGTCCTCGAAGAGAGTGATGATGAGGATTGAAGATGAATGTAAAATTTTGGCACAACACATAGTGGGCATGGTGGCTCTGACTCAGTGGGGGAACTCTGTTCTTTGGACTGGTATATATAAAATTAAACAACACCAGAAAATGCCATAGCCAAAACCTCCAACAACTCTCTCTCTCCTCACAAGCCCTTCTCCCTGGAATTTTCTCTTCTAGTATTCTTCTATTTTCTTTTGGGCTAAGAATCTCAACCCCCATCTGCATCTTCTCATCATTTCTTTCTCCCAACCCTTTGCATACCCCCCAAAATTCTTGCATCAATGCTGTCAATGCTTTCAGCTCAGAATGAAGACAAACATTTGTATATCTCACCAACACTCTTTTTAACTCTTTACCCTTCTTCTCTTTTTCCCTTTTATTTAGGGTTTTTCAATTTTTCCTAATCCAAACCTCCATGAATAAAACTGGATAACAAATAATTTCCTTTCCTATGAAAAAAGAAATAAAAAGGAAAGAAATCAATACTGAAACAAAATTTAAGCCCCAAATCAAAATAGGGTTTTTTTTAAATTACCCCAGCTCTTTATGGGTGGTTAAGGTAATCAAAACCTCCAATGATGAATAAATCCAAAAAAGTATTTATCCAAAAAGTACAAACGCATAAATTCAAAAGCCTGTGCGTACCGCTTAGCTCATCACTTAAAATTTTCAACCTATCCAAAATCTCGTATTAAAATTTTCAACGTATTCTTAATCTTGGCCATTTTCGTAAAATACGCTTTCAGATTCGACCTTGAAATAGATTTTATTTTCAACCCCATTCGGCACCGGTCAATTTAATTAAACAAAGTGAACAGTTCAAGCCGATTCATATATAAAAATGTCAGTAACAGAATTCATTTCGCTTTCAAAATTCGTTGCCTTATTCTCAGAACTAAACGCTGCCTCCCGAAAGCCAATAAAAGAAATGTGTACTCCTACCTACTAACAGTACCTAATATTTCTATTTCTTTTCATGTACTGTAATCTCAACCCACTTCATCTTTCTCTCATCATTCTTCCTCCATCCCTCGCATACTACCCTCCTTATGGGTGGTTAAAGAAATCAAAACCTCCTTGATGAATAACCGAATAACATAATTTCCTTCTCCAAAAATAGAAAATTTAGGAAGGGAACAAATCACTGAAAGATTCTAATTTTTTATTTCTTGAAAATAAATTTCAAACTCTTAAAACAAATATTTCCACCCCATACAAAATTAGCGGAAATAGAAAAAGACATCAAACGCCACCCAAATTGGCATGATATCAATTGACAGTGCAAACACTGATTCGGTTGAAGGAAAAAAATATTCAAAATTTTTTTAAAGAAATTTATATTAAAATTGGAAAGCATATTGGTGTCCGACTGTCCGACAGCTTCAGAACAAAACACCCAAGAATCCTTGCAGCAAAAAAAGTGTGTAAACTATTGGCTCACGTGACGGCTTATGGTGAAGCCGACCGCAGCGGAACACAAACAAGTTGAATCGATCGATTCAATTAATCCGAATTATTCCCTGATTATTATCCCGGCCTCTAATTAACATTTCTTTCATATAAAAAATAAAAAGCGAAAGAAAGACCTATGAAACTCAAGTCTGAGCAGAATAATGATGGGACGGGGTTCAGAACTCATCGGAGTAGACAAGTACTCATGTTTCTTCCCCAAGATTTTTCTGATTAAATATAATAAAATATCTTAAATTAACATTTCTTTCAAATAAGAAACCGCAACAAATACTCACAAATAAGCAGAAGGGAAGTGAGCACCTCGTTCAGAACTGGCCGGAGAAGATAGTTCCCCCAAGAAAGAACTCTCTCCCGAAGAACAGTTACTCACCCAAGAAAAGATTGATAATGACTTCACAAATAGTTGAGTTCCTTATAAAGGGGTAGCTTACGTGGCGATGACGTCTCAATGGATCTTCGGTTTTGTTAGATTTGTCTTTATAAAGGGGTAGATTAGGTGGCGATGACGTCTCAACGGATCTTCGGTGTTTTGTAAGGAAGACTAAAAAATGACGAGTCTAATTGCAAATCTGACGACTATTCTGACTAAAAAATTTCGAGTCTGCTTGCAATAAGCTTTTATGTAAAAGAATTATGAACATATTTTGTAAAAGAATTTAACTAGGGAAAAGACTGACTTTGCTGAACTTTATACGTACAAAGAATCTTAATTATTCATTATAACATTTTCTAATAGTAATGCATGGGAATAGTTGCGTGTTCAACGCCACGAGGTTTAGATACGAGATTAAAAGTTTCGTGGTTGAAAATGATATAAACTTCAAATTCGGTGATACTGCACACATAATACATACTTAAAAACTAAACCAATAATTCAAACAAGATATATTCTTGTGGCTTTTCTAGTTTTTTCTTACTTTTTCTTGAAAATAATTTGTTTTCAAACTTAGATGATTTGATTTATCTTTCATAATTTATTATAAACTTTATTAAATAAAAAAAACAAGATAAAATTGAATTTATAAATTGACAGTGCATTTTCTATCGATGCTGAGTTGGAGCCTATAGGAATTGCTGGACCAATCTACATAGTGGTATTTCCTAGCACTGAAATTCCAATTTCTTAAATTCAAGAAAAACCGTAATTCTTCGCTTATTAAATCAGAATCTGGTTAAAAACTGGTCCCCTAGATCTCGACGACGAAACGGATTTCACCGCTTGAATCGCCCTCGAAAATCTAGCCAGCAACGTGAAATTCATCGGCGATCGCGGCCGCGTCGTAAAAAACGATTTTCGTACGCGACGAAAGTCATATATATAACACGCACTCGCGCCCATGTTTCGCACTTAAAGAGAGTAAAGATTTAAAATAAATGTACCGGTAGATAAGACCGAACGCCAAAACTCGGAGAAAGAAGAACATGATGTTATTTCAAGATTTAAACCCAGATAATATGCCAAATAAAATTAATAGTTGCCTTCTAAAGGCAAACCAAAAGCCAAAACTGAGAGGCAAGCCATGGAGATGCAGAACTTATTTCGGGAGATTTTCTTTAGAGAGAGAAACTTCTCTAAATATCGCGCGATCCCAATCGGCCTTTGCCAGCCTTCGGAGAGACAACATGAAAAGCCGCCACGCGAGGTCGCTGCGGTATCCATTTGTGTGGAGCCTCAAACCCGTGAGGTAAGGGTTTCTCCCTACGCTTTACACTTTATTGTTTTTCAACGCTTTGCTACTGGCGCCTTTCACGGTTATCTCCGACGGCCCCAAAATTCAGGACCGACTGATATAATTTTTGCAAGAAAATGGGAAAGCGTTCTGGATCATTCAAGGCCGCATTTGGGGCATTAACGCGCACTGCCGGTGTAATGATTGGATGGAATCTTAGCTCTAAATTCACATTTAAACCCGTTCATAGCGAATCCGACGACATGCATTTTTCTAGCTTATAATCGAGGGTTTCACTTAGTCTCTAGACAAAGCTCACAAAAACAATCTTGCAATTAATGTGTTTAATGGCTTTATCCGTCGAATTGCTCGCTGTTGATCATTACCTACGCGAGCCTAATTCCTTTGATGCGATGAAATGCGTAATTTACATAACATGATCAGGTGATTGAATTTTATGTAAATATATGCATGTTTATATAATTACATGTGACATAGACTGTGAATGGGAATCACATCATTTTATCTATGCACTCGGGGAGCACCCCAGATTACAGGAGTGAGTGCATGAGGTGAGTCTGTAGAAAATGGTTCTATGGTTGTTTAAAACTAATAATTATCTGAGGGTAGTCCACACTAAAAATATCAATCGCCTGAGACGGCCCAATTGATATACACGGGGAGGGTAGTCCATAACACATCAATCGTCTGAGACTCCGCCCAATCGATATATACACATCTGAGGGTCATTCACAACAAATAAATATAATACCTCACACGGTGCCAGGCTAGTCGCCAAGTAGCTTCTACTTAACTCCTGCATTTAGATGAGTCGGCTGGGACATTCAAGAGGGTCATGCATTTTCTTGAATGCGCTGCTTATTTCGTGAGCATCAGACCGCACTTAGGTGGAGAGTGCTTCACTTATAAGGACATTCCACTATCGAGCATTAAATTTCACCGTCGAAGGATATTATTTGGCTGTGCACAAGTGAGCGCTGCGAGTGACGGCTCGTCCTGCATCTGCGCGTTATGTAAGAAAGCCGGCCGTGGCTTGATGATTTTATGGCATGCATGAATTCTAATTTTGATATATTGTTGTATAAGAGTAAATTATTAACTCTTAGGGGAATTATTGGACATAGTTGGTATGTTTTACAAATGTGTGTAAAATATTGTTATGAGTAATCGCTTATGGCCCAATGGCCGCTTTACCTATGTAACGATATATCGGACTGTTTTCGACAAAGCTTATACAGACGCATTCGCAGGAGCTCCCCGTACAGCGAGACTCTCGCCCGATCAAACGCAAGCGCCCGTGAACCCGAGGGACATCCACTTGTATTCGCTGACGGCCACATCTCCGCTCAAGGTCATGCGATGAAGCCTTTGGCAAAGACGAAGATGTTGTGAGTCGAAACCACCTTGAAATGTAAATCGAGGCGGTAGGAGTTTCGAGTTTAGCAGATACTATCGACTTCCGCTTGTGTAAAGGGATTCTCCGTCATAGCATATTCGCTACAGTTACTCCATAAAGGGGAAAGTTCGTTGAAATGACAAGTGTCACTTCAAGTTTTGAACAAATTAAAGAAAATACTCGTTGAAGATCAAATGTTGACTCTAAAATTTACTTCTGTGTAGAGAATATGACATGTATTATGATGCGTCAAAAATTGGTTTGAGGGCTGTATTACGCAAGATGGAAAGTGATAGAATATGCCTCAAGACAAGCTGAAACCACATTTGCGCTACCATCCCACACATGATTTAGAGTTGGCGCGCAGTGTTCAAGCTTTGGAAATATGGCGATACTGCTTATATGGTGAAAATGTAAATCTTTATGGGGACGGCAGCCTTAAAAGATCCATATAACCCAAAGAATCAACTCTGAGCAACGCCGTGGCTATAGTTAATAAGGACTATGGCTTAGGCTAATTGATTACCACCTAGAAAAAGCTAATGTGGTGGTCGATGCTTTAAGTAGAAAATGATTTTCGCTCATCCCCTCGAATCATTGTGATCGAGATTTGAATATGACTTGAGCTCTCCCGTTAGCTCAACTGAGAGTTAGTCCTGATTTGAAAATGATGATAAGAGATGCTCAGAAGAATGATGTCAAGCTACAAGAAGTAGTACTGTTGCATAACTATAAATCATCAAGCACGCAAAAAATCTTTATGGGGTAAATGATTTTGTTTTGATATAAATAGAATTGTGGCCTTGTCTTGACTTCATTTGAATTCCTATCCCCCATAGTTGTGTGTATCTTAAGATCATATCAAGTTGAATATAATATGGGAGCATAGTGGTTTTTTCCGCGTTTAAGGATTGAGGATAGGATCTTTCATCTCAACAAGGGTATCCAAGACATGCTCCTTTGAATTGAATTAGAAGGATGAGTCTTCAAGGCCGAAAACCTGGAAGGCAAGGCATACAATTAATATAAGTATAAAAGTAAGCTTTCTCAAAACATTGGAAATTAGTCTAGACCACAATATTCATGGATAGTCATTATAAATATGCCAACTAATATTTGCCCTTGTATGTGCCAAGTTTTTGAATTGATTACAACCTGTGTGTGGCTGAATTTCTTCTTTTAGTATGCCTAAATCAAGTACTCGTTGTGGCTTATAACTTAGAGAACCCAAAGATCCTAAATTCAAATTCCCTTCTTTTCTTTTTTATTGACTTTCTCTTCCATCAACTGTTTGCATTAATTTCAAAGATAAAGTATAGCCTTCAAACTACTGGTAAATGTATTTTAAAACTGAACCCCACAAACAAATCCACCATGAAACTAAGCATGCTATAAAGCTTCTGCTAAGCTTCTACATGGTTCACCATAGTTGCTGGTAGAAACTATGGTGGCAGAAACCTTAATTGCTAGTAGGAACCCAATAGGTACTTAATGTAGAGTTGTAGAGTTAGGCAATAATAATTTTTTGGAACAAGTTTTTCTTGGACTGAATGTTGTTATCAATACTTAAATAAGAATTTTGATTGGGAAATTGTTGGTCTTATATTCTTCTAAGACAGTTTTTTATTCCAAAAGTGATAACTAAAAAAGTTTCACCATGGTGGGGTCGATCTATACGAAGTTTCTGTAGCCTCCGACAAGGTATCCTCAAAGTTCAACCCCCACTCTTTACCATCCGCATTAATCACCGCCAATTGTCTCGACGAACCCCCCTGGCCGGCATAGTCCCCCGGAAGGATGACTCGGCCAAAAACAGAGTGAGAAAGAAGAGGGTCCCGACTTCCCACAGAAGAAGAAGAATTTTCGTACCTGGGGGCCAACCGTTGTACTGTGCTACGTTTTCAGATCTTTAGATCGATAGAATGGGACAAAACTTAAAAGGGGAAGGAAGGAGGGTGGTGGGAGGTGACACGTGTGAGCAGATGTGATTAGATGACACGCGCATCCCATTGATTGTAGTCGTACTATTGCTTTTGCCAGGTCTGAATGTGTCTCTGATAATTTTGGTGCCAAGCAGAACCTAAAAGTTGGGTGGTCTTTGAATTGTTGGTTGTTATATATATTGATCGCTAGGGTTTCTGCACCAGCTGACGTGGCATCATGCGAGCTATCCGCTTTCACCGTGTCACAATCGTAACCTTAATAGTTTTTACCACGAAAACGGCATCCACTGAATGATTGTTTCTTATTAGGCGGACCCCTCTCTCTCTGTAGTGCCCACGAGGCATGCGGCTTAAAACCAAATTAAAATAGAATTTTAAGACCTTCACAAGTTAAGAAGATGACAGAGATGGTGTAGTGTAGATTGAGGGCAATGCACATGCACTGTTCGCCCACCATCATCTGTTCACAAACCGGAGACGGGTGTGGTATTGATGAGACATGCGACTAGCAAATAAGAAAATGACACGTGTGTTTACTGGTCCCCCACCCCAGGATCAGGATACGTATCCCAGCACAAGTCTCGGATGATATATAGGAGGTAAAAGTCGAAGCAAGTGAGACTCGATAGAACGATAGGTCCCATGCATTTAAATCTCGGAGTCTTGGATGATATATAGAACAGAAGTAGGTAAAAGTCGAAGCAAGTGGATTCGAGACTTTATAGAAAGATAGGTCTCATGCATTTAAATCTCACTATATCAACCTGCGGAAAGTGTTGAAAAACGAAAACGTAGCACGGTAGAAGGAAAGTTTCTGCTGTGTCTCAGGAAACATCTTATAGGCGGGGGTGGCCCGGGCTCGTGCCACCCCCGCCGGGCTCGTGCCGCCGCCCACCAACCAATAGAAGATATTTTGTAAATTTGATTTTTCCAAGTTACTGTGGGATTAATCCGAGTAAAGTTGCTTCGAGCGCAACCAACCAATACAACATGTTTAGTAAAAGAACCAAGAGAACATGTTTGGTTCGAGGACAAACAACCAACCACCAGAACTTTGGGCGGGGTGACATTGAGAGCCACCTGAGCTGCCTCTTTATAAGATCCTATTTAGTTCACGAAAATTTTTAACTCTATCTAAAATTCAGTATGACGTCCCAAATCTCGAGGGTCCGTCGATCACCCGCCAACCCACTCTAAAACACTTCCTCTCGAACGTCCCAAGGACCCCAAGATTCCCACAGCACCCACGTAGCCTCTTTCAGACGGTAGTTTCCACCCTTAAAAGACATAACCCGGTCCCAACACATCCAACAACCACATAGGATCCAAATGAGAGTAAATAATGGTCACTTGGGCCTCTGCATCATAACTCAACCAATATATCCCAATCAAACACATATCTCATGGTTCAAGAATTGATAATTCACTCTTATACAAACTGATAGGGTTGAAAAATAAGGCTCAAAGGCCCACTTACTGTGCCCAGAAAAAGGCCATCCAATCTTAAACACTGTGCCCACTCTCCTCCTCGCTAAACCCCCCAAAGGAAGATTCGCCCTTACGCCTGGCCCAAGCCTGGGTGCCACCCGCAGTACGTGGGGTCCAATCCGCCGTCCAAAGGTCGACAGGAGGTGCCCCCAAGATAAGGGAAATAAAGTATATTATTCTGCAAATCCAATCGTATCCCTCGATAAGGAAAGACAGATAATAACAGTTCATCATCAAACCGTATCCCCCAATAAGGAAAAAGGATTATCCCAAATAAACTACTCTTTCTATATCCTTTACCAAATCCGATATCAACAATAATAAGAAATATCCCATCCAATGGGAATGAATCCAAGTCACCATCCAATTGTTAGAACATCAATTATAAATACAAGGCCACCCCATCGGTGAAAGGTACGCATACTCATACGCAAAAATACGCCAATACTAGCTAAATCTGCTAGCCCCACTTTCTTAAAGTAACCTGACTTAGGTGATCTGAGCCGCCACACTGTGCGAAGCCCTCGCCGAATCCCTTCTTTCTTCTCAAGCTTTGCAGGATACCTTCAAGGCACCTGGCCAAGAGGACCGCATTGCAAATGGGATCCCAGACATAAACTGCATAATCCAGTTGGCCTACAACCCAAACGCAAGAACTCCAGTTCGGGCCAACGACGCCCACACACGTCAGCCCCGCCCGGCTGAAAAAGGCATCATCACAAGGCCGCCATGGAACGACAGCCTTTATAAATATAACTCGATTTCTCGCCATCGGTATCAACTCTAACACAAGGTGAGTAATGCCAACCCATCAAGGACGCAGACCCGCCAGCAATACTACAATGCGCCCGACCTCCCTGGGGCGCGAAAGAATGGGTGTGCCAACACGGACGAGGTGGAGCTGACTCACACCAATCAACGCCCCGATAAGAGTTAACAACTCACTGCACAAGGCGACACCACGAAGCGCGACACTCGGGGAAGGCTCGACATTCCCTCATGAAGACAACACAACATCTAAGACTCCCGAGGAGTCGAAACAGGCGTGAATCCAGCCGAGCCCGGGGCACCTGACCACATCCGCCCCTCTCGAGGGAGGGCAACGGCTAACACCGCCGTGCCTGAACGAAGAACTACGCCACCCCAAGAAGAGACTTCCGGAGAGCAATCACGGGAGCGTAGGTTCAAAGCCTCCAAGAAGAGCCTCCTACCAGGAAGGGGAAGTCAAGAGGACGCGCCGACACCACGGACACCTCGCGGTAACAGATCAATCACCGCTCACTGTACCGAGGTGCTTCACTTCCCTCTTCCGCCAAAAATTCAGATGCAATGGAGGTGTGTTCTGGCTGGCGCCAAAGACCCCGTCGACCACCTCAATACTTATAAGAACCGCTGAACCGCATAAGCCTAAGACCCCGTTTCGGGCAGAGCTTTTGCTACCACTCCTCAGCGCCCAAATTCTCGCTCGTTTAACAGGCTTCCTCCTTCATCCATCTCCTCATTCAGAGACCTATCCATTGGGCGCTCGCCTCCCACTTCAACGGAGCTAACTTCTACTGTAAAAGCCGAGCCATCATCTATCGAATCAAGCAGTAAGCACGCAGAGAGCTCAAGTCCACGCATGCAGGTTCAATGCCGTAGTCTTTAAAGGTAGACGCACTGCACGAAGTTCGTAATCATCGCGTCATCACGCTTAGGATTCGGGCCAAAGACTGATGTTTTCCATCTCTAAAAACTCCTAAGCAAGCACGGCCGAAGTGCTCGCTAAAGGTAGAAGTATATCAAACGGCGAAGAAGCCCCCATATCCAAGAAGGAGCCTTCAACCCTAAAAGAAAGAAGCGTGGTCGATGTCGACAGGACAGAGTCCAGCTGAGAAAATGACCGAAGGATTCCAAAGAAAATACAGAGCTGGCCCTCAAAAAGGCTGGGAAATCTTAGAGACTGCCTAGCCCAATCGCAACCGAAAGACGACCTATTATTTGCCTTTGCTTTCACCTTAACAACTCAAGAGCCACAGTGTCCCCGCTGGCACGAAACGAACAGCTCCCTAGGTGGCCACCCAAATGTAGTCGACCCCGCAATAAGAGACAACTCTAAGTAATCGCGAGTCCACAGTGACTAACCCGTGACGGACGATCCGTATACAACTCAAGAGAGAGAAATGTAGCACTTACGGATACTCCTGCTTCATATCCCCGAAAATCGCCCGGGACCAAGTCAGAACCAGCCCCGCCTCAAAGAACCACCACCCTAAGAAGACACAACAACTCATTACTGCCAGCTTGGGAAATTCACGAATCTCGTGGGGATTACGGAGGAGGAGAATCCGCTTCACTTCTGAAGGCCCATCTCGCGCAGCAGATCGCAGTCGAGAGATAGCAAGAGGTACAAACAAAGGTCCGCCGCCGCCGACACATCCATCACTTTCTCCGACCGCACTGAAGCGCGCCAACACCCCATGACGACCCTCGTAGTAAGAGCAACAGGGTCAACAAAAAACAATCCATCTGGGTCCTAATTGATAACTGGGAGTCACCGACATTATTTTCGCCTACTTTGATAAATGGATACAGGAAGGAAAAGCTAGATCCCCGTCAACACCCCACCTACGGTTCGTGGAAAAGGTACTACCGTATAGGCTCTATACAATTTGGTACTCACCTCGAGATTTGCCAGCGACGACTACCCAAGAAGATTCCTCGTAGTAGACGCCCGTCCCTCTAACATGTTGTCGGGGGCGCACTCTCTCAATGCAATAAAATCCATCCCTTCCGCATATCACATGATGATCAAGTTGCCTACCGTAAACGAGGTAGGAATGGTCTATGAGCGATCAACTGAGTGTCAGGACGTTACTCGTACTCATGAAACAAAGAACAATGACAACAACATATACTGACAAGCTCGACATGCGATGAGGTGCAATCTCGACCCGAGTCCCTCAAAAGAACTAGAACCAGTAACGTTGGATGACGACCCTGAACACCTCGTCTATATTCCGGGCCCAAGTTAGCGTATTCCTCAAAGCGCCCTCTCACCCGCTTTCGAGATGCACGTAGACGCCTTCGCCGTAAAACAGTGCATACTGGTGGATCCCTTCAATAATCACCATAGGCTGAACGTCACCCCATCTTCGCCGTACCAAGCAAATGAGGAGCTTCGCGCCGTAAAAGACAAAGCCATCAACGAGGAGGCGGCTCCAAACTCCTCCAAGCAAGAGCGATCAGGGAGGTGGAGTATCCCGAATGGCTAGCCTGGGCACCTAAGACTTCGCCAAAAGCAAATGGTAAGTGGTGACTCAGACGACTTCACCGACATCAACAAAGCATGCCCAGCCGGCGCCTTCCCTTCGCTAAGGAATGACCATCGCGACGCCACAAACAAAGCCACCGAACTCCCCTCGCGATGGACGCCTTCTCCGGCTATAACTGACAAGATGGACCTCACGACCAAGAAAAGACCTCGTTTCACTACAAATGTAGTGGAACTCATCGCACCGCGGTGATGCCATTCGACTCAAGAATACAGAGCCCTATCGTAGGTTGGTGAACCTGATGTTCCGTATGCGATAGGCAATAACCATGGAGATATACATAGATGACATGTCGTAAAATCCACCACGCCCGAAGCCCACATCGCCCATCTCGCCGTGAGGCGTTCCAGATCCCGAAATTACACATGAAGCCGAACCTACCGCAGCTTCTCGAGTGTCACCGGAAAATTCCCCGGGTTTCATATAGTCAACCACCGGTGAACGGAAAATCCGCATGTACCGTGCGCTTTCACGACATGCCATCACCACCGTGTATAAAGGAAGTCCAGCCGCCCACACAGAAGGATTCGCGTATTGCCGATCTCGCATCTAGGGCAAGCGATAAATGCCACCCTTCTTCCAAGTCCCGAAGAAGTGCCGCGGATGCAAGGTGTGAAGCATTCACAAAGATTAAAAGCATGCTCGAGTTCTCCCCTCCCGCCAAAAGTCCCGCCAGTATCTCACCTATACTTGTCATCACTCAACCGGCGCAAATTCGCCGTGAGAGATAAAGAACGAGTACCGCACCCGCCTTAATATCAGTCAGCCCGGGTGAGGAGCGAGGAGAGGTATCCAAGGATGGAAAATTAATTTCGCATTAGTAACCGCAGCCTCGAAGCCCGCCCCTATTTCCAGCGCTCATACCATGTGGTTCCAACTAATATCCGATGAAGCAGTGTTACATAAACCGCAGACCTCCGTAAGACTCACGGCTGGCCATGAGCCGAGCGAGTTCGACACGATACAAACCGAAACTCCACAAAAAGGGGCGTATCTTAGCCGACCACATGGAATCACTCGATGGAACCCGGCCGAACGCTCAAGCAAATTTACCACCTCCCAACTGAAACTCTCTCGTATGAGCCTCAAATGCACAAGGAAGCGAGCGGGTCTACCACCTCTCCGTAAGGAATACATTGAATAATGCACTCGATTCGGATTAAGCCTCCAACGGTCGAGCATGAGGTCATTGGCAGCTGGCCCCAACCTCGCCCATTCACCTGAAACTGACCGGGCCTAGAGGTCCGGCGACCCCACCGGTAGTAAGACAAATGTAAGATACCTATGAGGCTAAAAGCAAGGATGATCCTATATCTCCAAAAGGTACGAGAGAGTTATTAAAAAATCTGTGTTCAAGTCGTATGTCCCCAGAGTGTAAAAACTCTCGAGCTCTACGCCTCGTAGCGTGCTAGTAACAAATTTCGCAAGAAGACCTCAAAGAGTCAACACTTGCGAATATCCGCTGAGTCTCTATTAACCTCCCACGTGGAGGCTGCCCCGTGTCGAGTCCGCCGAAATGCAGCTGATGGACCCCATTCGGGACATCATGTACTCGGACACCACCCGACGACCCGAAAGAAGCAGCCAAGATAAGGACGAGGTTAGCTAGGTTCACTAATCACAAGGGAAGCCTGTACAAGCGAGGTTTCTTCACACCTATCCTGTGCACTAAGTGGGAAGATAATTCAATATGCATTTTCAAGAGAAGGGGATGAGGGTATATGCAATCACATCTGAGCCCGAGCACGGCGTGAAAGGTCTCGAGACAGTGGATACCATCGCCTGGCTAACACCTGCAGACGCGACCGACTAGTCAAGAAGTGACAAGCCGCAGCGACCAAGATCTTCGCGCCTCCCATCGCAGCCCCGACGTCAATCACAAGTCCTCACCCTTCCAACAATGGGCTAGATATACTGGACATTTGCCGGGTGCGCCAATGTAAGTTCATCATCGTCGCAGTGATTACTCGCCAAATGGGCCAAGCCGAGCCTCCTACCCACAATCACGCAACGTGTAAAATACGCACCTTGTGTGCATGAGCTATCATATGCAAAGCCTGTATCCCAAGAGCCCCCGCTGTGTCGAACACGAAAACAATTTGATAACGCTAAATTCGTAGACTGTACAGCCTGTAATTAAGAATTGCCACTGCCCCAGACATCCGCAGCTTCAACTGGCCGCCGGGTCACCATCAAGACCCTCGCGTCGCTTGAAGACCAAAATTGGAAGATCTTAAAAGGAAAGTGGGTGTAATACCTCCGAGCGCATGGGTCACGCAGTGACGTCACGTAAGTCAAGAACCCTCGAAACCCCTGCTTTGCACCAACCTTTGGCACCGCTTAGCCCCCGTCAAGCTCCGATTAAACCCCAAGGGCAAGAGCGTCAAAGCAGTGAGAAAGACACGACGAGGCTCTCCGTCTAAATCCCATCCCTTAGACGAAGCGCGAGTGCAAAGCTCTAAGGCGCACGTAAGATCACTAAAGTGAAGGATTTGCAGGCACACACACCTAAGTTAAACAGCTACACAGCCATGACTGTCTTTAAAAAGTTATCACTGAAGGGTTAATCACCCACAGACATGAAACGTCCCAACCAGAAGCACCCCATATCAGATAATCTCTGAGTCATCAAACAAAGTAAATTATGAACTCCAAAACGTAGGAGGGAAGGATTTACAAAGATACATGGAATGCGTAATATTCTAAGCGCTTTTACCGCAGAAACATTCATTCAGACATGGAATAAAGCCTTACTCAATTTTAGACGACGAAGCCGAAGCCACTGGTTATTTTGTTAGATGTCACAAGCGACTCAGACATATAATGTTTAGAAATATATACAAAGAGGAAGTTCATAGCCATAAAAGAAAAAGTCTTTCTTTATTCCAATATGATTACATTCAATTACAATCAGTGGTGTCATCGACAGCATCTGAAACACCCAAGATGCGCCTCAAAAAAAAAAAAAAAACTTCAGGAAGGAAAAAGAAGAAGAAGAAGAGATGGAATGATTTTGTGCGGAAGGGAAAAGGGAGAAAAGAAAAGAGGAGAAGAAAAAAAAAAGGGAGAAAAGAAAAGAGGAGAAGAAGAAAAAGGGATGGAAAGAATTTGTGAAAGGAAAGAAGAAAAAGAGAAGGAGATGTGGAAGAAAATATGAAAAAGAAGGAGAAGGAGAAGAAAAGAGCAAGGAAAATAAAATAAAAGATGAGAGTAGGTAAATAAGAAGAGAGATGCACCGCCCTCTCTGACGCAGATTCCCTAAAGACGGCTGTGGAATAACATGACTCCCATAAAGGGAGACTAGGAAAAACACAACCCTGCCGCGTAGCCGACAGACTCCGCACTGCACTTCCGTGGATCCCCTGCCGGAAGACCACCGCACTGGACATGCTTCATCTCACACGCACTCCGGGGCCACGCACCACAAAAAACAGTATTCGAAATATCAAATCCCAATGTGAAGCCGCCATTTATAAAACAGTTGCCCCTGAATCACGCAAACGCTTCAAATTCTCCATAAATCAGTATTAAAGACGCTCGTGCCTTTCCAAGAGATCAGAAGTCGAAAAGCCTCAACCCTCGCTTAAAAACCCAACTTCAAGAGTTCGCCTACTCCGACATGTCACGCCACCCGAGGAGTCGATCGCCAAAGTTACATCGCCACTTCTGGGCTTCGCCGAGCTCCGGGGCCAAGAAATTCACTCGACGAACACCTACCCTGGGATGTGTCACGCTACCTAAGGAGTTAGATCAACTCAGGCTATATCGCCACTCGTCTCGCCGAGCCTGCCACCACTGACGTTAACTCCTCCGACAGTCACGCTACCTCGAGGAGTCGATCAACTAAGGTTATATCGCACCGCCCCGCCCCGAGCCCGGCCAGCCACTTTGACGCAGCCCATCACTCCGACAAGTCACGCCACCCGAGAGTCAAACATCACCAGCCATCGCACTCCTACTCACACCAGCCCAGCAGAAATTCACTTTGATCTAGTTCATCTACTCTGGGGGACAGTCACACTACCCGAGAGGAGTTAGATCACCCTCAAGCCGCACGCCACTCGCCTGGCAACTTGAGCCCAAGAGCTCACTTGACGAAGCGTTCATTCCATCTGATGTGCCCACGCCATCTTAAGAAGGTCGATCACCAGTTACACATCGCCACTCGCCACGCCGGAGCCCGCCAGCCACTTCACGAGCGTCCATCTACTGACAGTCACGCTACCCGAGGAGCCCGTGACCCGCCCAGCGCATCGCCACCCGCCCGCGCCCGGAGCCTAGCGTACCACTTCGACAAGTTCGTCTTACTCAAAGACAGTCACACAACCTCGGGCTGAATCGGGCTCAACCTCGTGCAAATCACCAATCCAGTCAAAGAGCTCAGATCGACGAGCTCAACCATTCTACACGTGCTTGCGTAGCCTAGAGTTAGTCCGCTTCGTAATAATCGCAATGAGCCTAAACAAATTTCACTTTGACGAAGTTCGCCTACTAACACAAAGTCACAATAACCCGAAGGAATCAATTCAACTCAAAGTAAATCACCGACAGCCCACGGAATAAATTGTACTCACTGAAGTTCGCCTACTCAAGACAGGTCACACAACCTCGGTTGCTGAATCAATCCAACTCAGTGCAACCTCACCCCACAGCCTAGTTACCGACGAAGTTCAGCTCATCCCGTAAAGACAGTCACACAACCCGAAGGAATCCGCCTTAACTCAGTAAATCACCGACAAGAGCCCAACACCGCTTTGACGAAGTTCGCTTCACTCAAGACATGTCACACAACCCGAAGGAGTCAATTCAAATTTCATGCAAATCGCTAATGGAGCCCAAGAAACTGCAGAATGACGAGCTCAACCTTTACACACAGCCACGTGAGGCTCTGTGAATCAATCTGGCCTCATGACCAAGAACTGAAACAAAGAATCAGCATCAGACGAGCCTCCAACCCTCAACACAAAGCCATGTACTCTATAGGAATCAACCCACTTATGCAAATCGCAGAACTGAGCCCAAGAACCTCGCATTGATGAGCTCAACTCTTTCAACATGCCATGCAGCCTTGTGGGTCAATTCAAATTTCATGCAAATCAAGAACGGAGCCCAAGAAATAAGAATGACAGCTCAACCTTTACACAAGCTCGCAGCCTTGTGAGAGCGATTCAAATCTACGCAAATCGCGAACGGTCAAGAATCACCTCGATTTGAAGCCTCACCTTACACCGAAGCACGCGTAAATTTAAGATTGACCAATTATGTAAATCAAGAACGGAGGTTTAGCAGCCATGAAGGTCACTGTTTTCAAATCTCGTGGCACATTAATAGTCCAGAAGAGATTTAATCCGTACCACAAAAATCAATAACTGATCGCCACTCGCAATTGACTTAGTTCGAACCCTTACACGTCACTTTATTCAACCTGGGCAATCAACCACTGAGTCAAAGGAGTTTACATCACGTCTAACCGTCCATGACAGTCACACTTATCCACTAACCTGAAGTAATCCACCACGAAACCAAAGAATTCACTGAAGAGGTTTAACCGTCAACTTCAAGATTCAATCAATGATGTTTATCAAGATGAAATAGAAAAATGTAAAATGCAACATAGACAATACAATCATATTTATTCAAAGAAAAATAAACAAATGTACCAAAGGGAGACACAAACCATATAAAAAGGGCCATGAATATCTATTAAAAGGAAGGCTTCATATGTCTTGGGCCCCAGGCCCAACAACAAAAAAAAAAAAAAAAAAAAAACAAGTATACATGAGTGAAAAGCAAGCGTCACATCAGTAGAACGAGTGCCAGAACCTAGGGGGTCGCCAGTGGAACAAAGCAGGAAGAGGGGAGTGGCTTCTCAAACAGAGCACCCCATTCGAGAATAATTCGCTGCAGAAAGACTCCTCCGCTCCTCACTGGGAGGCCTAAGCTTCAAGTCCAAGCCCCAGATGCAAAACGTTAAGGTTCTCCGCCTTGAAAGCAAGCCACCCAGAGGCCCACTGAGCGCTGGCTTGGTCCCTCAATCTCCCTATAACTTCATCTCTTTGAGCAACCAAAGTAATTTGCTGATAAAGGTCCCCACGCAGTCCACGACACTCTTCATTCACCGCCCGCCGACATGGCCTCGTGAGGCTTCACTAACGAGCACCATCCAAAGAATAGCCACCTTTATCGCGCACTCGCCATTGCCTCACTTAGTTCCTTCCTTGACCTCAGCCGCCGAGATGTAATGAGCTCATCCCTAATCGTCCAAGCTCATATCAAGGTGATCGCAGCCCCATCCCGGTCCTTCCGCCCAAGTCATTCCGCAGACAACCCGCAGCCTCGCCCGAACCCCGGGCTCACCTTCAACAGCCCAACAAGCTTACTAACCTCATCCTTCTCAGCTTCCTCTCGAAAGACCGGCCGACACATGGTGTGCTTTAAATCAGATTTAAGCTTCTCAACCTCCCGCCATACTGCACTGCCTTAAGGCGTACCCCGACCGCCATGTTGTGTGGAGGCCACCTTCTCCCTAAGCTCTGCGGATTTAACATGCCGTTTAGTTTATTTTTGGCCAAAACCTCAACCAGTAGCCACTCAGCATATTCTAAATACAAAGTCAACGGGCCCAAGACGAGACCGACTTTCAACTCAAAACAGAAATCGACATGACATGATATGGAAACGTACGGAGGCGACCGATGAGAGCCAAGGCCTCGTCATTAATCTGCGCTCTCGACCTCTCAAGATCGGACCTTAAGGATTGACTTGCATCAGGCCTACTGTGGTTCAAAGATTTGAGAAGCAAAGAGTCCCCATTCGCGATTGATTCCGTGATTTTTTCTCTTCAACTCTTCCGCCCTTCTCGAGGAGGCGGCCTAGCACTCTTTCAAGAAGTGATTCGCACTGCATGCGTGGCAACCCGCCAACTACGCTTCTCGACGGATCCACCCAGAGACTTTCGCCCCTCGCAGCGGACTTAGAACGGTCGCGCTCAAGACTATAGGAGTCTTCGCCATTAAAGGAGCCCCGCTCCGACCTTCGAGCAGGAGTCGACGGAGAAGACGAAGACGCCCCCAACTTTGGAACCTTAGCCAAAACCGACCGATCTTTATCAGCGGAGCCCGGGGTTTTCCGTTTCACACTCTAAGGCTTCCGACACAGCATTTCCAACTGAGCCAAAAGCTCTCCCTTGCAGGACTTATCGCAAGGCCCAACTGAGACTCTCACGGTAGAAAGAGGCGAAGGCCCTGTAGCGCGAGGGAGAGCGCACTTCGAAGCTCTCGAAGGGCCTGAATTGCCCGGATGACCGCCTCCGCATAAGGATTCAGCGGGGCACCCCCTCCCACGCCATGTTGCTACAAGATCATCTTCAGCACCGAGGTCAATTCAAGCACCGATGGCAGGAGGATAACACATAATCTAAATATTCGACACTTCGATGCTGCCATACCGAGAACAACAAATACCACGCAGATTCTCGTGGGTGGTCCAAGCCACCCAATGCCCAAGAGTGTCGCCTTTTTGTCAAGAAGGTCATATTCCCAACTCGCCACTAACAGCAAGAAGGCCCTTCCACGAATTGGGAAGAAGGAAGATCTGGAATCACCGCAGGGAGCCCCGCGCGCCAGAAATAGAGAGAAGCCCTGAGGTCTCCTTCTCGGTGAAAGGTAAAAGAGCAAAGCTAAACCGGGAACACCGAGCCCTTATCCCAAAGAAGGCCAGCACAACCGCGATGCTATTCCCAACCTGCGAGCTTCTGGAAGACGACATTGAGTCAGAACACCCCTTGCTGTGCTGGGATGTGCAAAGGAAAATCAAGACCATTATCGTTGGGCTACTCGAAGAAACACACCATCTTCTAGCATTTAAAACTACATAAAAGGTCAAAATATCTGGGGACCACACCCGAACACCAAAAGGGGGTCGGTAACGTTTAACAAAGGTAGACCCATATGAAGGACCGACCACATTCCCACGTATATAGCATGTCAGATCTTTGCTGCATTTTAAGGTATTCCCATCCCCTGATATTTCTAATAATTATCTACTTCCTCTACCCTTTCCAAGGGAAGAGTGTAGACGCCCTAGGAGCGCTTTTCTTTCGGTTCAACCGCTGAATCCAGAGGGAGGTGCACGCCCTGGGGGCTCGCCCTGTGAACCCGTAATGGGCCAAAGGGTCACCCGCCAATACGCAAGGTGCCAAGAGCGACCCACCCACGGTGGATCAATTTAACTCCTTAGCTCTGTCGTAATTAACGAAAAGAAACCAAAGTGATAAAGACGCGGCGGCCCTAGGAACAAAACAGAAGAAGCTAGCACGAAAAATGCCAGAAAAAGACTCTACACAAGAGGGTCAGACGGAGAACTAAGAGACAATGAAGTACGAAATCGCTGAGAATAAAGAAGAGATCGCAAGATTAGAAGCACACAAGACAGAGGAGGTTTGCAAAAGAAACAAAAGGAAACTGAAAGGAGTGTGAGAAATAGGCGCGAAAACCAAAGAGTCATCATTATAGCAAGGCGTATGGCGGCGATCAAGCCCTAACTACCCTAGTCTCGGCAGCAACGCAGCCTGCGACCCACGCAGACACGTTACAGCTCGCCCATCGCACACCGCATAAAAAGGGCTGGGGCAACCGATAGTAATTGAAAATAAGGCCTGGGCCCACTTACTGTGCCCTTCCGTGAAAAGGCCACCAATGAAACACTCCTCAGCCCACCTCCGCTAAACCTCCCCAAAGGCGATTCCAGCCTCTTTTTGCGCTGGGCCTAAGCCTTTCAAGGTGTCACCTGCAGTAATGGGTCCAATCCGCTTAGCCCAAAGGTTGATTAGGGGAAGTCCCCCTAAGATAAGGGAAATAAAGTATATTATTCTGCAAATCCAATCGTATCCCTCGATAAGGAAAGACAGATAATAACAGTTCATCATCAAACCGTATCCCCCAATAAGGAAAAAAGTGACACATCCTAAATAGCTTCTTTCTATATCCTTTACCAAATCCGATATCAACAATAATAAGAAATATCCCATCCAATGGGAATGAATCCAAGTCACCATCCAATTAGTAGAACATCTACTATAAATACAAGGCCACCCCATCGGTGAAAGGTACGCATACTCATACACAAACATACGCCAATACTAAGCAATCTAAGTGGCCCACTTTTCTCTCGGGAAGTCACTCCACTTAGCATCGGAAGGCCACCCTGCCCCCATCGACCTCTTCTTCTTCTTACTTTGCGCAGGGAGTAGATGTACCCTTCGTAATCCGTGAGCATACCAAAGATTGTAGCGATCCTGGCTTCAGCATTCCAGACGCATCCAAATTTACATACCCAAATTCACAAAGAACTCCAGTCCCGCCCCAACGACGCCACACACCCTCCTCTCAAATTAGTTCCGGCTGAAAAGGCATCACAAACATATATCAAAAATTCTAGAATTCTAATACATGTATACATAATAAAAACAAAAGCCACAACCGCTTCTAGCTACTATGATGAGTCATCTCCTCGCAGCCCCCTGACCGAAAATAATATCCCTACGTAGCCATCGTCGCAGAGGCGGACCACTCAATTTGTCACTTCCACCTGGCGTACATGTAATGTTCCACGGAAAGCATACATTCAAGTAAATGCGTGATCCTACTTGAAATGCCCGCTACGATCAACTCATATCCCGGTCCTCATCGACTCTCTCACTCGCCTAAGCCACGTATGAGAAACCTTATTTTCAAATAAAGATGTTTGTTTTTATTTACGGACAACCCTCCTGGAGAGGTGAGCGGACTGATCCGATTCTTTTAGTGGACAACCCTCCGATGTATATCAATCGGGCCGACCGACGATTGATATTTTATATGCGGGATCACCCCTCCGATAATTATTATTATTTAGTCAACCCTTCAAAACCATTCTCTCTAAGAATCACCTCATGCACTCTTACCCCTATTGTTCTTGTGGGTGCCCGCATATGCGAATGCACATGCCAATTCCAATACAATTATATAACACACGTAAATATATAATAATGCATATATTCACATAATTTTAAATCACACAAACATGTCATGTAATTTCACACCATTACACCAAAAATTACCACTTGGGCTAATTATCAAACACGAGCACCAACCTGAATTACTCAACTAAATATTATTTCACAAAAACGGTTTTGAACACTATTTATATGAACAGCGGAAACTTGTTATCGTACTCCCACCGTGTTAATCATTCGCTCACTCAGAACCCCAATTTCAAGCTTACTCACCCATACACATCACAATACAATTTATTCAACAATTTCCAACTCAAATGCCTAAAATAGTCCAAGGTGTCACTTTAACGTCCAAATGATTTCAAAAAATTTACTTTGGCCCCAAGTTTTGGGACCAATCAAATCTGGCCGCTCAAAGCCTCAAACCAACCGAAACATTATAAAACACTTAAATAAAGTGTAAAAACCCAATTAGGATTTAAAACCCCTACTCCTCTCTGGAACAAGAACTTCCTAAACCTACCCGTGCGTAGGGCTCCCCTCCGTAGCGTACCTTTCTTCTGTACCGAAGGACTTCGACCTTGGCCAGATCTGGTCGTGAACCCAGAGAGAATTGACACTCTCTCACTCTAAAAAACAAAATCACCTACTGCATCTCCCTTCTCCTTCATTTCACGTTTTGGCTCTTATGATGACACTTATTCCCTTTCGCCTTTTCCCCACGAACAAATCTTAATGTTAATGTTCATTTTGGTCCTTCACTCGATTCTATTACATTCTAAGACTATCTCTGGGCCGTCCATTTCATCATCTCTACCCATGCACCTCAGGTATGAGAACATGTTATATGTGACTTTTTCACATCTCAAGTCGCTTTCCAAAGACTTCAGAGTCCTCACACTTAAAACGTGCAGTAAATCTGACCGTCTTTAATTCGACCGAACGACGTGGTAGCTGGGGATTCGCAAGACGATTCCAACTGAAACTTGCTTTGCCATCCGAGATCTAGAGAATAAATTTCAGAATTTTTACCGAAATTACAATTTTATCCCTTTTCCGTAAATCGAATTTCTGGATCTTACATCCCTCCCTCTCCCAGCCGAATCCTCCCAAATTCTGCGATGGCCACAATCACTCACATGCATATGCAATGTGTACCATACTGGCATGTAAATAGCTTTAAATGTTAAACGACTAAACCACTTACCTTCATCCCAAACAAAGAAGGGGATAGGTGGCCTCGTATCGTGTCCTCTCGCCTCCCACGCGACCCTACACTCCATACGCTCATATACCTCACTGGCCTCACCGGCTCAAGGCCGCAAACCCGATCACGCTATTAAAATGCACACCGGTCCCTCCTCAAAGGTCCCATCATCAATGTCAACTCCTCAACCCGTCCCCAATCCACCACATGAGCTGGGATCCTGAGTATACTCCCGAGCATGGAGACGTGAAATACCCGTGGACACTGACATGTCGGGCGTAACGCCAATCGGTAATGCAACAAAGGCCTACCCTCTCGAGTGCATCTCGAAAGGCCCAATGAACCCTGGCGATAACTTCTCTCGCTGCCAAACCCGACCACTCCTCTTAGGTACTCACCCTCAAGGCTAGACGCGATCTCCAACCCTCGAACTCTAAGGGCTCGACGCCGTATCTTCCGTGAGAGAGATAATCCCTTCTATCGGCCTGAGTCGTGAGAAGACACTCACGCCGTGATCGCTTTACCTTCTCTCGTAGGTGCCCTTAATCGCATCAGGACCCGTGGATGCAGCTCTCTCTCCCACCTTTGTGGTCCAATATAACAAAGGATTCACGTGGGCTCTATACAATGCCTCATTGCACATTTATACTCGTCGATAACAATTGTTGTAAAGGCCTACTCAAGGGAAATTGCTCCTCTCGCCTACTTATGATCCAAGACACATGCCTATAAATGCGGTCCCTCTCTAACACTTATATATAATCCACACAACATGTAACCCTACACAACCCCGCCGTAACCGACCTCTCCCAAGGTCACAATCACCACAACCAATGACCATCAACGAGTCCATGTCATGAATGATATCCATATACCAAGCCCCTACCGGCTCAACAACACCCAATACAATTTCCAAAGGGTTATCCAATTCTCGAGTCACTCCCGACTCCTATCATCCTCAACTCTCTAAGTCTGATAACCCCGACCGCTGCAGCCATCTCGAGTCACTCCCGACCCCATCACTCAACTCTAAGTCCGCGTGATAACCCCGACCGCAGGTTTTCATCTCTAGCAACATAACTTTCTACTACACCGCGAAATTCTTTTCACATTAATAATACGTAAATTCCCTGATATTCACGGGTCCTTACACCCAATAATGCAAATTCTTGATTTCTCCACTCGGGCCCCCACACCAACACGTAAATGTGGATAGCCCCTCTGGTCTCTTACAATCTCCTCACGTACTCGATGCTCCCTGCCCTTACACCCACACGTAAATTCGACGTCTCCCCGGTCTCTTACACCCACACAGAAATTGATATCTCATCTGCCCTTACACCCACACAAAAATTGATATCTCCCCCAGTGTCTTACACCCAACTCCGTGCTTCTCACCTTATGGGATTAGCTGGGCCCTTCTTGCTTTGCCCTACACACATCAATTTCCTCTCTTCATTTCCTCGATTCGAACTATGAGTGGCTCCTGACGTAATCCCAAAGACAAACTCAATCCAGCGTACCTACCAAGAGTGGTGAATGACCACCGCACCCGCCACCCGACTCATTACGCTCCGTGCACATGCACGTAATAATGCCAAACTGTGACACCCCAATCCCGGGGGTCCACCCTGACCAGAATCTTAGAGATCTCTAACCCACAATCCCGACCTATCCGGTCAACTCTCACCCTACACCCTAGGGAAGAACATCCACATCTAGTTTCTCTAAAGGCCTCAACCTCTATGCCCAAATCCATCACACAAGATGCAACAATAAATGAATATGATGCATCCACTTAAACGCCACGCAGTCAACAGCGGAGCAGAAACCAGACCTTACATATCCCACTTACTCAGATACCAAACAAAGCATCATAGAGACCTCGCCTCCCAGGACAATCTCTCCTCATATGCCCAAGTCGCCGATTAGTCAACATACTCGTCCCGCCCCGCCTCGACTAGAAGTCCCACCGTGAGTCCCATTCCCGACCCTCGACCCACACTCCGACCCTCCGCCCACCAGGCCGTCGAAGGTGCTTGTATAGCACCCTGAAACTGAAACCGGTTCATTCGAATCATAATGCCAGGTGTGCAGGAATGAACCGTGATACTCTTCGGCTCGCCAAATTTAACTCGGATCAGGTCAGCCGGCAGTCCCGATCCGCCTCTCGTGGTAATCCCGGTCTCACGCCTAGGGTCGACTAGGCCCAACTTCGACTGATGCCTAACTGCACTGGTCCCGAACTCGTATGAAGCAAAAGTCTTCACCCTTCCCCGAACTAGGAAGAAGACCCATCCCCTCGCACAACAGACCGATCTCGAAAAAGTGCCCGTGCATCTCGATCTCTTTCTCCATGGTCGCGCCATTCGAACCACGCAGTTCTATGTCCCGTAGCGGCGTCCCAATTATCCCCCCGATCGGACAACTCACCCCATTTCAATCTCCTATCCCCGGCCATGTAATCACAAGAACCTGCCAGCTCCGTGAATCTAGCCACATAATCCATCACTCACATCGTCCCGTCTCAAATTTAGGAACTCCCGAGCCCCGCATGCCTCGCACTCCATCGAAAAATACTTACCCATGAACAACCCCGAACTCGCCCATGTCATCGCCTCAGGTCTCTAGAGGTCCTTGCCCATTTCCACCATACATAGGCCTCACACTTCGGAACGTAGCTAGCCTATCCCGGTAAAGGCGTCGAGGTAATCTCCATAGCCTCAACACCTTCGACCGTTTACGGTAACCAATAGTCTCGCCACCATCGATTTCCTCCCCTTGTAAAATGCTCTGGAGGATGATGCACCCCAATATCTGTAGGTTAATAGCCCCTCGTACTACCTCGCCATACCAGCCTGGCTATGGCGTACCGCAACCCAAGTGCCAACCCAACAAAGGCCCGCTAATCAACACGGTGGCTAGTCAAATGCTGGTGGTGCCTCGACCGCATCTCGTGACCCTCTACGCATTGGGCTGGTCCCTACTAGCAGCCATTCTGGGCCCAATGCCAGGTCTCTACAGCATAAACACAAATTCGAGACACTATTCATACTGAATACAATATATATACCTTATGTCTCCAGATTTATATGCAAATGTAGACAATTTATTTCATATGTCAAATCAATTTTATCCACAAAAATTTTATTTTCGAAAATTTCATTTTTCCAAAATTTTTTCTCATTTTATTTTATTTTATTTTATTTCATTTAATTTAATTTTTTTTTTTTTTTTGAAAAATATTTATGATGAACAAGATTCAATATGAATAATGCCCAAAAATGACTCTAAATGCATCGAGTCCATTGTCCTTGTTAACGGATTGGGTTTTTTCCATTGGTTCTTGTTCTTGCCACCGTACCAAGCTACGCCCGATAATGGCTGTAACTGCATAAAGAGATCAGACTCGAGTTTGGTTGATTTCCATGGGTTCTGTCCTTGTTGTGGCCCTGTGTTTAGGGATCGTAGTGTTTATTCTTCGGTTTTGTTCGGGACCCACATTAGAGCTCCCAAATTAGACCTCCCAGGTTCCCTCTCACTCTTGCTCAGGGTGTAGCATGTCAGAATTAAGTAAATTATTTCGCAGAACAAGATTATTTATTGAATCAAAAATAATTGATTAATAATCAAATGACTCAATGAATCCATTATAAAATAATAATTTTATTAAAACAATAAAATATATTCATTTATACTGGATAGATAAGATACCTGACATGGATCCATAATTGTATTGTCATTAGTCTCCCAAATCTGTAAGAGACAAAATTAATGAAAGATTAGGGTTGAAGATGAATTTTTTCTTCTCATAATTAACATGCATAAAATTATAATATGATTATGTTTAGTCTATAGATTAATAAATTAATCTAACATTCTTCCATTCTTAACTTGAGATACAATATTTCAAAGAGCATCTAAGGGTTTTTGAACCGTCATTATCATTATTTTTATTTTCATGTACTTAGGATGGGTTGGATAATGATGGTTTAGAGTTGGCATACTTGAAATCCTTCCATCCCTTTCTTAGAGAAATCATTATACACTATTTCCATATGCATTATTGATATCCTGCATTTTGCACTATTTCCCTATTTTTTGCATGATCATCTGCCTGCAGCTTGGGATTCAAAGAGGGTGGTTAGAATTGGAGTTCACCTGTTGAACACTAAGGAAATGCACTATTTTTGGGTAATATTATTTTGTTGATTCATGTTGAGTGAAAGGAAGACTGAAGAAATAAATTTTATGGTTCAGTTTACTTTAAATATATACAAATTAGACTTTTTGGCCTTTATGGTTCTTCGAACTCGTTTTGTAACAAAATTTCGTGATTGAAATATGAGATTGGCCTCATTTTGGCCCATGGAACTTCACTTGAATCTTTTTTGTTAACATGGTTTTGGTTTGGTTATCTACTATATATCATTAGCTGAAATCTTTGGGTGGGAGTAGATTATATCTCCTTATGGTATAAGATTTATGTTACCTCCAAAAAGATTCCATCAGCCATATTTGGTAACAAATAGCAGCTAAAAGAAAAACCCCATATATATCTACCCTTATAGTTGCGTTGAACAAATCACCCCATCTATATATCACCTTTTAGTACCTTTATAGGTGGGCGCCAAATTCATTCTCACCAAGTGATATCACTCCCTTAGTATCCTATAGATGTGGCCAGGCAAATAGCCTCTCAATTATATCACCCTTACACTGTCACCATTAAACAGCTAACCCGTGGTCACCTGCGTAGAATTTCACCATGAAATAGCTTCTGTAATACCCCAAAATATGTCTTAATAGTTTTATAACATGTTTAGGGTTTAATATAAGTTAAATCAGATTTTTTGGAAAATAAAACGAAAACCCAGAATTTGTACAAGATACAAGGATAAATTTGTAATTTGTCAAAACAAGATATAAAAGTTATAAGATAAGAACATTATGGGCTAAAGTAGAATATAGCATGAGTTGATTTGCAAAAAGAAAGGAACTTGATAACTAAAGTGCAATAAAGGAGAATACCAAATAAGACCCATTTAGGGTCTCTCATTTGGGGCATTTGGAGACAAATGGGTGGAGAGAAAAGGAGGTTAAGAAGCAAGAAAAAGTATTTAGAAGTAGGGGCTAAGAAGTATGAGAAAACAAGAAAGAAATGTAAGGGAATGCCATGATTTAGCATGGAAAATCAAATCATAACCCATTTTTTTTTACAATTTTGGGTCTAAAAGAACCCACGGTATATTGGTGGAGTTTGCGCTTTTGTACTATATTCGAGTTGTTTCGTTTGGTTTTGCGATTAATTTAGGGTCAGACAGGAAACTAAGTATGCATTCCCAAATTTTTTAGACTTAGGAAACTTCCTAACCCATTAATTGTGTATAAAGAAGTAAACCAAGTAAGTCTTCCTTATATGCTGGGAATTGTTTAATTGTGTTTCGACTTGAGTTGATTGATTGTAATCCTCAATCGAGAGGAATATTTGTATTGCTGAGGAAATATCGGGCTTTTGCAGAAATGTTGTCAAAATTTCTCGAAAACCCATGTTTTTGTCTTGGTCATAATTTCTTCGTCCGAACTCCGTTTTGGATATTCTTAGACTATATGGAAAGCTCTTTGAGTCTAGAATCCATCCATATATAGCTTGATGATATTGGAACTCAACAGTCCTCAGAAACACGAAAACGGTAAACCATGCTGGTCCCGCTCGTAGTCACCGCTCATGGAAGCCCAACTGGATGGTCATAATTTCTTCGTCCGAACTCCGTTTCGGATGTTCTTGGACTCTTTGGAAAGCCCTTTGAGTCTAGAATCATCCATATATAGCTTGATAATATTGGGACTCATATTTGGTCCAGAAATCATGAATAATAGTATACCCTGCTGGTTCTGCTCGTAGTTACTGTTCATGAAAAGCCTCCAACTTCGGACGGTCATAATTTCTTCATCCGAACTCCGTTTTGGATGTTCTTGGACTCTATGGAAAGCCCTTTGAGTCTAAAATTCCATCCATATATAGCTTGATGATATTGGAACTCATATTAGGTCCAAAAATCATGAAAAACAATAGGCCCTACTGGTTCTGCTCGTAGTTATTTCTTGCAAGCTAGAAGTAAATCTAGTATTCAAGCATTTCTCCAGGTTCCTCCTCTTCCTGAATCCAACAGAATTTTATTTTTTATAAACAAAAACAGCTCTAAACTCCAAGGCTGATTACAGCTATATATATAGTTGACAAACTCCAATTTCAGACAAGCATTTAAGCTTCTAATTTTACATATAAGAACCCATATGTGCTTTGCACAATTGGCCAATATGCATAAAAAAAATAATAATAAATAAAAACACAAGTAATTACTACTAGCAGACAGAAGAACTAGATAAAATATCAAGAGGCTTTACATTTTTCTGATTGTTTCGGGAGACTTGAACGTGCAAGAATCTGGTGTCAATGATCATCTTCACCACGTCTCTCATGGTAGGGCGTGGAGTTGGAAGCTTGTTGGTGCAAAGGATACCAACCTTCAAGATCTTTAGCATGTCCTGTCTGACAAGATCAGATACCACATTACAGTCAAGAAGTTTTCGCATATTTTCCTGGTCATTGAGATGAGTCCCAACCCAATGTACAATATCCTTTCCTTCTCCATACTCCTCTTCAATCGGTCTTCGACCAGTCACTAATTCAAGTAGAAACCTCACGCCAAAACTGGAGCACATCGCCTTTCAGTAATTTTCAGAGTATATGCTAGCTCTGTAAAAAAAATGGAACCAACATAACAAAGCAAGTCAGTTTCTGTTCCAACCTCATATTTGCAAATCCATGATTGAAATATGAGATTTGTAGAAACAAACGTAGATAGAAAAGTGTGTAAAGTGTTAACATATGCCATCTTCAGGTTGAGGGAGAGATTTCAAGAGATTTTCTAAGTTTGGTTTCGATGATTTTCAGTCAATAATTTGGATTATATAGAAGATTGAAGCTAATTCACAATGGCAGAGCAGTCAACATAGATGAAAGTTAAATCAAATGCAAAACACTACCCAACAGCAATTTAATGAAGATCAAGTTCAATTCATTGGAAACATAATAAAATTTTATCAGTCCATCCAAAATTCAGAGTCAGCTTAGAAACAGCAGCGGAAATAAATTATCAAGCTCCTTTAGGGGTTTGAATAGGACTTGAACAGGCTTGAACTTAAAATAATGTATGAAGAAATTAGAGCTTGTAGACAAATATTTTCAAAGACACTTTTTCGTACCTTTACAAAATAAGCTTGTTAGTATTTTTTTTTTCTTTATAAGGAGAAAAGGTCACTATTTAGAAAATTTGCTTGTAAATGTTTGAAAAAGAAAGAAAAGAAAAGAAAACTCAATGTAGTCTAAATGTAAGGCTGATATAGTATGTTCCAGAGGGTTGACCAACTAACAATTAATAAGCATAGTGTGAGAAGTTTTTCTTTTAATCATAAGCTAAACTGTATTTTCTCGCTTTTCCACACATCAATTCAATGTCATCTTCAATGATGGTCCAAACCTCATCATATTTTCTCACCAAGCATGATGGATTATACGTCATGCATATATACCCAAATAGTTTGAAGATGCTCAAGACCTTGACTTATAAAACCCCACTAGCTCTATATGCTTGTACGAGGGAAGAAAAAGAGTGGAAATAGAATCTCATTTCATTTCTTTCTTCATTCCTATGTTTGAAGTTATATGTTGAATAGGAAATGGAATCAACAAAAAAGCGAGCCTTGGAAATAAACCCTACTTCTAAGTAGGAATTTGATTCATTATACTTATGTGGTATTTTGATTCTCTCTTTTAAAGAGATAATATAAAATAACTTCTGATGGTGCTGCTTCTATCGATATTACCGGAGCTTGCTAGTGGTCATTGGCCGGTCCGTCTGCCTGGACATGTACAACCCACACGCAGGTGGTCCGCTAGGAGCTCGCCGCCTCCGATGCCTAAGCCATTTTCTTTCTTAACAGCAAAGGGAAAGAGATCAACCCGTTGATGGTTTTGTGTGATCGCGCATCTTTCTTTGGTGGAATTGTTCCCATTTATCGTGCGATCACGATGACTTTTCTTGTTAGACTACGATACAAGATCTTCTCCAATCGTAGGGAACCTCCTCTTCCTTATCACTAGCTTAATATTAGAGGATAATTAGGAGTCAGAATCTGTGAGACCTCTCCCTTAATGAGTAGATATCTAGATCATGGAGCGGAGTGCTTCCTCTTACATCACAATCGTGGATAAACATTATCCTCACACCACGTCCAGCCCATCAGCTAGCCTCTCAGCCCTAGCCGCACCTGCCAGAACCAAAGACGCTGGTCACGGCCGTAGTCCCCACGTGAGGCTCTTCTCAACCCCACTGAGGATGTGTCAACCCGCTTTAAGCTTTTCTCGATGACTCGCCTCGGGCCTCGCGCCCCGGCCTAGTGCGCTGATTTTAGGCACTATCGGGCTTCCATCCCTTAGCCTGCGAGCTAGTAAGGGGCTTCGAATCGCTGGATCGAGCAAAGGAATTCCACGGGCCGAACAAAGCCTGCTAGTCTAGGCTTGCTCAAGGCCAACGACGATGCACGATAGCCTTCTCTTCGATCACGTCCATCTATTTAAGCTGGCATTTCTAGTGCTTTAGAAGTATATCATGACCGGGTCGACTATTTTCCCCTATTCCTCAAACTTCCTGGTCTCGTGATTTTTCCTTCATCTTCTCTAGCCCTTTGCCTTCAAAGTTGTACCGACTTTGGGGAGCGATTGTCTCCCGACACTCCCTCTCTCTAGTTAGGTATCGCTCTCTTCTTTCCCCCTGCCCTTCTCGCCCTGACTCGCGGTCCTTGGGTCGGTGCGCTTCGTCCCGTGTTAGTTGTTTGCTTCCCCTCCCTTATTATTCCTGGATTTCTTTCTCGAAAGGACAGGATCGTGGGAGCTACCAAGCCAGACTTTCTGATCAGGGAAGTGGGTCACTCGCGAGATTCTCGCTTATCTTTCATCTCCTTCCTGCCTTAATCACGCAGATTCATTGTCTCATTGGCTCCTCTTGGTTCAAGATAGTGATAGTCTCATTGAGGAACTTCTGATTAGTGCGCATGTGTAGCGTCCCACATCCAAACATCATTGTCGACCGGTCCCTTTAGTGTGACCCTCCTCCCCTGTCCCGAGCAAAGGCAAGAGCAAGGTCAAGTGAGATCGTGCACCTCGGCGCCTTCGACCACTGGAGGGCTGCTGTAAAATGGCTAAAGTAATACTAATGTGATCCCACTCCCTTTAAATCGAAAAAGAAAATGTGGGTTGATTTTTCTACCAGAAAATCCAGCCCCGAGAGATTAGTTTTTCTTCTGAGTCTGCCAATTACCAGCATTAAGTTTTATAAAGGGAAACCACATAGAACAAAAACCCCAATGACCCAAGAGGAAAAGTTATTCATATAGATTTCTAGGCTGGGGTCACATTACTCCATCTGAAGGTACCTCATATGAGGTAGCACCCCTTCAGCCCAATCTTTCAGGTCTCACTAAAGAATTGGCACAAGAGATATATGGAACACAGAGTCATGAGCTCCAGGTCAAACATATAATCTGGATCTAAACTGAACCTAATCTTATTCAGTTACGTTAAAACACTCAACCAAAAGGGCAAATGGCGCTGCATTTATGGTCCTTTAGCCAAGCAAGAAGGGAAAGACATTTTGAGCATACAATAATATCTCAAAATTAGATATCAAAGCTGTAAGGAAACCAGGAGAAACCATACATGGCATCTCAACCACTCATTGATGCTACCACTTCAGGTAAATCCATATCTATTCATCCCAAGAAACGGCTCAACAAAAATGACCAGGATTATCGTGCTTAACTAATCACCTCACAGAGATAGATTCCGATTCTTAAGAATCCAAAATCAACCACATTAACCTGAACTAAACCCCACTTCAGACCCTAAACACAACCCTACATTGATCTGGAGCGAATGGGGCGTAACTCGCCAAAGGTCACAAGCCACTAAACTCGAAATCGACGACTTCTTACAAAACCCGAAATCGGGTCGATTCAGCTTCCCCCCAACCGGTCGATCCGGCTGAGAACACCCCTCAAAATTCAGAACATTCCTTACAAAGTAAGGAAACCAAAAAATACAAACGGTGTACAATTCCGATACTGAATGACTAAGAACTAACATAAACAAAACAAAGTACCCAAACTTCCATCTTAAAACCGACGAGCGAACCTACCGATCCGTTTCCCAACCAATCCCAACCCGATTGAGAGAGACTCTAAAAATGCCAAAACTCTCCGAGAGTCAAGAATCCAAAAAAAAACAAATCAAGTACAAAACCAACTCCGAATGACTAAGAACCGGCCACAACTCCGCGCTAAAGACCCAAACCGTTGTTTCAAAGAAATCAATTCAGTGAACCGGCGACCGCTTTCCCAACCGCTTCAACCTGCTGAGAGGTTGTCGATTCGTCAGAACCTTCCTCAAAAGAGTTTTTGAATCCAAAAAAAACAAATGTAGCGGCAAATCCAACTCCGAATGACTGAGAACCGACACAAACGGTGCCAAAGAACCAAACTGTTGTTCCAGTAAACTGAATTCAATGAACCGGTTGGTTCGGTTTCCTAACCAGTCAAGCCAGTTGGGAACAATTCTCAAAAATGGTCAGAACCTTCCTCAAGGAGTTAGGAATCTAACAAAACAAACGGTGATTGATTCTCAACTCGGATGAGTGATAACCAACCAAAACAAACCGTTGTTCTCTAAAACCTAGGCCTTCCTAAAGAGAAATCGTTGAACCTAGCCTCACGCACGAGCGTGAAAACCTATCAAATGGTTGAGGAAAACTCAAATTTGGTAATAAAGTCCCTAAAGAATAGGGGAAACTAAAACAACGCATGATTCTCAACTCAATGAGTGAGAACCAACCAACAACTGTTTTCCAAAATCGAGACGTCTTCAAGAGAATCAAGGTTGAACTCGGCCTCACATGAGCGTGAAAAACTGCTCAAAATGGTTGAGGAAAAACCTCAAATTTGGCCGAATGTCCCTTAAAGAATATAGTGATCCGTATTCATTTTTACCCTCTTCCACAAAACGTTAAAAGAAACCAAGCTAAGCATCCGAGAAAATCACAAGAAATGTGCGTTTACCTAGAAAAGTGTCTCTACAAAGGTCCCACTTTGATCTTTCTCCTTTTATACGATTCCCACCTCAAATTTTCTCGAGCCCAGCCTTGTGTTTTCCACCTTCAAGCTTTGAAAGAGCCCAATCAATCTCAATCAGCTTCCCCATTAACTCCCTCCTCACTTCATGCAAGCCGAATATCTTAAGTTTTCTCAATCCTAGCCACCACCAAGTATCCACATGGATTCATGAAGGGTCGATAACTTAAGCCAAGGCCCAAAATGCACCCATTAATACTACCCAAGGTCGAGCTGGAGCTTATGGGTCCGAACCATATAGGATTTGGGCTCTAAAATCACAAAAATAAATACCCACATAAGCTGGCCCCGACTAACCGGTTGGAACTGCATGCCAACCAGCCGAGCTCTATTGAGGAAAATTATGAAATTTTTTGATAGAATGTTCCCCGAAGAATAAGGAGACCAAAAAATGGTGCACCATTCCAAGTCCGACGAGAGATATGATCGAAACAAAGAGGAGTGCTCACCAAAATCATCCAAAACAAAGCAGTTGTATACGCATCGCCCCGATGAACTGCCAAACCGACGTCAAACTAAGACAAAAAATTATGAATTTTAAACAAAAATCTCCTTGGCGAATAAGGAATCCAAAAAAACAAATAGTGAACGATTCTAAGTTCGGACAAGGGAGATAAGATCGAAACAAGCTTAAGTGCTCCGAATTTGACATACTCTAATAAACTTTGATTGAGCTAAAACCTCGAGGGGGGAGGGGGGCACTTGCTTCCTATTGCACGATGCCAATAACTAAAAAAAATAAGCCATGATGACACTCTAAAGTAAACTACATACGCACTCAATGGACCACATACAAGCCCACCCGAGGCTCGGAGACAAACTAAGCCTAAAAGGGCCCTAATGGTGTTATATGAGAACGATGGGTGAGTATGACACCCATAGGATAAATGCAAGTGTCAGGGAAAATCGAGGGTCTACAACATGCCCCTCTTCAAGAGAGTGAATGAACCAGTGAATCGTGGGTGCGGCGCAAGCGATGCAAGAATGAAATGAACTTCCAGTGAAGAACTAAGACGACTAACAATTTTATCCCCTTACTTAGTACTGAAGGCTAATGAAACATAGTCACTCCGACAAGGACTTAGAAGAAACCAGCACGACGTCAAAGATATAATCCAGGACAATGCCTAAAAGATAATGAAACCGGGCGATGGCCGAGAAGATGAGGAAACTGAGTAACCCGAGTAGGTCCGTAAACCCGAGAAAGGTCCGGGCAAGCACCAGAAAAGGTAAAATCCGGGTGAGTATCGGAAAAGGTAGGATCCGGGCGAGTACCGGAAATGGGGGAATCCGAGTGGGTACTAAAAATGGGGAATCCGTGAGTACCTAAAGGTAAAACCGTGAGTATCGTAGTGTGCCGTAGAATCCATGCGAGTAATGGGAAAGGTGTGGATCCCGCTAGTAACGGAAGGTGGGATCCAAGAGACAAAGGAGAACCCAAACAAGCTAAACGAAGTAAACAAACTCAGTGGAAAAGGGGTAGGCCCTGTGGATGACGCCCGTGGTCCGCAACAAATGACTCCGACAAGCCGTAAATCAAACACAATCATGGCAAGAAGGGGATGCCTCAAAGATGACAACGTAAATGCCACAAAATGATAAGCGAGAAACCAAGAACTTAATACAACAAGACGGAAATAAAGGTATGCCTCAGAGGGACAATCCACAAATGTGACCATAGAAAGAAAGGTTAGCGCCCTGCCTAGTATCAATGCTATGTCAAAATCCCATAATCGCACACATGGTCAAAGTCAGAGAGCTGAAAATATCACAATCATCCATTCATGAAAAATCATCCATTTTATTCCATAAAACTGATATAGGGTATGCCCCAGTGTACATATCCGATATGCAAGTGCCTTGATGAAAAAAAACTCTGAAATAAATTTTTGAAGACCTAATCGTCTGAACAAGAGAATAAGACAACATATGGGTGTGGCGCCAAGATGCACTTCATTGAAGCCGATGAATATGCATGAATCTCGACCTGTGCTAACCCATGGCACTCGCCGTATGAAGAAACCCAACCAGATGTGGAGCATACTAAAACTTTGACGTTAAAATATCTCTAGGCAAACGGGCTGCCGTACATGCGCATTTGCCAATGCCAACATGAAAGGATTCGGTACGTTTCAAAGCAGAACGCACGTGTCAACCTAACGGGCTAACAACGGTCCCAATTTCTCTCGTGATCATCCGTACCGATCATGGACTTGATGCAAGCAAACTAAATGGAGAAGCAATATAGGACCTCGACATTCCCCAAGAACGAGACCCGTTGACATCCCGTACTAATCGGGTGAGACGTAACCCGTCCATATAAAATGCTTCAAGCAAACACGAGGATCTCATGTCTTAGGCTGCCTTACGACTGGACCGTAATGTAGGCCAGGTGAAAGGTGAATGACATGATGGGAAACAAAGCCCCAAATACCCAATAAACACCGCCAAACCCCGTGACGCGCGCGAATGTCAAATATCAAAGAATCATGCGAAAGGCGTGACTCAACCAACATCCGAATGAACAATGTCAAATCGACAAGTGAAGTGCACCAAAGGACACGTCACTTAAGAAGCGAGACAACACAGAGAGAAGAAGACTAAAGGATAAGAAAAAAATGATGAATGATAAAGAAAAAGAAAGAAACGAGTCAGATACAATGTGGCAATGTGTGACAATGACTTAACAACTCCATCCTAAAGAACGCCAAGTTGAAGCAAGTCACTATAAGATGGGAGTGGTGATGCGGGTAATGATCCAGGACCTAGTATGGCTAATCCAAACCTCATTCCCCAATGTGTTACCCGTGATCCATGGAGAAAGACTGCATAATGCTCTCACCCAAATTTTAGAAGAATAATAAATCTTCAACCCAAATGACCATGACCCTAAGTATATTAAAGAATACCAACAAACAATTTTTTTTTTTTGTTTTTTTTTTTTGTTTTGTTTTTTTTTTTTTTTTTTTTTGCGTCGAACCACCAAAGTAGGTCGAATGACATACTAACACAATCCAACCAAAAGAACCTCAAACCTCCAATCCCAAATGGTCCCCTCAACCTAAGAATCCCATCAAACCCATAGCGCGAACTAAGGTGTGACAACCCGATCGGTAGCTCGATGAGAGCACGTCATCATCATACAAAGGAGATAAAAGTGAAATGAAATGAATAGGAGATGGGATTGAAACTAGACTCAAAGGCGTATGGTGTGAAGAGGAAATGAGAAGAAAAGAAACATGCAATGATGCGAGAAAGAACAAACGAAGAATGACACAATGCTCAATGCTCATAGATCCAACACAAATAAAACGCACAAGGGTGCCCCCCAACCTAGGTCGAAAAGTATGCAAGGTTGAATGAAGAATAGGCTATAATAAACCGCGAGTCAAAGGCTAGCAATAGGATATATCAATGTACGGGTGTGCAATCGGGGAATATGGCTATACTCAAAGTGATGGCCACCCATCCTCTCGACCATGATCTCAGGTATTAAAACTTCTTGAATGATCCACATTGATCGGCTCGTGAACTGATTTTCTGTCTAAGTCTCACAACCAAGCCGCTCCCTCTCCTCGATCGATCTCTGATGACATAAGGCCCACTCCAATTCGGTCTGAACTTACCTCTGTGGTCGCTGATCAATCCCCCGAGGACCTTCAAGACTAGGCTACTTTTTTAAATCCTCCTAGTTTCACTTTTCTAAATGCACGGTCATATTCTCCTGATAGGCCCGAACATGATCCGTCGCTCTCAATCTCTCATCCAAAAGGTCGAAATGATTATACCTGGATCAGCCCTTCCACCTACCTCATATATCCGATACTTAAATGCTACCTCATGATCCTGATCTCATCACAAAGACGCTCTCCATGCCATATACTAAAGAGTAAGGTGTAGCTCTGGGCTTGAGGTACAAAAATATGTACCGATAAGCCCAATAATACGCGAAAGGTGGAGATTCTCCTCACCAATCCCTAGAAGTCTCAACCATCTTTCAAAACTTTCTCGATATTCTTCTTATTCACGGCCTCAACTACCCCATTAGTCTATGGCCTATATGCAGATGATCGATGATGTCAATACCAGTACTGAATCAGATCCACTTCGCCTCGAAATGCAGCCCTCTATCCGAGATCAACCTACGAGGGACCCCACTCCAGATACCGTGCGATCGCGACCTCACACCACTACACCGTCAATCCAAAGATAAGAAGTAGCCTTCCACCCACTTAGTAAAATCATCAATAGCCACCAAGATGTACCTGCCCACCGGGAACTGGGTGAGATCTTCCTAATAATATCAATACCCCAGCATCAAACTACAGGATGTAAGTGCATGCAACTCTGTAAGGTGGCACTCAGACGTTCCGCAAGATGACACTTCCGAACATCTCCGTACAAACCGGCAAACAATCTGCCTCCATAATCAAACCAAAAGTAACTGGCCCATGATCTTTAATGAATCCAGCATGGGCTCCATGTGGGCCATGACCGTATGAACCTCTTATCACTCGATTTGCAAGAGGGCGCGGTCCAGATACACACACAGGGCCATCGAGTGATCTCCTATGTGCGGCATCCCACAAATAACAAATCCGTGGCCAACTCGTCTCAATGTTTCCTATCCTCGTCAAGGGTCGCTTTCTGTGGGCAAGCCTACATGATAAACTCACAATACCGCGATACTCATGGTACTCATCCCGACTCAATATCTCCAATTAAACAACAAACAGCTGGTACGAACTCGGTCTCAATCAAGAAGTGGTCGACAATCACTCCCGCAGGAATCCCAACCGTGAGAAGCTAAGGTGGCTAACGACGCAAACAGATTCCAGTGCATGTATATATCTCACCTCACAACTAGAACCAAGAGTCTAAGTGGCATGGGTAGGTCAGCCTTCATCTCGAGTCCTCCGTATACCTCCCGGGCCCGTCGATAACTAAGTTGGAATCCCCATGGATCTCCAACCGTCTAATGCCAAGATCCAACGCGGTCTCCAGGCCCGTAATGCAATGCAAGCCTCATACTCAACTATATTATTCGGCCAACCGTGATGATCAAAAATAACGAATCGACCGGGAATGTGATCGTTCTATGGTGATATCAATAAGATACTAATACCAAACTCGACTCGATCAAGGCACAATCGGCATCCCATCCCCAGCGTCGTCATCAAAACAAATTGCTCATTAGGGAAATCATCGTCAATTGGTTTATCATCGGATACCGGGCGCCAAATGATCTCGCAACACGCTTCCTTTACCGATGTCATATATCAATATCAAATCCTCGCCAATAGAACCAACCATCTTCATGAGCCTAACAATAATGTGCCTACGAACAAATATCTCAATGGATCCAATTGAGAGACTAAAGAATACTCACACATAGTGCCTAAGTCTCCGGTGCTTCCAAATCAACGCTAAACAGGGCGCTCAATCATAATGTATTTGCACCGTATTCCAAGACCCTCTTACTCAGATAATAAATGGCTCGTCCTTTCCGAATCATCGAGTCAGAGCAACATGCATCCCAAAGCAAATGTCCGAATTGACAATATAGGAAGCAGGGACCGCCTACGTGGGAGGCAATTAAAACTGGGGAGAAAGTAAACATTCCTTAATCTTCCAAAGCACGTTGACAATCATTATTCAAACTGATATTGCCTTCCAAGACGAAAGATAGGCTCGCATATGTCTTAATCTAAAGAATGAAAACGACTGGGATCTATTGTAGTCTACCTAAAAGCCTCCGATCTTTCTCATTCCTGGAAAGGTGCATGTCAAGACGCCTTGACTTTCTGATCAAACTTATAACGCGTTTACTAACAATGTGACCTGGTCTCCCTATTCTCATGGTACTGGGATTCAACTTAATCGAACCTGTCTGGTCCTCTCAAAGAATCTCTATAAGGGTCGCTAAGTGATCCGCCCGCCACCTCACTATCATGTCATCCACGTATACCTCAACATCTCTATGCATCATGTCATAATGCATAGTAGCAAACTCTCCGAGCTAGTGGCCCCACATTTTTCAACCTAAACGGCATTAATCTGATAAAGAAGATAGCGTCTCACCGTTGATGAAAGAAGTCTTCTCCATATCCTTCCTGAGCCATTAAAATCATTATACCTAGAAAACCCATCCTTTAAGGACAACATGTGGTGCTCCTGCAGCATCGCTAACTAACATCGGTGTGTGGAGGGGAAAATCATCCTCAGGGACGGCCTTATTCAAATCTCAAGTCAACACAAACTCTAACCTTGCCATCCTCTTTTGTGAACAGATTGACATTAGCTAACCAATTCTGTGGAGAACAACTACTCGGCTGTGAAGCCAACACCGAAATAAGCTTCAATCTCCTCCTTAATCCGCAAACCCATCGAGAGGATGTAGTCTTCTCACTTCGTTAACTCGGCCTAGCATGTGGCACAGTGTGATGCTGAACTATAGTGGGTTAAGGCCCGTATGTCCTCATACGACCATGTAAATACATCCAAGTATGACCTAAGTAGGTAAATCAATCCACTTCTCTCATCAGGAGATAAGGAAGAGCCAATCCTAAACTCCTCACGACCGCCGGTACACCGTAATTCATCAACTTTGTGTTACTGTAAACAAAACTTTCAGGTCTCCCATCACTAGACTGACTTACCACCCAAGGGTCATCTCAGGTTCCCACGCCATCAACATCAGGTGCTATGGTGTTGCACAATCGTGCTGAAAATGATGTGACACAAGAAAATACTCAAACATCGGCGTTGTTTATACCATCGGGAATAACATCAAAAGCTGAAGATAAACCCATATAGTGTCGCAGTAGTGGGTCCACGAGTCGACGCTCCTCAAGTCGTAACAAAGATCATGAGTAATGGCAAGTAACGACAAGTCCATCACCATTACACTCCAAGCATGGGAAATCCCAACTCATCGTGCCGGATCTGGGCTCAGTGGGGAAGCATCCGGTAACATACTGCTGGGCGATCATGTCCATCATACAACGCGCCAGCGTCAAGCATTATCTTAGATTAATCATCATAGAAACTCCAAACATGTCAAAGCAGAACAACACGCGGGTCAGGCTGCGACACGGCCAAAGGTCGATCATGTCCATCTCGGCCCATGGGCATCGGGAAGAGTCACCCATCAATATCATCCCCAAATCCAGGTAGATCATAGTTACCGAACCCTCAAGAGCACATGAAAACACACCGCTCGATCCCGCGGATTTCGGTGCAACTGGTCACGCCTCGTATTCTGGGTCTTAGAACTCAAACAGATCCGCCCTAGGGCCTGCTGAATGCCTTAATCTCACCCATCTTCAAACATGGTCAGTTCCTTCAGCGGGTCGCATGCTATGATCTCTTCGCTAAAATGGCCAATAATCGAAAAGTGTACTGGCTAAGGTAATCGACTAACCCCTACAAGCAGTCTTACCCTATTCTGGCCAAAGACGCCATGTGTCATGCATCATCCTCGGCGGGAGGTAACTAATCCATATTGTATGCTATATCAATCAGACAGAACTCGCAGATAGAAACTGGTACGCAATTCGTTAATCTCATAAAACTGTGCATATAAGACATGCCTCATCACATGCTAAGCACCAGCACGCCGTGGCTTCATCAAAAGACATAGATACTATGTCTTTATTGTCATCCTCTAAACTAATAACCTGGACCTCGTCAAAAAACAAACCCGGCCAAGCGTGTCGCTCTCACCGTGGACTGGAGCACATCGTCAAAGAGGTCAACATCTTTGTCAGACTATATCGTGACAATGCGCCCCTTGTGTATGAACTTCACCTTTTAATGAAGTGAAGATGGTATAGAACCCGCCTCATGAATCCAAGGCCGACCCAAAAGCAGGTTAAAGGATGACTAGATCCTCAAAACCTGAAAGAGTACGGAGCAGTCCGACTAGGACCGGTCATGACACGTGTGAGCAGAGCAACATCATAACGTCCCTCCGAATCCTTCATAAGCTCACTGGCCTGTATGGATGGCCCAAAATCAATGGTGAAAATCCCAAAGCAATGGCAAAGAACTGACAAACGTTAAGGGCGTAGCAAATGGTCCAAAGAAAGATTCGACGACACCCTACGACTAACAAGCAACATCGATGGAATAAAAGGATCAACATGGTTTGATCCTCGTGGTAAATCATCGTTTAAACACTATGCATGGGCCTCATCCACCGTCGAGTGGATCAGCCGGGTGGTAGTAGTATCAACTCTAATCAATCGGTATTCATCAATGCGCCTTACGTGTGTTTGATGAGGCCAATATTTCCCAAATGGAACACGGCATGAGGTGCGTACTGGCACAAAATATCATCATCTCCTCTGAATCTCTGACATCTCTAGCATCAATGTCGCAAAGGTCTATCAATAGGTGGGGCCGAGCTACCCTCCCACTTTAGTCAATTCACATCTCTATGTACCGCCCATACCCTCCGGAACATAATGAAGGTGTCATGGCCCGAACATGCCGCAAGTATACCGCAACACCGCTGGTCGCCGAGGAACATCACCGGAATCAATCTAAATAGTTCGGAGACCCTGACCATGGTGTATCCACTAAAGCCCACCATATAAACATCATTTATGGTTTCTCCATCCCATCCCATCATGAATATCCTTCATCTCCCAAAAACTCAATCTAATGTATACCACTGGGGAGGCAATAAATTAGTCATGAGGAGTGGGTCTATAGTCACCCAGATCCCCAAATCAACCAAACCCTCGATCAATCAAGTCCCGAATAGCATGCCTCAATGTCGCACACCATTTCAGGATTACGACCCGCTCTCTAATGATAAGGCAAGAAAGACTTGGCCCCGAATCCGGTGGGGTAGGCGCGGTGGCCCAGTAGTGTTAACCAACCCCCCTTCAACCAATTCTCTCAAATGCCTTACCAAAGGCATCCCGAAGCATAACCGGGCCTCGGCGCCCCGATGGAGGCTGCCTATACCGATGGTACCGTTCATGGCCTCTAAGGCGCCCGTGGTAGCATAGCACCACTGTAAGGCGAGACAGGGATGGGCAGCCCACTACCGGGAAGGAGAATGGGTCCTGTGACTGATCCCACAGACATCCGTGGCAGGTCCGAAAACCGTCTCAAACTGAAGTGAGATTGGACCTCAGGTCTTGTCAGTGCCAATTGGCACTCAACATCTGACGGTCCTGGGTCCCGACCCCGCTTTCCCAGTCCTAAGGGGAAGAGTCTCGCCCATAATCCTTGGGATATCTCCTAAATGCCATAGAGGGCCCCAAACCAATGATCCAAAGTCCGTATGTGGGAAGCCCATGAGATGTCGCAAGAAAAGTATCAAGACTACGCGATAACTACGTCAACTGACGCGCCCGAGGGTCTATCTATACCAGGCAATCTTCTCTCCAACTGAGATGAATGAAGGACCGACTCCATTCGCCCCTCGAGGGCCTCTTAACTCTCCGATACGCCCACTACAGTATTAAAAGAAAATACTGTCTGATAAACTCATGTCCCAAATCAGCCCACGTCCTACGCCTCGAAGGGTCTAATGATGTAAACTAAATCTGAGCTGCACCACTCAGCGACAGTGGAAAAAGCATGATCATCTGTGCCTCATCCAATCTATGCCCGCGCATAACAACGTTGTACAACTGTAAGTGAATACGGGGGCACCCTATCCCAATGTACCTCTCAATGTCCGGCATGCGGAACTCAACTGGCAAGGCTGCCACGGGAAGGTCATCATATCCGTGCCAACCTATAACTCCATCATAAACATACAGAGACCTGATCCTCTGCTCAATCCTATCGATACGGGCCTGAGTGTCATTAATAATTAAAGTAAATACAAATGTATCGTGGCGGTCTCACCGACCATGCAAAGATAATGCTCAAACAAATGAATGGAACGTGTGGTGGCGCGGAGGTGGAACCGTATAGCCTTGCCGTATGTGGGTCCAAATGGTGGTGGTGGTGGTGGTGGGAGGTGGGATCAGCGGGGTGCTCCCGAAATCAGCAATGGTCAGCCAGATGCCCATCAATCCTCCGTCTGGGCCCTAATATAGCATCCCTGAGAGATGCCATGGTATCGGGTAATTTCAATGCACTGGTCGACAAGAGCGATCGAGGGTCCATATTCTATGATTTGATGTCTACTTAATCTAATCAGGTGGATCTCGAATTTAACAAGTCTACCTCCGAACTCATCCAAGCCCGGAACCTGTGTCGTTTAATCAACAATCCTACAAAGGAAAAAGGGTACTAAGTCCCCGTGACTATCAATCCGGAAATCATTCCAGTAATGCAATCCCATAATGAAATCATCTAAGGGAATGAGCTGACATGTGATGTCAAAAGCTAATATGATATGTGGCTCCACATGCAAGAGCTGGATTCTGACATGGTAATACCTTAGGGATGGCGTGCCCGTGCTAACAAAGAGAAAGTAAGTCCTAAAAGGCTAGAGATCTGTACTACAAGGATACACAACCTAAGATCCTAATCAACAATCAATCAACAATCAAAGTGACATACTGGCCATGCAGTTATCCATGAAATCTAGCTCAGTATTAAGGCTGTGTCTTCACAAGCCAGACATCCGTCATTCCATAGTGCTCCCATACATCGATATAGCCCCTACGCTAGATCCTATCTAAATCAAGCACAAAGGCAAACAATCAATGACTCTAAACAAAACATAAGTAATCAATGAGGAATAATCACCAAGACTAGTGATTCGTAAGTAAGGGGATACACACGCGTCTCAAAACACAAACAAATCATAAATATGAAAGAGAGAGGATAGTCATGAAGCACCGGGCCACGCAAAGAGAAAGCCTATCACGTAATATACACACAAACCATCTATGCCAATCAGAAACATATAGCTAGGTACCAAATCAACCATGAGCAAGCACGCTGGAATCCAACAGGTGAACACACAAGCACAAACAAACCATAAGTGTATGCCAAATACAAACCGAGTAAGTAATCATCAGTCATTTGTGTAGCCTAAGAGTCTATTGGTCAATGAACCATGTGCTCCAATATACCCAACTCAAGTTCAAGCTTGATCCTCTTATGAAACCAGAGATTCGGTTCGATCCCCGCTGGAGTCGCCAATTTAGACCCTACCCAATCGTCCACCCGCCGGCGCGATCGCTTAATGAAAAGAAAATATATTGATTTTCAATTTTAGAAAATTGGCCCCTCGAGGATATAGTTTTTCTTGGTGTCGCCACTTACTTTTGTTGTTATTTTATAAAGGGGAAACCAAGTAAGAACAAAATACCCCAATGACTCAAGATGGAAAAAGCGGTCCGCAAAACTAGATTTCGGGTCCTGGGTCAAATTACCTATCGGAAGGTACCCTATACGAGGTAGCACCCTCTAGGCCGTGAACTCTGGCCTCTACTAGCAACTGCATGTGGGAGTATATGGGTCACAGATCATATAGTCTCCTAGGCTAAACATACAACTTGGATTAGACCAACCTAATCAGTATCTAGCATGCTTAAAAACACTCAACCAAAAGGGCAAATGGCGCGTACCTGTGGTCCCTAGCCAAGCACTGCAAGGGAAAGTTAGTCGCACATTTTGAGCATACAATAATCTCTCAAAATTAGATATCAAAAGCAAAGGAAGTCAGGAGAAACCAAACATGGCATCTCAACCACTCATTGATGCTACCACTCTTGTGCAACTATATCTATTCATCCTGAAGAAACGGGCTCAACAAAACACTAGATTATTGGTGCTTAACTAATCACCCTTGGACCCGCATAGATCCTGATTCTTAAGAATCCAAAATTGAACCACATTAACATGAACTAAACCCCACTTTAGACCCTAAACATATCCCTACACTGATCTGGAGCGAATGGGCCGGACTCACAAAGGTCACGTTTCACTAATCAACCTGACGACTTACAAAACCCGAAAATCGTCGATCCAAGCCCAACAGTCGATCCTAGTTGAGAACATTTTGAAAATTTTTAACATTCCTTGGCGCAGTAAGGAAACCAAAATACAAACTGGGTACAATCTCGACACCGAATGACTAAGAACTGAACACAAACAAAACAGCACTCCAAACTTCCATTTCGTAAAATCGATCCAGTTGAACCTGATGATCCGTTTCCCAACCGGGTCGTACCCGGCTGAGAGAGACTCGTAATTCAAACCTTCCTCCGAGTCAGAAATCCAAAACAAATCAATAAAACTAACTCCTCGACGATCGAGAACCGACACAAACGGCACAAAGACCTTAAATCGCTATTTCAAGAATCGACCAAATAACCAACCGATTTGGTTTCCTAACCAGCTTCATCCGTTGAGAGAGGCTGTCATATTTGTCAAAACCTTCTCAAAGAGTCAGAACTAAAAACAAACGGAGTACAAACTGGACTAATGACTGAGAATCGATAATAAATGGTTAAGACCTAAACTCGCTGCCTAAAGAAATCAATTGAACCTACGGGTTCGGGTTTCCTAACCAGCTGAGCCGGTTGGGAACAATTCTAAAAAATGGTCAGAAACTTCCTCAAGGAGTCAGGAATCTAACAAAACAAATGGTGATTGATTCTCAGCTCGGATGAGTGAGAACCAACCAAAACAAACCGTTGTTCTCTAAAACCAAGACTGCCCAGCAGAAACTGTTGAACTGGCTCTCACATATGAGCGTGAAAATCGGTTCAAATGGTTGAGGAAAAACCTCAAATTTGGTCAGAATATCCCTTAAAGAATAGGGAAACTAAAAAAACAAATGGTACATGATTCTCAGCTCGGATGAGTGAGAACCAACCGAAACAACTGCTCTAAACCAAGACTCCATAGAAACTGGGGTCAACCCGGCCTCACGTATGAGCGTGAAAATCGGTTCAAATGGTTGAGGAAAAACCTCAAATTTGGTCAAAATGTCCCTTAAAGAATAGAGTGGATCCAGAGTCTATTTCTTACCTCTTCAATAAAACGCAAAAAAGAAACCAATCTAAGCATTCGAGAAAAATCATCAAATGTGCGTCCGAGCTCGGAAAAGTGCCCCTCCAAAGGTCCCTTACACTTTGATCTTTCTCTCCTTTTATACTAATTCTACCCACCTCTCGAGCCACCCGGTGTTTTCCACCAAGCTTTGGAAAGAGCCCAATCAATCCCTGAATCGCCTTCCCATTAACTCCTCCTCAATCTCCATGCAAGTCGAATATCTTAAGTCAGTTTGCTTCACCACCAAGTATCCACATGGATTCATGGTGGGATGCATGTAACTTAAGCCAAGGCCCAAATGGACCTACAATACGCCCAAGGTCGAGATGGAGCTTATGGGCCCGAATCCATATAGGATTCGGGGCTCCAAAATTACAAAAACAATACCACACAAGCTTCGCCTAACGAACCGATTGGTCTGTATGCCAACCGCCTGCTGCTGAGGAAAATAATGAAATTTTGAAAGAATGTTCCCTGAAGAATAAGGAGACCAAAAAAAAATGGTGTACCATTCCAAGTCTGGATGAGGGAGATATGATCGAAACAAGGAGGAGTGTTCACCAAAATCATCCAAAAACAAGGTTGTATAATGATCAGCTCGATGAACCAAATAAACTGATTGGTCAAACTGCCATAAAAATTATGAAGTTTTACAAGAAACCGTCTTGGCGAATAAGGAATCCAACAAAACAAACAGTGAATGATTCTGAGTTCAGACAAGGGAGATACGATCAAAACAAGCTCAAGTGCTTTGAATTTGACATACTCTAATAAACTTTGATTGAGCTAAAACCTGGGGGGGCCCACTTGCTTCCTATAGCACGATGCCAATAATTAAAAAAAATAATCCATGATGACACTCTAAAGTGAACTACATACGCACTCAATGGACCACATACAGATCCCACCCGAGTCCGGAGACGTACTCAAGCCTGCAAGGGCCCTAATGGTGTTATATGAGAACGATGTGGTGAGTGTGGACACCCATGATAAATGCAAGTGTTTGAGGGAAAAATTGAGGGTCTACACCTAGTCGGATTGAGCCTTTTTTTGGAAAGACCTTCGCCGCTCGCTACAGGCCCCCCTTTGGTGTTCATGTTTAGTGCCCCGATTTTCTCACTTCTTACATCGTCCAAATGCCAAAGATGGTTTACTTCTTTGAGGTGGCCTTCGAGAATGGCCTCCGCTTTCCTCTGCATCCCTTTATCAAAAGCATCTTACAACACTTTAACGTCTGTCCGTCCCAACTTTCTCCTAATTTCGGGGCGTCTTGGCCGGCACGCCGTCTTGTGTGGATAAAGGTCTCGGGGTTCCCAACATAGCTTTGCTTCTGAACTTCTTTAGTGTGAAGGAGGCCGCATAAGGCTTTTTGTACATTTCCAAACGCACCAATGCCAAGCTGATCATCTCGGATCTTCCGTCCTCCCACAAACACTGGAAGGAACTTTATTTTTTCGTTAGTGGTCGTAATTGGGAGTATAATACTACTGACCGAGAAGATATGCTTGGCATTTTGACCATTTGGAATGCCCCCGAGAACCTCGCGCAGTTCTCCGTCACAAGTAATCGGGTTTAGCCTTCAAAGTCATGAGTTGTTTCTAACTTTACTTCGTCAGGTGGCCTTCGTGCATTCGCCTGAAGCTTAGCTCCGCCGAGGGACGAAGAGGTGAAGCTGAAGTTGGTTAAATGTAGCCAACGGACGTATTCTAAGTTTATTAGATCGGATATTCTCGGGCCTTCAGGTGTGAAACCTTCTCGACCCTCCTAGCCTTTTGGAGCAAAATCCTCTCGACCCTCCTAGCCTTTTAGAGCAAAATCCTCTCGACCCTTTGCTTTGAGGCCATCTCAATCTTCTATCATGAAGCCTTCTATGGAAGAGCTTCAAGCCTAAATTGAGTTTTTGGCGAAGAAGAAAAGAAGTGCCAAGCGTAAGGTCCCGGCTGCCCTTGAGAGCAGCCATGCGGCTCGAGGTAAGGTCCCGAAGTTGGGGGCGTCCTCCTCGCCACCGTCTATTCGAGAGGTCGCACGCCTCATCCTATGGTTGAGATGTCAAAGGTGACATGTCCACAGCTCCTCTCTTCCCGTGCCGCAGTAGCCAAGAGTCCTCTTGGGAGGACCGCCAAGCCTCCTTTGGATATCCTGCCTTTATATGTTTGGAGCCCCTCGGCGCAAAGCGTCGAGCTTCCTTCCAGGGTGTCTGAGGGCGAGGAGAGGAAGCATTTCGGGCATGAGAGGGATGAGGATTCGTTGCTTACGAATGCAAAGCTCGCCACCAAGGCTGTATTGTCCATCCTACGGGACTCTGACCTCAAGAGGGCGGATGCCATGTCAGTTGAGGAGGCTCTGGCCTTATCGCTTTAGGGAGCGGCCACCATATGTCCAGACGCCTTTATTTGTTTGTTCCACCGTTGTTTCAAACTATCCATTAATTATATCTCATTTCTGCAGATAGCTACCCATATGAAAAGCTTGGCAAGGAGGGCCAGCTTTGTCGAGGGCTCTGCTAGAGCAATGAAAGCGTATAAAGCCAAGGTTGCCTCTCTGACCTCCGAGAAGGCCGACCTTCGAGCTCGGATGCAGCGCCTTGCCGAGGATGTCGTGAAGTATAAATCGGACTTGAAGCACACCACGACAACGAAAGTACGAGCTAAAGATAACGAAAAGAAGGCTCGGGGAGAGCTAAGGGTTGCCAAGGACGAGCTGCGGGCGATCAGGGATGAGCTGCACGTGGCCAGGGACAAGCTACACGTGGTTCAGGATGAGCTACGCATCAAAGCCACGATATTAAGCCGAGTCAGCCAAGAGGCTTCCGAGGCCATGAGCTCCGTGGAACGCCTAATTAAGGAATTCCATGGGCTTCACGGAGATCTTCAGAGGCAGGAGGCCTTGGTCAATTAAAAGGAAGGGGTGATTGCCGAGCTGAGAGACGAGGCCTGTACCTTATGGGCCTCCGGCCGCTGGCGTACAAGAAGGATGATAAGTTTTTCCTGCCTGATTTCAACTTCCAAGTTCCCATCGAGGGGGGAGGTATTAATCCGATCGACGACAAAGCCGACTCGTGGTGTTTTCAAATGCCCCAAATTGCTCCTCTCCCCGGTGAACCCGAGATCGAGGCTCCATGCAGGCCGACTCTCCTACCTATTGCCGGACTTTACCTTCTGACTTACATGGTTTGGAGGTTCGGGTAACTGAGACTGCTCAGAGTCCTGCTTAAGACATTTAGGCTTTTCCTTGTAGTTTCTCGCTATTCTCGCTAACTTCGGCTCGAGCCTTCGACTGCACGTCGACCTCGATTTTTTCAATCACGAATATTTGCCTTTATACCCTTTAATTCGCCTTCTTTACCATCTATTTTTACAACCCGTCGCGAGGCGTTTCCGTGGTTATTCTATCTCCTTTAATAATCGAGTCATATGGCGCTAGCGTCCGAGCGACCGAGCTCTTATCACCGGAAGCATTGGGCTCTTATCAATCGGCCATCGGGCTCTTATCGAACTGAGATAATGGGCTCTTATTGAACCGAGCTACGTGGCTCTTAACAAACCGAGCTACTGGGCTCTTATTAAACTGAGCTACGTGGCTCTTAACAAACCTAGCTACTGGGCTCTTATTGAACTGAGCTACGTGGCTCTTGACGAACTGAGCTACGTGGCTTTTGACGAACTTAGATACGTGGCTCTTAACAAACTGAGCTACTAGGCTCTTATTGAATTGAGTTGCTTGGCTATTTTGAACTAAGCTACATGGCTCCTTTGGACTCTGAGCTATGTGGCTCTTTAATATCCGAGCTTCTGGGTTCTTATTTAGGTCTAGGCTACGCGACCTTCTAAGTTGTTGGGCTCTTAAAAACTGAGCTCCATAGCTCTTTTGAACCGACCTTTGGACTCTGAGCTACGTGGCTCTTTAATATCCAAGCTCCTGGGTTCTTATTTAGGTCAGGGCTACGTGGCCTTCCTCGAGTTGCCGGGTTTAAATCGAGCTCCATAGCTCTTTTGAACCGAGCCAGTACAGCTCGGATTAATCAGCTTCGCAGGGTTTTAACAAACTCAGCTACCGGGTTTTATTGGAATCGAAGCGCTGTTTTAACAAACCGAAGCATAGGGCTCTTATTGAACTGAGCAACGTGGCTCTTGATGAACTGAGCTATGTGGATCTTAACAAATTGAGCTACTGGGCTCTTATTAAACTGAGCTATGTGGCTCTTAACAAACTGAGCTCCACTCTTTTGGGAATCAAAGCCATGCGGTCTTCGACTCCGAGCCATGGCTCTTTAATATCCGAGCTCCTGGTACTTATCGGTGGTCAGCCAGGTGAACCTTCGAGCCGTTGTTTAAAACTCGAGCTCCATAGCTCTTTTGAACTGAGCTACATGGCTCATTTGGACTGAGCTACGTGGCTCTTAATATCCGAGCTCCTGGGTTCTTATTGAGGTCGAGCTGCGCCCTTCTTGTTGCTGGCTCTAAAAAATGAGCTCCATAGCCTCTTGAACTGAAAGCCACATGGCTCTTCGCACTTCCGAGCTACGGGCCTTAATATCCGAGCTGGTTTTTCGTCTTCCTTCCCTGGGGAGTGCGCGTAGTTTTAATGCCGCCACTAAAGAGAATCTCCAACAGACTCAAGCAAGGGGTGATCTGCACTGTCCAGCTTCCTTTATAGATAATCGTCTTCCTTCAAGGGTGTATGTTATATGTCGCTCCGGCTTCTCCCTCCTACCTTCGCCGCTGGAGTCTCTGGACACACGATGAAGCTTCGTGGTTTGATCACACCACGCCAAGTCCGCTTGCGGTCATGCTCGACATTCGCTCGCTTGTTCCTCGCCATTTATCGATCTGTATGGTTCTTTAGTCCTCGATTCACTGAGTCGGGTCAGGAACACGCTCGAGGGGACGACATGCTGCTTAGAGGGAATGCTTCAAGTCCCGCTCTATGGTATACCTCTCCCCCTCCTCTTTTCTTCCCGCCCCTTTCTTCTTATGAGTCTGGCCAGTGGTCAAGGTCATTGGAACAGAATTTTCCAGATGTAGAGAACGGTTTTGCTGATTGTAATTTTCTAAGATGTAGAGAGCAGTTTTGCTTATTGTAATTTTTCTAGAATAACTGTAATTCTCTGAATTAAAAGTACAATCTTTTGGAAACACGTATACTTGTTTGATGTTTCATGTAACCTTCCAAAGCCCTTCTGAGCCCCATGGATTTCTGATAAACCGAGTTCCCTAGTTCTTTCTTTATGATTTACGAGAGTAAGCAAGCCGAAAATAAACATAAAAATTGTTATTTAAACAAAAGTAGTACTGTTGCGCCTTATTAATAGATACAATATGAGGTATGTGGGTACAACCGCTTGAGGTGCTCGACATTCCAAGAGTGATGCAAGGTCTTTCTCTCTTCCAAGCGAAGTCTAATGCCAAACACAACCGCACAGGTCCCTCCCGCTTGATCCCACTCTCCTGAGTGGGTCTTTCCTTTCTGGTGTAGAATTTTTTCGAAACACTAGGTCACCAAGCTTAAAACTATTAGGCTTAACCTTTCGATCATAGTAACTTGCTATTTTTCGTTGGTAGTCTTCAACGCATTTCAGAGCCTAATCTCGCTTCTCCTCCAGGAGATCAAGGTTTAAGCAGAGACTCCTCACAGCTCTGGCTGCGAACTCAGGGACCCCAAAGACCACTCCGTCCCCACAAGGCCACCGCCTCTCGATCCCAAATGCTAAGGCGAACGGAGTTTCTCGAGTTGCAGACTTGTGTGTAGTTTTGTACGCCTATAGTACCTCAGGGAGGTATTCTGTACCCATTCTTCAAAGTTTTCCAGCTTAGTCTTCAAGGCTACCTGAGTCCTTATAGTGACTTCGCTTTGTCCGGACTACTCATGAGCCGAGGATGAATAGTAATTCTTGGATTCCTAAAGCTCAACGCAGGTTGTTGAATTTCAAAGTTGTCAAACTCGTTTCCATTATCACACCAACTGGGATTCCGAACCTGCATATTATGGAACGCCAAACTAAGTTACATACCTTTTGCTTGGTGATTGTTGCTAATGACTCGGCCTCTGCCCACTTGGTGAAGTAGTCCACTCCTACAATGGTGAACTTGCATTGGTCCCTCCCAACGGGTAGGGGCCCTAAGATGTCTGGGGTAAACCCCACCACCGGTGCAGCGCCAGGCTAGGTGCTAATGATGCAGTCGAGTTCGAACCGAACTCAAATCTATCATTAACATTTCGAAATGAAGCTCGAGCTCTCGAGTCGAGCTTACTCGAGTCGAGTTTTGATCGAGTTTTTATCGAGTCGAGTTCGAGTAGCTCGCGAGTTGTCTCGTTTCATTAGCACCCCTAATTATTATTAGTATGGCAACTAACTTAGGAGAATCGTGTATGGAATATATATATATTATCCGTTTATAAATACTAACTTATTAATATAATTTATAGAATAATATCCTATTCTCTTACATCTTTTTCTTTAAAGAAAATTAATTATTTTTAAAATAAATATATTTATAACTAAATAAATAATAAAAATGTATGATTGTTTAAGAATAAATGTAGATATATTATTTATGTCATCCCCAAAGTAGAGATATAAAAAAAAAAAAACTTTTAAAATTTTATATACAAAAATATCTCAGCCTTCAAGGCTAAACAGTTACAAGTTTGCTCATTCCCACTAGTTAACATTTCGAAGCTGAGCTCGAGCTCGAGCCGAGCTCACGAGTCGAGCTTTGATCGAGTCGCAAACCGAGTAGCTCAAGGAAGTCTCGTCTCACAAGACTCAATGGGCTGATGATCAAGGCCGCGGGCTCCTGATGGAGGTGGGAGATCTGCATGCTCGACACCCTTGCATTTTAATCAGCCCGTGGTGCCTTTGAGCATCGTGGGCCAATAGTACCTTCGTCGTGGTTTTTCCCCGCCAAGGTCCGAGAGTCTACATGTTTAATGCACGCCGTGCACCTCTCTAAGTACATAGTTGCCATCTTCCTCTTCTATGCATTCGAGGAGGGGTGAAAAACCTCGCTTATAAGTGGTCCCTCAACACTTCAAATTATACCCTAACGCTTTATAACATGTTCGGGGTATAATAAACGTAGGTATATTTATTCTAATAAAATAAAGATAAAAACAAAAGTAGGAATATGCATAAGTTAAATTACAAATAATGAAGAAGATGATAGCTATTGTAAAATATTATTATAAATTGATTTGCAAATATTATAAGAGTTGGAGGACCAAAGTAAAATAAAAAGGGGATAAGATCAAATAAGGATAAGACCAAAAGAAATATCTTATTTTGGTCTTGGAGAAAGGGATAGCAAATACGGATAAAAGAGAAGAGAAAAGAAAGGAAGAAGAAGAAGAAGAAGAAGATCACAGGTATGGAACTATGATTTGGTATAGAAAAGTATGGAATTTGAGTACTGTACTTTAGATACATGTCTCGGGGTTGTATAGAACCATGAATATGTATGTAAACTGTGTGTATGGAACTATGGGTATCGTATGGAACTAGAATATTTGTATGAAAAATATGGTTTAGTATGGAATTACTAAAATCTGAGTATGGATATATGTCATAGTTTTGTATGGAAACTATGGGTATATGGGAATTCGAGCAAGGATATATGGTCTAGAACGCTTAGATTACATGGTTTGAACCCTTTGTTTTCAGGTATGGTTCGGGGTTTCAAACCGCCAGACCCATTTCTCGTGTATCGAGCCGAGGAGAGATCTAAGACCCTAGATATGTGTTTTGAGAAGGGGCTAGTTGTGTTGAAACCGTAAAATTCCTTTATGTTTGATCATGCAGTACCTCGACCTTAGAACGAGTTTTCGAGTCATAAATAAAGAGAATTGAAGTAAGTCCTTCTTGTGGAATTCTGCCGTCAATGAACTTGATGTTGCTTTGAATTTCTCAATTCGACTTCAGAGACCGTTATGGTCTTTATCAATAAATGGGTGCCACTCACCGTGAGGGTCGTCAAGGGAACAGCGGGTCGCCCAACAAAGGGTCGGCCCAACAGGGTCGCCAAACAAGGGGTCGTCAGCGGGAACAAAGGGTCGCCCAACAAAGGTCGCCCAACAGGCCGCCAAACAGGTCGCTGGGCAACAGTGGTCGCCCAACAAAGGGTCGCCCAGGGTCGCGCCCGTAGGTCGCTGCGAATTAGCGCGGTCGTCTAACAAGTGGTCGCCCAACAGGGTCGCCAAACAAGGGGTTGCCGGCGGAACAAGTATCGCTCCAACAAAGGGATCGCCCAACAGGGTCAGCGCCGTAGGGGTCGCTGCGGAATGCGGGTCGCCCAACGCGGGTCGCCAAACAAGGGGGTCTTCAAAGTGAATGGTCGCCCACAGTAGTCAGCCCAAATGTGGGTCGCCAAACAAGGGGTCGCTGGAATGCTGATCGCCTTCAATGCTGGGTCACCGTCGAGTTGACTGCGTAAGACCTCCAACTTCGGAAGGTCATAACTCCTCCATCCGAGCTCCGATTTGGGTGTTCTTGGACTCTATGGAAAGCCCATTGAGTCAAGAATACATTGATATGCCTTAGGAGGATAGAAGAGGTCAGACCGAAGTGTTAAAATGAGCTCATCACTTCAGTGTAGCTCGTCAGCCTAGGTCAGCTCGTCAAGACTGACTGTGCATGACCTCCAACTTCGGAAGGTCATATCTCCTTCGTTTGAACTCCGATTTGGATGTTCTTGTACTCTATGGAAAGCCCATTGAGTCAAGAATCCATACATATGCCTGAGGAAGATAGAAGATTCCATACTGAGATGTTAGACTGAGCTCGTCACGCAGCTCGCCACTCAGTCACTCGTCAAAGTCGATCGTGCATGACCTCCAACTGAATGCAACTTCTTCAATTGAACTCCGATTCAAGTGTTCTTGAGACTCGCGGAAAGCCCATTGAGTCAAGAATTAATAATAGACAGCTTGATAAGATTGGAACTCATATTAGTCTCCAGAAAGCAGAAAACAAAAGAGGCGCATGTGTAACCATAGTTATTTTGTATTATGAACGCCATTATGAATTCATAAATAGCCTATAAGTATAGTTGCAAGCATAGTTATTTATGCATATACGAAGTATGAAAATGTAAAGATATGAATAACCTGATTATATATATATCTCATATGATTACCGAATAACAATAATTATTCTGAATATGAGATATATACCGAACACAAAGTACATATTGATTGTCCGCTTAGAACCCGTAGAGTGGATAGATGGGCATGCCTATTAGAAAAATAAGCCTGCAGCATATAAGTTCGTCTGTTCCTCGCTCTGATATCGAGGCCCCGCCAATGGCGACATAGGATCCCGTTTTGGATCAAAAATCAAAGAATACCATCGCGCTTTCGCTACTTTTATAAGATGATCATTGTCTCGTACAATGACAACAGTGCCTCGGGCCTTTACAGCTTCCTCAGATTCACTTCTAAGGTTTATGCGCATATTAAACATAAAAAGAAAATGACCGGTATATGCAAACGAAAGGTAGAAAATATATGTCATGATATGAGAAGCATAGCATTGCTATGCGATGAAAGTATACAGTTACAAGAATAAGAAGTAAAGTACAAGATTACATGAAAAGTATATGGAAGATGACAAGAAATGAAACTTGTTATGAAGAGTATATATATGAGAAATGATAAGAATCTGTAACTGTTATATGTGTTATATGCATTTGTATAGAAGTGGGGTGACCCTTAATAGAGGTCATCCATGTGTATTAATTCCCACTAAGCGTAAAGCTTAGCACGGGTGTTCAGTCCGTGTAGGTACAGAAGAGGAAAACAGAGAACGGGGCAATCCACATCAACAGTCAAAGGCCACACATCCATAGGTGCCCACTGGAAGACCTTTAGATCTATTTTGTATATGAAATTTTGTAAACCAATGTAAATAGTGTAAATGCTGAACATTTCCATATATGGAGCTTGGTATATATTTTGTAACTACGCTGCACGTAATACAAGTTAATTGTTTAACATTATATGAATATGTAAGTGTAAAGGTTATGTTTAAAAAATATATGACTTCTCACTTTGACACTTATGCCGTAGTTGGGGGCGCTACGCTTTAGTGGTATCAGAGCTTCAGTTTAGGGCGTTTCTCGAAAAGCCTAGGTTTAGCGCTTCTGAATAGAGATACATGATAGAAGTTTGCGTTTAGTAATGTGTTGGCCTGATGTGGATGTCCTTGTGTTTTGTATAGATGGATCAGTCCAAGAAGTCGCGAGTGTTAACCCAATGGAACAAGAGTTATCGCCAACCTTCGAAAGTATCAAAAATCTAATGAGCCTACGTATTCGCGAGAATATCGCAAGACATGGCTCAAGTTTTAGATAGATTGATCAGCTTCCTAAAGCCCAGCATTACGTGAAGAAGACATGGAGCGTAGGGAACCCATGGGTGAGCACATGGAAGAGCCGAGAAAGCCAATTTTGCTAGAAAGGAAACAGTCATCGAAGAGGTTAGATGCCTCCGATCGTAGAGCATCATGTGCGCCTCACTCATTATGTGGTGAGGCATTAATGACAGGGAAACTAGTGCCTGTGACCAAGGATTCCAAATCCCCGATACGGGAATTCTTTGTCCAAGAGTTCAAAGGCAAAGTATGTTACCGAGATGTATAGGATTCCATGAAACAGCCTGACTCAAGCAAATGAACTTATCAATGGTCGAATATGAGAAAGAATTTAGTCATCTTAGCAAGTATGCACTCGGAATTCTCACAGAGGCATTTCTAAGTAGTAGGCAATTTGAGAGGATGGATTGCATGATTCCATCAAAAGATATTTGGCCCATGACTTCTCTCCAAACAAAGGGATTTTTATCACTGTCCAAGCCGCAATGAAAGTAGAGACTAGAAAACGAAAAGAAAGAAAGATTTCAAAAGAAGAAGTTTTCTAGAGGAGCTTCGTCCTCCTCGGGAAAAAGAGCTAGAGAATCTCCAGCTCAATCAGAATATAGTTCCGCTACGAGAGGTAGAAGGCAAAGGTCCAATGTAGCACGTAGTACAAGTAGGGGTGCTTCAGTGAGACAGGGAGAAATTCCCGAATGTCCTCATTGCCATAAAAGGCATTTGGGAGTTTGTAGGTTAGTAACAGGAGGGTGTTTCCGGTGTGGAAGCCTTTATCATTTGATAGCACAATGCCCCCAAGAATCAAGGGATAATAGAAGTCAACAAGGAAGTGGTAGAGGAAGATTTATGGCACCACTTTCACTCGCGATCGTAGGGTCGAGGGTCCAGTATCAAAGATAGAGAGGACGAGGAGGCATAGTTTCGCAGACACTGATCGCCCTATTTACAAAGACTAAGACGAGCATATGCTATGAAGGTTTCGTGGAGGATCGATGCTCCCGAGGTTATAGCTGTATATTTTCTTTATATGATATTGAGATGTACGCATTGATCGATCCCGATCTACTCATTCATATGTGTGTGCATGGAGCATGTATTTGACAGTACCAAAGAATGGAGAAATTAGCATATGACATGCATGTAACTAGTCCGCTGGGGCACAAACGTTAGCGTAATAGCATATACGTAAATTGCCCCATTGTTATACAAATTGAAGAGAGTTTCTTTACTGATGACAATCCTACCATTCCGAGAGCTCGACTTGATTCTGGGAATGGATTGGTTGTCTAAGCACCAAGCTATCGTGGATTGTGGACAAAAGATAGTAGTAAGCCGAGATGCTCGACCGTGATCGAGGTAATAGTACAAGGCATTGGATCATGTAATGTCTAAATGTCATCTCCACTATGCAAGCTAGAGAATTGCAGGAAAGGACGCGTGGTGACATTTCCTGGCTTTGATACTTGACTCCAGCAGAGAGGCCAAGTTGATGGAAAAGATCCCGCAGTGGTGAATTTCCGATGTATTCCCGAAGAGCACTGTGTGATTCCACATGAAAGAGAGGTGGACTTAGCCATATAGAAATTGTACCAGATCAAATTCCAGTGTCAAGGGCAATCAGATGTGGATGGCTCCAATCTGAGTCAAAGAGTTAAAGAGTCAATTGCAAGAACTTTTAGATAAAGGATTTATCCGACCCAGTGTGTCCCCTTGGGGTGCACCTGTTTTATTTGTGAAAAAGAAAGATGGCACTCTACGGATGTGCATCGATTATCGGCATTAATAAGGTGATGAAAAACAAGTACCCATTGCCGAATTGAAGATATTTTTTGATCGGGCCAAAGAGCGGTGTCTTTTCAAGATAGACCCGCGATCGTGGTATTATCGCTGAGGGTAAAGGAAGGAGATGTGCCGAAGACCGCATGAACCCACATATGGTCATTATGAGTTTTTGTCATGCCATTTAAGCTGACTAATGCAAATCGACAAAGATTCATGGGATTTGATGAATAGGGCTTCTCCACCCTATGTGGACTAATTTGTTGTGCTTTATTGATGACATCCCCGTGTATTTTAAGGATGCACAGAACATGAACAACACTCGAGAATAGTCTTAGAGACGTTAAGAGAAAGAGTTATATGCTAAGCTCAAGAAATGTGATTTTTGGCTAAAGAAAGCTTCCTAGGCCACATCAGGTTCGCTGAGGTATAAGAGTCGATCCCCCGCTTAAAATCAAGGCCAGGACTGGAAATCACCTCAAAATGTAACCGAAGTAGAAGTTTCGGTTTAGCAAAGTTATTATAGAAGATTTGTGAGGGTGCTCTTTCACATAGCTTCTCCGTCACCAAGTTACTCGTGAGCGAATAAAGTTCGTTTTACTGCACAAATGTCGAATACACGCTGAAAGGGATGCCAGGTCGAAGCACCCGCATTGACGCTGTTCTACTGGGAAAAGAGTATACGCTTGTATAGTGATGCTCATGCATTGGCTCGGGGATGCGTGTTAATGCAAGATGGAAAGTAGTGGCTTATGCGCCCGCACAGCTTGAAGCCACATGAACAAAATTATCTGATTTATATCAGAGTTACATGAAGTCATTTAAAATAAGATGACATCTTGATGGAAAAGTGAATTTACACCGATCACAAGAGTCTCAAGAATTGTTAACGCAGTAAAGAGTTAAATTCCAGACAGCGGAGGTGGTTAGAGTTATTAAAGGATTATGACTGAGACTGTAGATTACCATCCCTGGAAGGCTAATATAGTAGCTTCGATGCTTTAAGCCGAAAGACGTGGTAGCAATGTCACTGGCAGAATGATCGAGATTAGCGATGATGGAGCCATGTTAGCTTCAATTAGAAGCGCAACCCGCTTTTGGAAGCAAATGATTATAGATGCTAAAAATGATGCAGAAAGCTACGCAAAATTTACAGAGGGTTAGAGATGGTGATAAGACCAAATTTTTGTAGAAAGAAGCCGGAAGCTCAGATTTCCAACATAGATTATGTGTGCCAAATGATAAGAGCTGAAGAAAAGTTGCTATTTGAGGCTCATAATACGGTATTTACTATGCATCCTGGAGGGAATAAGATGTACCAGGACTTAAAACAGTTTTATTGGTGGAAAGGAATGAAAAGAGATGTGACTGAATATGTGTCTAAGTGTTTGACGTCGCAGTCGTGCCGAACACCAAGTGCCAACAAGTTTGAGCAAATCCCCCTCCAATTCCTCAATGGAAGTGATGGGCGATTACCATGGATTTTGTGTCTGGTCTTCCCTCACACAACAAAACATGACTCTCATTCTGGGTGATTATAGATAGCTCACAGTCGGCCCATTTTATACCAATGATTGACTATTCTATGGAACTTAATTAGCTGAGTTATATGTAGACGAAGATTGTGCGATCGCATGGTGTGCCGCTGTCTTATTGTGTCGTGATAGAGATCCACGATTTACATCAAGGTTTTGAAGGAATTACAACACTTAGTAATTAAGCTGAATTTTAGTACGGCTTCCATCCGTTAAAATGCATGGACAATGAGAGATTGATTCAAGTACTTGAAGATATGTCGAGGTTGTGGTTTATAGATTTTTCTGAAGTCGGGAGGTGGTTCCATTAATGGAATTTGCCTATAACAATAGTTTTCAAACAAGCACAGCGGCACCATATGAAGCTTTGTACGTATTTTAAATGTAGAACTCTGCGGTGTTGGATGTAATTAAATGAGCATAAACTGGATAGGTCCGCATAGTAAAAGATACAGTAAGAGAGCACAAGTTATTCGGCAAGAGGTTAAAGGCGGCTAGTGATAGACAAAAATCGATGCTGCAACTCAAAGAGGAGAGAGATATTGAATATAGCTGGAGACAAGGTCTTCAAAGGTATCACCATGGAGGAAAATTCCCTTAGGTTCATCGTAAAGGCAAGCTGAGTCCAAGGTCCATAGGCCATATGAGATTTTGAACGATTGCCCCGTGGCTTATCGATCGGGCACTCCCCATGAGTCGGGCCAACTTACACGATGTGTTTCCATGTCGATGCTTTCGAGATACCGCCCGATGAGTCGCACATACTACCAGCGTGGCAAGGAGATACAAGTACAAGAGGATTTGTCATATGATGAGGAGCCAAAGACCATTCTGGCTCGAGAGGTGAAACATCATGAACAAACAAAGTTAATTCACAAGTGAAAGTGCTCTCCGCAATACCACTTAGAGAAGAAGCTACTGGGGAGCCATAAACTATGAGAGCTGAAGATCTCAGTCCTTCGAACAGTATGAGAATTCCTGAGGACTTAAATTTTGCTGGGAGAGTTGCATGATCCCAAATTATACCCTAATAGTTTTATAATGCTTTGTGTGATAATAAAACGTGAAGGTATATTTATTCTAATAAAATAAAGATAAAAAACAAAGTGTGAATATGCATAAGTTAAATTACAACAATGAAGAAGATTTAAGGCTATTGTAAAAATATTATAAATTGATTTGCAAATATTATAAGAGTTGAGGAACAAAAGTAAAATAAAAGCCAGGATAAGATCAATATGATAAGACCAAAAGAAATATCTTATTTTGGTCTTGGAGAAAGGGATAGCAAATACGGATAAGAGAGAAGAGAAAAGAAAGGAAGAAGAAGAAGAAGAAGAAGATCACAGGTATGGAACTATGATTTGGTATAGAAAAGTATGGAATTTGAGTACGGGTACGGATACATGTCTTGGGTTGTATAGAACCATGAATATGTGTATGTAAACTAGGTGTGTATGGAACTATGGGTATTGGTATGGAACTAGGAATATTTGTATGAAAATATGGTTTAGTATGGAATTACTAAATCAGTATGGATATATGTCATAGTTTAAAGGAAACTATGGGTATATGGAATAAGTAAGGATATACGGTCTAACGCTGGATACACTAGCTTCGAACCCTTTGTTTTCATAGATTGCCAAGCCGAACTCGCCAAACCTATTTCGTGGTGGTTGAGTTGAGTGAGAGATCGTAAGACTCCTAGATATGTGTTTGAGAAGGGGCTAGTTGTAAGTTTGAAACCGTAAAATTCCTTATGTTTGATCATATGCAAGAGTCTGACCTTAGAACAAGTTTTTGAGTCAGAAATAAAGAATTTTGAAGTAAGTCCTTCAGGAATTCTCTAGCCACGTCAATGAACTTGATGTTAGCTTTGAATTTCTCAATTCGACTTCAGAGACCAAGTTATGGTCTTTTACTTCTGAACAGTCAAATGGCGCGATCAATGTAGGGGTCGCATGAACAGCAAGGTCGTCCAACCAAGTATCGCCCAACAGGGGTCGCCAAACAAGGGGTCGTTGCCGCGAATGTAAAGGGTCGCCCAATGCTGGTCGCCCAACGTGGGTCGCCAAACAAGGTCGTTGGCAACAAAAGGGTCGCCCAACAAAGGGTCGCCCAAACGCGGGTCGCCGCCGAGGGCTGCCGCGGAATGCGCGGTCGCCCAACAAGGGTCGCCCAACAGGGTCGCTCCAACGCGGGTCGCCCAACATGGTCGCTGCCGAGGGGTTGCCTGAACAAAGTATCGCCCAACGGGTCGCCGCCAGAGGTTGCCAAAGAACAAGGGTCGCCCAACAGGTCGCCAAACAAGGGGGTCGCCACGAACAAAGTGGTCGCCCAATAGTGGTCAGCCCAACAAGGGTCGCTGCCAACAAACAAGGGGTCACAAGGAACAAAGGATCGCCAATGCTGGGTCAACTCTGTCGAGTTGACTGCAGAAGACCTCCAACTTCAAGGTCATAACTCCTCCATCCGGAAGCTCCGATTTGAAGTTCTTGGACTCTATGGAGCCCATTGAGTCAAGAATACATTGATATGCCCAGGAGGATAGAAGAGGTCAGACCGGAAGTGTTAAAATGAGCTCATCACTTCAGTGCGTAGCTCACTTAGGTCACCAAGACTCCGACCGCGCATGACCTCCAACCCTAAGGTCATATCTCCTTCGCTTCAACTCTGATTTGATGTTCGCATTTCCATGGAAAGCCCATCGAGCCATTAATCCATATATACTCGGCGAAGAGAAGATGCCATATTGAGTGTTAGACCGAGCCTGCTCACTGTGCAGCCGTCATCAGCCGCCGTCAAAGTTGATCGTGCATGACCTCCAACTTCTAAGGTCATAACCTCTTCGCCCTAACTCCGATTCAAGTGTTCTTGACTCCTATGAAAGCCCATTGAGTCAAGAATTCATCAATAGACACTTGATAAGATTGAAACTCATATTAGTTCCAGAAAAGCATGGAAAACAAGAGGCGTATGTGTAACCATAGTTATTGTATTATGAATCGCCATTATGAATTCATAAATAGCTCAAGGGCATACAAAGGTAAGCATATTAGTTATTTAAGTGCATATAATGCGCAGTATGAAAATGTAAAGATATGAATAATCGGATATATATATATCTTATATGATTACCGAATAACAAATAATTATTCGAATATGAGATATATAACAACATAAAGTACATATTGATTGTCCGCTTAGAACCCGGTAGGGATAGATGGGCATGCCTATTAGGTAAATAAGTCTGCAGCATATAAGTTCTCGCTCTCGCTCGCTCGATATCGATATCTCCGTCAGGTCGATGACATAGATCCCGTTTGATCAAAATCTTAAAGGGTCACCATCACTAAACCTTTTTTATAAGATGATCATTGTCTCGCATAAATTAATAACAAGGTTCGCCTTACGCTCAGATCCACTTCTAAGGTTTGCGCGCATACGAAACATAAAAGAAAATGACCGGTATATGCAAACGAAAGGTAGAAAATATATGTCATGATATGAGAAGCATAGCATTGTTAAGGATGAAAGTAATGGGGCTACAAGAATAAAGGTAGCACATTTACATGAAAAGTATATGGAAGATGACAAGAAATGAAACTTGTTATGAAAAGTATATATATGAGAAATGATAAGAATCTGTAACTGTTATATGTGTTATATGCATTTGTATAGAAGTGGGGTGACCCTTAATAGAGGTCATCCATGTGTATTAATTCCCACTAAGCGTAAAGCTTAGCACGGGTGTTCAATCCGTAGGCATTTAAGAGGAAAACAGAGAACGGACAATCCATATCAACAAATAAAGGCCACATCCATAGGTGCCCACCGGAAGACCTTAGATCTATTTTGTATATGAAATTCAAAACTGTAAATATTGTAAATGTTGAACATTTCCATATATGGAGCTGTATATATATTTTGTAATCCGTCAAGGCTGTAATGTAATACAAGTTAATTGTTTAACATTATATGAATATGTAAGTGTAAAGGTTATAAGTTTAAAAAAATTATGACTCCTCACTCGGCCACTCTATGCCGAGTCGGGGGCTCACATCCCAAAGAGCGGACCTTAGCCTGACCTTGCTCTAGTTTCTGCATGCTTCCTTCGGATCGCTTGGCAATGTCCCTTTTAATAAGTAGTCCCAGATGGGGTCCATCCAGCTCGGCGTAGTCATCATTGGGAAAATTTCTTCGCTGTTGATGTTTATTAAGGGCTCCGGGAGGTGCTCGACTTCCATCCGCCTATCCAGGTCTTCCTGCGACGCCATTGCTAACTTTGCCAGAGCATCCGCTTGTGAATTTTCTGCCCTTGGGACGTATCTGACCTGAACCCGTACAAATTTTTTGAGCAGTTCACATACCTTTTTGAGGTAAAGGATCATTTTTTCACCCCTCGCTTCGTAGGAATCTTCTATCTGCTTCACCACCAACTAGGAATCGCTGCATACCTCTAGTTGATCAACCTCCATGGAGTGGGCGAGGTTAGGCTCGACAACGACAGCTTCATATTCGGCTTCGTTATTGGAGGCTTGGAACCCGAATCTGAGTGCATATTTCATGTCGATCCCATCCGGGGAGGTCAAAATAAACCCTGCACCACTTCCTTGAGCATTGGTGGCCCCATCTACCGACAACCTCCAGATGGGAAGGTCGAACGCGAGCTAGGTGGTTTCGGTAGGCTTTGTCGAGGTGAATTCCATGATGAAATCTACCAAAACTTGTCCTTTGATCGTTGTTCTTGGCTTGTACCTAATGTCGAACTCACTCAATTCTATGGCCCATTTTACTAGTCTTCCTGAGGTTTCTGGTTTATGCAATATTTTCCTCATTGGGTGTTCTATTGGAATCTCGATGGTGTGAGCCTTGAAGTATGGTCGAAGTCTTCTGGTGGTGGTCACCAATGCTAGAACTAGCTTTTCCATCTTCGGATACCTTTCCTCTACTCCTCTTAGAGCTCGGCTGTAGTAATAGACCGGCTGCTGCGCTCTATCCCTCTCTCTGACTAGGGCGGCACTAGTCGAGTGTAAGGAGCTCCCCCTCGGAGGGGCTTACTGTTGGGTTACAAGATGAATATCCAATCTGATTGGAACATAAATGCAGCGGAATTTAAAAAAATTTTATCCCTTAACCCACCAAAGATCACATGCGTTTCATAAAAACCGAAGGAAGGGTAAACGAAACTTACCTCTGTAGATCGATTCGCCAGTTTTTCCTTCAAAGTTTGCGTCTGGTTTGTTCGGATCTTCAAAGGTGTCACTTTCCTCGAAGTAAGTTTTACCACCCTACAAGTATCCACACACGAACAACACAACGATCTTTTGAATGCTGGGCCTGAAGTTCGTCTTCTCAAAACGAAAATTAGGGTTTTTCTTCTCCGTTTTTAGGTCGGTTCACTTTGTGAAAGACAACTACACACATAAATATATATGTCTCACATATATTTATATAAGTCTCTAGGGTTTCAAATAAACTTGAATTTATTATATTTAAAACGCTTAAATAATAATAATTTAAATTCAAATCCTTATCCGATAAGGAAATCCACTAAATATTTAACCATAATCAGAATCATTATAACCAAGCAGTGTAATAAAACGAATTTATTACGTAAGACAATAACCGTTATGTAATAAACGAATTTATTACGTAAAAATCACATAATCAAGTGTAATAAAATGAATTTATTATGTAAGACCATAACCGTTATGTAATAAAACGAATTTATTACGTAAAAACCATAACTTATGTAATAAATGAATTTATTATAGAGAGTGAAAACCATAACCGCTATTATTTGTTCTTAATGTGCGACTTATAGGTTCAATCACTCATTAAGGTGAGGGGCCCGCATCACATTTTTTGATCCTACAAGTCATAAGTGGCCTCTAGCAAGACATTATGACTACCTGCTAAATGAAAAGCTCAAGGATCCGAGACAACCTTAATATAGCTAATGACATAATCCTTTTGTCTCATGATATCTGACAGAATATAAGGCATGGACAAAGTCAACCTTATATCGCTCTATCTTTGATTACTGAACCCAATTAGATTCGGACTAAACAAATGACATTGATCTCCATCAATTCATTTGAGTACGGCCATGCATTTCTCGCCTCAATCAAGCGAGGGACCCAGAGATATCTCTCTTATAATAAGAGGGATTAAATTCCATCTTAATCGCTCATATCTCACTACATAATTTACATGCTCAAGTATGTAACCTTTATAGTCATCCGATCAAAGACAACGTCTGATTATATCAAACACAACATTCCTTATGTTGAGAACTATAGCGATCTCAGGTCAAAGGATTCAATGACACAACTATTAGAGATTAACTTATGACTTTGATCCATGTATTAATCTCAAACGGGTTCGTCCACATTTGTTCTCAACAAATAGATATAAATTTGATTTGTATCTCATACACGTATTCATCCCATGAATATCAATCAAACTTTTATACTAATCTTAAATTCATCATATTCCCATAACAACCGATTAGGGACATTTAGAATAATTAATAATATTATTCAAGGACACATATAATAAACAAGCAAACGTCATAATAATAAATTTCATAAATAGGCAAAATATCATGTCCATTCAATAGGCCTAGCACTATTAATACTTTACTTTCGTATCAGGGGGAGCTTTAAGTAGGTTTGAAGATCGAGAACGCTTTCATAATGGCATCCTTGTACTGAAGGCCTTTTTTAAGAACTTGAAAGAGTGGCTGACACTTGTCATTGGATCTGGACACAAAGCGACTAAGAGCAGCTATTTTCCCAGTCAGGCACTAAATTTCTTTAGTGTTTGAGGGTGGTCGCATGTCGAGCACGGCTTTTATCTTGTCTGGATTTGCCTCTCTTCCGCGGCTGTTGATTATGAAACACAAGAACTTCCCTGTGGAGACTCCGAAAGCACACTTGGTTGGGTTTAACTTCAACTTGTAGTCCTTCAGGACCTGGAACGATTCAGCTAAGTGGTCCACGTGGAGCTCGGCCTTGACTGACTTCACCAGCATGTCGTCTATGTATACTTCCATGGATGCTCCAATTTGTTTCTGGAACATTCTGTTTACCAACCTTTAATAGGTGGCCCTAGCGTTCTTCAACCTAAAAGGCATCACCTGATTACAAGACGCTCCCCGTCCCTGTCACGCACGAGGTATTTTGCCGTCAGTCCATTCTGATCTGATTATAACCCGAGAAAGCGTCCATGAAGCTGAGGAGCTCGCGGGCTAGCAAAGTACATTCCAATTATGAGTCTCGATTCGGGGTAAAGGGTGTTTTCTATCTTTAGGGCAAGCCCGATTAATACTCCAGAAAGTCAATGCAAGAAGTCACGCCTTTCCATTTGCCTTCTTAATGAGAACCACATTAGCCAACCAATTCCGATAATCTACTCGGATAGCTCGGTCAGATGGTGCCTTGCTTCACTTCTCTTCGTTGATCGCCGCTAATTTCTCAGAGAAACTTCTTCTTTTCTGTTTGACGGGTTTGAAGGAGGGGGCGACATTCAGCTTATGGGTGATAACGGCTGGGTCAATTCCTCATATGTCCTCTTACTTACAAGTGAATACTTCCTCATTTTTCTTGAAGAAGTGGATGAGGAGGTCTTTGACGTCCCCAGACAATTTGGATCCGATGTAGGCGTGGTGTTTTGGCTGGTCGTCAAGTTGTACTGGTTCCAGCTCTTCTGAGGGTGTTGGTCTGGTGTCCACTTCGTCTCTCATGTTGAGCTCATCCATGTGGACACTTTTTACGGCTTTCTATTTTATTAACGCCAAGTAGCATTCCCTAGCTACCCGCTGATCTCCTCGAACCACTCCTACTCTGTTCTCTGTTGGGAACTTGATAACCATATGATAAGCAGAGGGGACGGCCATTAAAGCATTGAGAGAAGGCCTGCCTAGTAACATATTGTATGCCAATGGCACTATGAGGAATTTTATCGTCATTGTGGCCTGGCATGGGGGTCTCCCAAAGTGAGTACCAGCTGCACCGACCCCAGGGGTAGCACTTTCTCTCCAGAGAATCCCAGTAAGTGGGTGTTTACCAGTTCCAACTTCTCCCTTCTGATGCCTATTTTGTCAAACACTGATGCGAAGATGATGTCGGTCGAGCTTCCATTGTCGATCAGGACCTTGTGAACTGTTTTGTTGGCCACGACGGCCCTTATTACTGCCAAAATGGGTCATCAGCTGGGATGTCAAGTACCTTCCATGTCAGAGTCCGAGAAGGTTATGGTGGTATCTAACCGAGGGAGCTTGGATACGACCTGTACCTCTAGTGTCTCCCTTAATCTGATGCTACGTAGGTGAGACTTCCTAGCTAAACTGGATTTCCCACCGACCGCTAACTCGAAATCACATTGATCTCTCCCGTGGGTTGCCGATGCCGAGTCAATACCGACGAGGCAGGAGGTGTCCGTCCTATCTTCTCGAGCCACATAGCGCGAGTTGTTCACGCCGGATTAGGGAATTCCATTTCTTCTTCAATCGAATATAGTCAGCTCTTCTAAGGCTCATGATCTATGTGGAACTCGCAGTACTTGGCTATGTCTCTTTTTGCTAGGTCCGTCTTCATCTGAGACGACCACCTTAAAATCTTCTCATGCTGCACCTCGTATAGGACTTGAGACACCGAGGCCGTCAGTGGGGTAGAATCATTTAGTGGGCACCGCAATTAGCTCAAATGGGTGGACCTGCCGTCCCCCGACGTTATCTCTCTCTTCGGGAGACCGATCTCCTCGCCTTCTATGTTCCTCCGCGGAGACTGGCCTCTGGCCTCTTCTGCCTTCCTGTGGCTCACCTCTTCTCACTTTCTGTATCCTGCGTTAAGAGCTTCCCGCCTTAGACATAAGGGCCTTCTCGTCATGATGTATTTTTCTTACTTTAAGGAAAGCACCCTAATTCGCTTGCCCGAGGGTTCTTCGAGATGAGAACATTAGTCTGGGATTGTATGCTCAACGGCGATAAAGGCGGTGATGGTAAATTTCTCATGTCGATGTCCGCTTTAATGACTCGAGTTGAAACCTCTCGACGTAGGACCTCGACATTCTCCCGTGCGGGCCTGCTAAGCGTCATCGATGCAGGCCTAGGCTTCCCGTACGCCCTGCCCGATGAAGCTATGACGCCTCAACCCGAGACACCCGATGGGGTGTCGTTTGTGCGTCACTTTCGGGATCGACTTTTTTATACTAATCTTCAAAGTCAAATCTATACCGTGTTGCGGGCCCACCATACACAATTCTTGTAATAAAAAAATCATATACATATACCAATAAAATACCATCAGAAGGGTATTCATCATATCTCTATACACATATACTGTAGCCCTTTACTGCACTCATTACAATTCACTATTACAAAACTATACATATAAAATCAAAGATTACGGAATAGTGCGGTGAGCACCTATCTGGTAATGCCCAAGGCCAGCCGACGTGGGAATGTCCCGTCCTCTATCCTTGTCTTCTCGCTTCGCACCTACATCGATTAAACTCGTACTAAGCTTTAAGCTTAGTGGGAAAACATATACATGGATGACCAATAACATTGATCGTCGCAAGCTTAATCGAATACATTCTTATACCCATATAGATCATATACTTATGACGTCTAACACTTATCATCTTATCTAATGCCTTTCATGTGGGTCAAAACATGTGCATCTATCATATCTTTCATATCTCGTATACTTTCATATAACCTATCTTATACTGTCCTGTACTTTTATCTACATTCTTATACTTTTCATATACGGTACTCTTGTATGCTTTCATCTGTCTTTCACCTGTTTGTAGTATTTTTCATCTTTCAGTTATATGACTTATTACATTCTATGTACTATTACATATATCATTTCTTATCCTGTACCTATATCACGTCCCCTTTCATGTAGTGGCTACACGCCCATGCTATACTATTCATTTCTTACATATTGTTTTATCATATATTTTCTTATAATGATCTTGTATTGTCGATACTTTCATTTCATCTTCACCGCCATATTGTACTCATATTTTCATCTTCAGACTTTCTATACTATCATCCTATACTATTCATATACTTCATATACATTCAGACGCCTTATTCTATCATATAATTTATGTTTTCAGAACTTTCTCTCGTACTTTCTTAATTCATATCCTTTCGTACTATACTTTTGTACTTCTATATAATCGTATTCATGTACTGCTTCATGTACTATTTCATATACCTATGTTCATGTAATCGTTCATTTCAAATAACACGTTTTCCCGTTATACTTTTCATATGATAGTCATATACTGTGGCTAATCTTATACTCACATATAATTTACTTTCATATGATATTCATATACTGTAGCTTTTCATATACCGTATTTTCATATGCTTTTCATGTAATCACTTTTCATATACTATCATCTGTACTTTTCTTCTTATCTCAGAATCGTTTCATACTTTCATCGCATAGTGCTATGCTTCATATCATGTCGTATATTCTATACATGTCATTTCCTTTAGGTTTCATGTCTCGCAAATACCAGCTGGATAATGGGAAATAAATTTATGTACCCGAAGGTACTATCACCGCACGACAAGGATCTCATTTGTATACCGAAGGTATCATCACTATACGACAAAGGACCTATGCCATGTACTATGTGACCCAAATCGGCCGATAATGATCCAAACGGGATTCATGTCATCGACCAAATCCAGGGCCTCGATATCTCGTAAACCGTATGCCGCAAAGAATCAAGGCCCCCATAGCATGCCTATCTATCCTCTACCAAAGTTCTGCGCATAATCCATGTGTATTTTTTATGTTCAAGATATATCTCATATTCCCGAATAAGTATTTTTATCCTAATCATATGCTATATTACTATGCTTACTTTAATTTGAATTCGTTTCTCATATTCAGAGCTTCATATCACTATTCTCATATTTCTTTCTCTTTACAATACATGTATATCATTTCATATATGTCTATTCTATATCGCATTTCGCTCTTTAGCTATTCATATTCCATCTATTCACTCTTTGTATTCATATCATGTTCTTATCATATATTCATCTCATATATTAGCATATAACATTTGCATATAACCTATCGGATCATATCTCTGTCATCTACTTGTAACATCTTATATCTTGTTAACTTATATCTTCATGTACTCTATCAGACTATCGTATCTTTGCATTTTTCATATATCTTTTAACTTCAATTTACTGTATTCATAATTCTTTACCATACATGTAACTATTTTCCTATCATTTGTGCATTTCTGTATGTGTCATTTCCAATCGTATACTTCCTCTCATGTAGTTCTATCATATATTTATTTCACATATTCCTATATTCATATTATTCATCTATTCATATCATATCATATATTCATATATATTCTTATTCTTTATCTAATTTATATTCTTCAATACAGTTCGGGACTGTTCGGAATCCAATCCCAAAAATTCAATATTCAGTCCCAAAATTTTGGGACTAAATCATACGGCCTATTTCGGCCCTGAAACAACCTATGTCATTATATAGCTTTTTATTCCTAGTAGGGGAAATTCCATACCTCGTGGAGTTTGATTAAACTCCAAGATTTTGGTACCCACGCGTAGCTCGCGATGCGTGGATCAATTTTGCCTACTGCTCCGATCAATTCTGACCGTCAGAAAGCCGTAGATCTGAGAAAATACCAAAAATTAGGATTTTCCAAATATTTAATTAAAATCTCAGCAAAATCCCTTGTTTTGATACTCATCAGAAATTTCGTCGAGCATGTAAGCACTTTGCTTTCTTTACCCGACGAAATCCGACGGTCCGATTTCCATATATCGAAGAGAGAAGCTAGAGAAAATAAAAATAAAAAATAAAAAAAATAACGCTCGGTCCCTCTCTCTCTCACCGTCTCTCTGTCTGAGACAAACTTTAGTTTTTTTTTTTTTTTATTATTATTATTATTATTTTAAGTGGGACCCACATGTTACCTTTTTTCTTTCTTCATGTCTTGGAGTCCGTTTTAGTTCGAACAAATCATTTCATTCCTTGCTTTCACTTTGTTTATCATAATTGAATATTCTTTACATATTTACTATTTTTCGAGATTTTCTCAACCTGCTGTGCTCTCACTCTCTACATCCGTCACTAAAAATTCATGTAAATATTCGACCGCTGGAATTTAACAAAATTCGACATGGTAGCTAGATTTCGCGAGACGAATTTAACGGCGCAGTCCGTTTCGACATCCGAGATCTAGAGAATTTTCTCGGCTTTTTCCAAAGTGACAAAATTACCATTTTGCCTTTTTTTCATAAAAAGTGTAATTTTTTTCGTACGAATACAATTTTAACTTATTTTATACCCTAAACATGTTATAAAACTGTTAGGGTATATTTTTGGGTGTTACATGAAGTGGGATATAAAAGTGATGGAGAGCTCTCTGAAGAATGAGATTGAGGCTGGTAGGAGCCTATTGAACCAGGCCAATGCTAAGCCTTTTAGCATGATGGAAAAGGCTCTACATCGCATGGGGTCCTAGTATCCATGCAACTCCATTTCAGTCTTGTAGGTGTTGAGGTAGTCTACGGGATCCTTTGTCTTGTCAACGGCCTCGATCTGCGGCATCCTAAATTTCGTCGGGAGAGGGAAGTGTAGTACCCCGGCCGTGAACGGGGATTCCGTTTGTTGTACCAGAGCATCCATGGAGCCTGCTGCTCCCAAGATTGTTCCCCCTTCCCCTACTGATAAGGGGTTGGCTCACCACCTCTATCGTTCCTACCAGATATCCCCTCATTACGACCATCTCCGAGGGGTATGTAGGAATCATGCCCCCTGGTCCGGCTATTTTCTCCTCCTCTGTCAATGTCTCGGCGGGCGCCTAAGCAAAGGTTGCCTTCTCCCGTGGAATGGTATCGCGGCCTTCAGCCCGTCAGGTTTCGTGGGCGTTGCACTCCGCCTCGATGAGTCCGCCAACCCTTAGCGTATCGCCGATTGACGACCTGAGTGCCTCCATCTCATTGCGTTGGGCGACATGAAGAGCTTCTCGGTCAGCCGCCTCCCGCCGCTTGTTGTCAACGCCGCCCCGTTGGTCTTGCGCTTCCTCGGAGGTCGGGGCGTGGACTCTTGCTCATGTTTCGAGTCGATCCAATCAGTCACTGAGAAATCAGTTGATTTGTAAAGGAACAACTGCTCTACAGACGCTTAAACCGGCTTATGATGCTTCTATCGATACTGGGTCGAGCTGCTAGGTCGCTGGGCTAGTCCGTCACCGACGATGGTGCAACCTGCATAGAAAGGGTGGTCCATAAGGGAATGTCGGCCGCCTCTCCAACGCCTAAGTCAATTTCTTTCTTACGAAAGGGAAAGATATCAATTGTTGATGGTTTTGTGATTGCGTACCTTTCTTCAGTGGAATTGCTCGGTATTTATCGTAGGTGATCACAATGACTTTCCTTGTTAGACAGCGATACGGCATCTTCCTAATTAGGTAGGGAATCTCCTCTTCCTTATCGCTAGCTGAATATTAGAGGATAATTAGGGAGCCATAATTATGGGGGATCCTTCTTCCCTTAATGAGTAGATATCAGATCATGGAGATGGAGTGCTTCTTCTTACTAGCCACAACCGGTGGACGTAATTATCCTCACACTATCCGGCCCACCGGCTCAATTTCAGCCTGCCTGGCCTTAAGAGTAACCAAGACGTCATCATGGGCCAAGTCCCTACGTGAGGCTCTTCTGCCAACCCCACGGAGGATGCAAACCCTCTTTAAGCTTTTCTGATAGTTCGTTCCTTAGGCCCGCGTCCTGGGCCTATGCGTTGATTTTTTAGGCACTATCAACTTCAATTTGCTATTTTACTTTCAGATTTTATTTGAAATCATGGGATAATGTATTATTGCCAATTTGTTTTTATTTTCATTCTAACTCTTAGTATTACCAAACAATATGATGAAAACAAATCATCATTCTCATATAAGATTCCTAAACTAATCCAAACACGAGAAATTGAATCAAGTTATTGATTCCATTTCATGATAAATAAGAATGGAAAGGGATTCTGATAGGTGCCTAAGCCCAATGGAAGAACCTAACCCAAAAAACTAGCCTATTAGGTGGGAAAACTCATCAAGATTAAGTACCATTCCACACTCTTGTATGGAACCGATATGGGATCATCATTCCATACCCCTTGGAGAAACCTGCGCTCATTGCATAACATTCACTCTAGGTGGCCTACACTGCTAGCATTCAATCTCGAACCCACCTCGGGTACCAAACCTCTTCCGTGCAGCTCTTCCCAAGTGAAATTTCTTTCCCACTACATACTGTTCTTAATAAAAGACTAAATGACAGTGTGACTCAAAGCTCTAATGGAAGTGTCCAACCCAAAAGACTATCATATTAGGTGGGAGAACCCATCAAACTTAAGTATCACTCTACACTCTTGTGTGAAACCGATGTGCGATTGTATCAAATTCTTTATTCCCATTTCCCAATATTCCAATGTACCAAACAGTCCCTAAAGGTTAGTAATCTCTACTTAAGCATCCATCTAGAACATCAACTAATTGATAAGTTTCATAAGCTCAATGAATGACATCATTTAAGGTTAGGTTGATTAAAGTATTAGTTACAAGTGAGCTTTGGACAATTCCCTAGTAAGACTATAAGAGGCAAGGGATAAGAGATGCACAAATGCCTTCGATGTGTTCGTGGATGTCCCATTTTGCTCTAGAACTTTTTTCTAGTTCAAAGATACCCCCAACGTTCATGTCCCTCTTGTGAGGCCCCAAATCCTGGGGTCCCATTGACAACCTGTCAACTCGTAGAATTCTTGTGGATTTCGGGTGACCCAATACCACACTGTTGTGTCATGCATGAGATGAGACTCCTCATGCCTACAACCCGAGTCCGGACTGACTCCCTCACACCTGCAACGTCAAGTGTGAAAAACCAGTCATTGGTGTTTCACCCAATGACATAAACCATTGGACAACCCTCCAATTTTAATTTATCAAATCCCACATGTTTATTTGGGTTGCAAATTTCCGGGGTCTCACCGCAGGCTTCGCACGCCTTCCGACACTTTCGCAAACTTTCATCGCTGGATACATATGTCCGATTAAGAATAAAATTTGGGTCTTTCACCCTTGGGGGGTGGGGGGGAGATCTACCCCATCTTGCTTCACCCAAACACACGAAATTTATTATTATTATTTTATACAATCATGAGTCTCGATTTTGGACGTTTGTCCCATTTTCGAGCTCACCACACATTCACCAAGAATGGTGAATAACAGTACTATGCACCCACACCCGACTCAACGCGATGTGATCGTGCATATGAAATGAAATCATGTCATTTCATGCTATGTCATGTCACATGCATAATAAGAGCTACATGCAACATTTATAAATCTCGGATAATTATATTTCCTACATATAATTTCCATTTATCAAAATTTCCATGTTAATGCGTTAAGCAAGTATATATTAACATGATTTTTACACATAACATCATGTCAGTTATTTTTCCAACAATAACACACAAAATGGCCTAAATCTCGAACCCATATAAAACAGGGCACCTCTTGGTCCCTTCACGGTTCATCATCAAATTACTGTGATACCAAAACACACCACAAAACTTGAAGACGGGTCCCGGGATCAAAAACCAAACCTCAACCTAGTCCCTTGACGCCCGAAACAATTCATGAAAATCCCGTCCTGACCGGCTCGAAAACAAATCCAAATTCAGCCCAAACTATCCGAACAAATTCGAATCAGACTTATCTAGGTACTGGACTGAAACTACACTCATTTCCGCCTACAAATTCCAAGCCATTAAATGGCCTTTAGGCTAGAAATAAGCTAAGTAGGAAAATTCTCACCGTGGAGCTCTCCGACGAACCCATTTTGGTAATCACCAGCCTCGATGCGTGACCGACTTTGCCTTTGCTCCTACGAAACCTACTATCCGATTTCAGAATCTTAGAGAGAATTGAAAGAAAAAAATTTCTTCTCTCCTGCTTCTCCCATCCCTCCGCCATTTCCTTTGTTTTTATCCTTTTATTTGATTTTTTTTTTCTCTTTTTGATTTTTTTCCTTTATTTTCTCTTTTTCTTTTTTTTCTTTTTTTTTCTTGTTTTATCTTTCCCATTATTTCCTCCGCTTTACACTTGGCTCAATATGAGCCATTCACACAAATGCACCACATGTCATACCATGTGTCACCCGATGTCTCGTAAAACATGAAATTCCGACTGTCTTGTAATCCAACGAAATTCAACGAAGTAACTAGATTTCACGAGACGAAATTATTGGCGCAGTCCATTCAAAAGAAAGTCACAACTACGCTAGAAACTTTGACACATGTGGAGTGTTAAACGGACATTTGTCTATCTATTACATTTTCTGATGGGAGGAACATGGAGGAGCTATGGTAGTAAACATCAGGGATGTCTTCGACGAAAAAGTTATAAGGTGCAAGTAGGACAATGTCTGGGGAATTTGTGCACTTATCTCTAAAATACAGCACAACAAACACGCTCAATGGGTAAATTTCCATCAACAAGATTTAAGGATAAGGTGTAAAAATGCCCTTGAGGTTTGGTCGTATGTTCAATCTGACCCCTAAACTCTTTTTGGGTCCAACCATACCTCTAATGTTTCTATCGTGAAACACTTATGTATGCCCCTATCGTTAACGGAATCAACAAGAAAACTAACAAGGCTTTAACGATGCTAACGTGGCATCCCTTAGGTGTGTTTATGACAGTTTTGCATGTGATTCATTAAACCAAAAAATTTATTTTGACAAAATTACCCTTATCCTTGTATTTTCTGCATTTGACAACTGCCTATTTTCTTAGGAAACAAACAGCAGAAAATACAAAAAAAGAAAAAAAAATCACATCCAATCGGCTTCTACATCGTCGCCCCTTTCCTGGGCCTTCTCGGCGGCCGCTTACCTCCGCTTACTCGCCATAAAATTTCATTCCTCTTCTTCTCTTTGATAGGAGCTTTGCAGTCGTTTCTTGATCCCAAGATTCCAAGGTCTTCTCTAAATACTCCTCCAAAATGGAGAGTTTCATCTTGTCGGCAGCTTCATTTTCCGGGTATGAAGGAATTTGAAGAATTAGACATATTTGGAGAGAGTTTCATGCATATGAGGAATCTCTGATTTCCCCATTTCAAGCGCAGTAAGGGGAAGTTATGGAGAGGCTTGGATGATCATTCAAACCCTTTGGCCATTGATGTAGTCTGTAACTCTTTTGCGTTGAGTTGAGGAGAGATGCTTCTGCATTTGTTTTTAGCTCAGGGATGGTGCCATCTACCCCCATGGTAGCTCAGATGGCATAAAGCTCTGGGATGGGTACTCAGAGGTTACAGGTTTAAGTCCCCTTAGGGCATGGTTCAAAAATTGGTTGAATCTGGTATGACTCGATCGATTCGTAACTGACTCGGGGCTAATCGCTCGATACCGACACCATATACGAGACTATGAGTGGATCGCCTATAACTCGATAAAACTCGATAGACTCGACCAAGTTTGCAAGATGACTCGATCGACTCGGTAAAAATACAGAGAATCAAATCTCAGACTAAGATTCTCAGTACGAAGAACCAAAAAATCTTTAAAAAAAATTCAAACTTTCAAAGATACCTATGATGGAATTTCAAATCACAACAATAAAAAAAAAAAAAAAAAAAATCAGAGATTCAACTGAAAAAGCAAAAGAACCCCTTGATCTGAGATTTTAAAATGGAAATTTCAAGAAGAAACAAAGAAAATGAGGAAATTAACAAAAGTAAAACCTAACTTACCTCAGGCTCGCTGTAAAACTCGAGTAAATTTGAATTTTTTTGAAAAATTGCAAAACGATAAATTGCCGCTACAACACAGATTGCAAACCTAAAAATTTTCTAGATCTCGAATGACTAAATACACCTCACCGTTGGATTCGTATCGTGAAATCTAGTTACTCAAACGAATTTCGTTAAATTCCGAAATAGTCGGAATTTCCCCTTTTTTTCAGGGTGAAGGGTGCCTGGTGAAGTCCAAAAACGGGATTTTTAAGAAAATCTTGAAAGTTGACAAATAATTTAAGTAAAGTTCATTTAAAATAAATTGAACTTGAACCAGGACGAAATAAATTGTTTTGGGGATAGAAACAGACAAGTCATGAACACGTGGCGTGACGTGGGCCAAGCATATTAAGTTGAGGATAAGTTAGAAAAAAAATCAGATTTTGGAGACAAGAGGGTCTCATTTTCTGTTGGAAAATTTCGTGAGAGAGAGGGAAAGAAAGAGAGGAGACCAAGCTTCTCTCTTCGATCCTCCGAGTTCCGCTGATCGGAATTTGTCGAGGAAAGGGTGAAAGTTCATTTACTTGACAAGGGCTACGTGTACATACCAAAAATGAGGAATTTCACCGAAGATCCAAAGGAGGAAATTTAGGGAAATCAAGGATTTCAGGCTAAGGAGGTTTCCTACCCGTGCTACTACGCTTCAAGAGGTAGGGATTCTTCATATTTTGGTTTAATTTCCACCCTAAGGGATGTTTGGTTGTGTTTTCTGCCCTAAGGGGTTATTTGGTTGTGTTTTCTGCCATAAGGGGCTGTTTGGGTCGGATTTTGGGACTGTTAGGAATGCTGCCCTGTTTTGACCCTACACACTGTCCAGAATTTGGGATTGGTTTTTGGTTGGGAAACGAAGGGAATTTGGACTCATGTTCTTCATAGAAGTTGTAGTTTCAACTTTGAACTTGATGTTAGGCTTTTGAATCACTCAAATTGGACCTCTACAGCTCAAGCTATGGTCCATTTCATTCTCGGGATTGTCACAGCTTAGGCTGTTTAATCGTTTCTATCCAAAATTTGGGACTGGTTTTCGGTTGAGAAATGGAGGGAATTTAGACTTGTGTTCTTCATTGAAGTTGTAGCTGCAATTGTGAACTTGATGTTAGGCTTTTGAATCACCAAAATTGGACCTCTACAACTCCAGTTATGGTCCATCTCATTCCCAGGACTGCCATAGCTTAGGCTGTTTAATTGTTTATGTCTATAATTTGGAACTGGTTTTCGATTGGGAAACTGAGAGAATTTGGACTCGTGTTCTTCATAGAAGTTGTAGTTGTATTTGTGAACTTGATGTTTGGCTTTTGAATCACCCAAATTGGACCTCTACAGCTCAAGTTATGGTCCATCTCATTCCCAAGACTGCCACAATTTAAGTTGTTTATTTGTTTGTGTCCAAATTTTAGGACTGATTAGGACTAAATTCAATGCTGCTATGGACTGAATTTGGGACTGTTTTCACATCCTATTTAGGGCATGATTGAGGCCTGTGGATGGCTAGTTTGGTAATGTAAAACCCGAGAAAAATTCAATTTTTCTGAAAAAGGGTAAAACGGTAATTTTGGTTGAAAACCGGAAATTCTCTAGATCTCGGATGATGAAACGGACTGCGCCGTTAAATTCGTCTCGCAGAATCTAGTGACCCAGAAAAGTTTAGTCGAATTCTGAGACAATCGGAATATTTTACGATTTTCTGATGACAAATGCCGCGTTTTAGAAACGAGATTTTTACGAAAATCTCGGGTCGTGAAACGATTTCTGTTAAGTTCATTTAAAATAAAGTGAACTGAAAAGAAATAAATTGTTTTGGGTTAAAAACGGATCCGAATAAAGTAATATGAATCATGTATCTAAAATAATAATAATAATAATAATAAAAGAAAAAAAAGAAGTATAAAAGTCAAACTGGTGGGAGGAGACGGACGGGAGAGACAGAGGGCGTGTAGAGGAGATTTTAATTTTATTATTTCTTCTCTTGCTTCTTTTCTTCATATTTACAAAATCGGACCGTAGATTTTTGCCTGGCCAAGGCAAAAGTTGATCTACGCGACAAGAGCTACGCTAAGTACCTCAAAATTGAGTTTCACAAACTCCACGAGGTAGGATCTTTCCTACTTGTGTTAATCTTTGGCTAAGAGCCATGTAAATGGTTAGAAACAACATTTGTTTTAGTTTTCTTCGTAGACTGCTTCAAAGTGCTTTGAACCGAAAAAGTGAGAAAATTCCTATTTTGAGGGTCGTGAACAAGAACCCGAGGGTCTTTACCGCTCATGTGAATAGTAATGAATAGTAACTGAATATTTTTATGTGTCGAGTGATTCAAAATGAATTGCCTGTGGTTTGCTAATTTAGCCCCATGTGGGAGCTAATTTTGGTGCACTGAAGGTGAATGTGCATAACATGTTTTATGTGATTTAATTATGTTAATATATATGCATGTGAATATATTAGGCATGAACATAATTGACATCATGTATTCCATATACCAAGCACCGAACAATAGGAGTGAGTGCATGAGGTGGTTTCTTGAGAGAATTGTTTCGGAGGGTTAACCAATAATAATAATTATCGAAGTGTGTCCATTACAACATCGGAGGGTTGTCCAGATAATATCAATCGTCGGAGTCGGCCCAATTGATATACATCGGAGGGTTGTCCACAGTATAGATTATCGGAGTCGGTCCAATTATTTATACTCCGAGGGTTGTCTACTAAAACAAATACTTTTGTTTGGAAATGGTTTTCATTCATGGCAACTTGCATGTGCGAGGGAGTCATGAGGACTCGGGATACGATGGTGACCTAAGCAACCATAGGAAATTATCACTATCGATTTCACCCCCGTCGAGGGATCACCATTTGCACAGAGCGATCGAGAAGCGGTACCTAATAGGGCCAGTTGAGAAGAAAGTCGGGTCAGGCTTGTAGTTATTTTGTATACATGTATTAGAATGTTGTAATTTTAATATTTATATTAAGAGTAATAAAACTTCAACCATGATATATATTTGGTTGGGATATTTACAGAGTATTGGATGCAGGGGCCCAAGTGGCCATTATTTTACTCGCATCGACCGTAGATCATTGTAATTGCTGGGACAGTTTGTACCTTGATGTAGCTACCTGCATGCTGAGACTCTGCCCGATTTCATGAGGGTGCTCTGCCACCGCACATCCACGACTATTCTCAGAGGTTGACGGTTATCAACGGACACCCCCGGCTTTGGGGGCCACAATTAGTGATCGTGAGCCAGTATACGAATACCTAGGGCTTCGGGGGACCTGCCAAGGCCATAGTCATTTAGGTAGAGCAAGAACATCACCACTGTGGCCGATGTAGCTAGGGTATTTGATTACCTAGACAATCACGGACAGATTAGAATATCAAGGCATTGTGTTTTATGCACTGGGTGCATAACATGAGTTGTTGTGTATGAATTGCATTTGAATCATGCTTTGGTGAATAGTATAGGAAAATGTTGAACACTAGGTTTAGTGTGTGAGAACAAGTTGTTTGACAAATTTTAAGTAAATAGTCCGTAATTAAATGAAAAAAATCTTTAAATTGAAATTTTCAAAAATAAAATTTTTGATGTTGATTTTGATTTAATAAAATGAAATTATGTCTTGCATTACCTATAAATGCATGGACATTGTGCATAAAATATTTTTGTTGTATATGAATAGTGTCTCGAGGCTATGTTTATGCTTTAGAGATACTGCATTGAAATTTAACTTGTCATTTGACATGTGTAGATGGCTAGTTGAGGGCGAGGGCGTAGAGGGCGCCCAACAGGTACCGATTGCATACACCACCGCATTTGGATCGCCAGATCTTGTTGAGGTCAGAGGTACGCGGCCGCTAAGCATTAAGTGAGCTAGTGTAGCAGGTAGTTAGGGAGGTCCGAGTAACCTCCAAAGGTTCAGAGCACATCATCCTCTGACATTCATAGGGGGAGGAGATCCACTGCGGCGTATCATTGGTCTGGGCGTGTGTCGTAGAAGGTGTTAGAGGCTACGGAGATTACCTTGACACTAATTAAGATTGGACTAGTCATGGTTCCAAATAGAGGGTGAGGCCTAAGCATGGTGGAATTCAGCAAAGACCTTAGAGACCTGTAGGCAATGACATGGGCAGAGTTCCGTGAGCTATTCATGGGTAAGTATTTTCCTGATATCACAGGCATGCGAAGGCTCAGGAGTTCCTAGAGCTGAGGCAGGGGACGATGACTATGATGGATTATGTGGCTAGATTCACAGAGCTGGCCCGCTTTGTCGATGACTACGTACAATTCGACATGGCCAAAGTCAGGAGATTCAAGAATGGGACGGTTGTCCATTCGCAGGATCGTAGACTCGCCATGGTGACACGGACTCCATGGTATCGGGACACCTCTCACCATAGAGAGAGATCGAGGATGCTCAAAGCACTCGGGATGCCAGTGTTAGTAGCAAGAGGAATGAGTCGGCCTTCTTCTAGTTCGGGAAAGAAGCAAAGGGCTTCAAGTACACGAGGGTTCCAAGGCCGCGACCATCAGGCTGAGACATATCGTGTTACCGGCCAAAGTAAGGTATGGTGTGCCATCATCACAAAGAAATCTTAGACACATGAGAAGGGATCGCCTCTGCAGACGTGGATCCTGTGGTTCTCGTAACAACACGGGCCCCACAATGTAGGACAGGAGAGGATACAGATATTCCTCCACAAATTTCGATACAAGCCGTAGGAGCCGCTCTGGGCCTGTGGAGCTACACTGCACCTCCCGCTAATGTGCAGCCGCAGAGGCCGTGACTTATGAGCCGAGTAGGAGGGCGAGGCCCACACAGTGGACGCCGGAGTTCAGTGGGTGTCTACGCCGTTATACCACCGGGCCGAGTCGCAGATCATCCAATAAAGGCCAGTACGTTGTATCTCGCCAGCGGGCAAGAGTGTTATTTGACTGTGCTTCACATTCATTCATTGTCGCATCGCCAGATAGAGTCAGGGGCTTAGAGGCCGAGGGGCCTTAGAGGAGCCCTTGTATGTGAAAGTTCTTCTCTAGGATTAGGCTTTGGTATTGTGGATGATATGAAGTCGGTGGTTACTTGTGCCAGAGATCCCGAGGACTCTACTCACAAAATGACTCAGGATCATGGATGGAAACCCCGAGTAGTGGCCAATTTTCGAAAAATGGTAAAACCGTGGCTCTCGGCCAAAATCGAAATTTTCAGATCTCGGATGACTAAATGATCGACGCCGGCTTCGCCTCGCCAATCTAGCGAGCTCCGTGTTTGCCGGTTCTGAGATAACGAGCACTATTTGAGGCTTTCCGGTGATGTCGTCGATTCTCGCGACGACTTTACTTAAAATTCGTGGTCGTGAAATGTCTCAAGCTGTTCATTTAAAATAGTGAATCTAAAGAAATGTTCTTTTTTTCAGACGTATCTAACTCGACAGCCAACATGAATCATGCATTCAAAATAATAATAATAATAATAATAATAATAATCATAATAAAAATAAAGGATAAAAGAAAGAAAAAAACAAAAGAAAGGGATGGGAGAGAGTGCCGAGAGAAAATATCTTTTCTTTCTCGCTTCTCTTCGTATTTAGGACCGCTGTGCCGTCAGACTAAGGCAAAGTTGATTCATTGACGATTTTAGCTACGCCGTGATCACCAAATTGAGTTTTGGTCAAAACCCATTTTGAGGTAAGGGTTTATTCTACTTTTGGTTTATTTTCGATTTAAGTGTTTTATTGATGAGTTTGTTGCGTTTGAGGCCTGGACAAGTCGTTATCGTCCCAAAACTGGGATCACTGTTGAATTTTTAAGCTCATTTGACAAATATGATCGTGTAGGTCGTTGCAGTTTGTTTCATAATTTATGAAATACAATAGAAACAAAATGACCATGGATTTCTCGGGTTCACAAAGTGAAACCGGCTACCGTGATCGTCGCGAACAAGAACCCGAGGCCATCGCTCATGTGAATAGTGATGCAGAGTCAGTAACATGCAATAGTACACATAATAGCTTTGTAAGAAAATGTGCTTGGTCGATTCGTCTGAATTGCTCGCGTATGTTAACACGCCGAAAGTTGGTTTCTTGTGTAATGGATTGAAAGTTTAAGAGAATGGCTTCAGTTGGCTGATCGTAGGGGCTCAATAGGTTATGTTTGAAAAACATGATGCTCATTATACGGTCACTGTGTGTATAGTTACATTTGATTTTGCCACCAGGCAGGAGCATAATCGTGAAAGATAGGTTACTGAAGACCAGAATCGCCAAATGTTATCAAGTAATGCTTGATTATTGAATAGCTGCGAGTTAATTGGTGATGGTTACCATTGTGAATTACATGGTGAAGTTTGAAAATATATGCATGGGTGCACATATTTGTATAAAATGATTGAAATGGCATAATGCAGCCATATGCACGGGTGTCCTAGAAATTAGGTGTGTTTATTATGAATTTTCTTCGAAGAGGTCTTAACATGATTTGAAAGGAATTTCACAGAGGCGATAGCTCAAGAAGGTTAGAGACTGTCTGGTCAGACATGGATGAGGACCATGATCTTGCGAGTTCTCCAATCATTATGGTAGTTGTCCTTATCTACCCGTAGTGCATTAAAATGAAGAAAGTTTTGCTTGAAATGATGTTTTTCATACAGGGCTTAGGCAAAGTGAGGGTATCTCTGAGACATGAGGCTGATCACAGACACTAGTGCAGGATCATGAATCTATTTCGAGTGTGAGCTTAGCTGGGATCATCAAGATATACTAGGTGGGTTCATTTGCGATCTCATCGGGCTTATTACACTGCCGAGAGAATATATTATTTCAGGTAGCAGGGAGCCGCCTCGAGAGACGGCCATCATAGAGGCCGCTTTAGAAGAAAGTTTGCCAGGCTTTGGTTTTATTATTATGTATACATGTATTAGAATTTAGCACTCTTGATATATGTTTGTATAAGAGTGAATTATCAACTCTCAACCATGACATGGCTCGCTGGGATATACTGCTGAGCGATGATGTAAAGCCCAAGTGGCCATTATTTACTCTCATTTGGACCCTATGTGGTCGTTGGATGTGTTGGGACAGGTTATGTACTAAGGGTAGAGCTCCCCGTACAAAGGAGACTCTGCCCGATTTTCGTGCTATGACGCCCCAAAACCCGGGGGTCCGTTGACTACCCGTCAACCCGTGGAAATTCTACACGTCTCGTATCGCGAGACCCAAACCTGAGTAAAAATGGTCTCTTGGGTCCATAACCAACACTCATCAAAATATACCCAACTATATTCCAATAGTTCAAGAGTTCTTACAATACTCTTACCAAACATATATCAAAAGTTTACAATTTTAATACATGTTAAACCAAAAAAACCATCAAAGCCACAATCTGGCTTTCTTCAAAATCGGCCTCTATGATGAGCCATCTCCTCGAACGCTCCTTGTACCTGAAATAATATATTCCCTCGACAAGGTGAGCTATCGCCCAGTAGTGGAATCACCCTAAATGGGTTACTCCCCACCTAAGTGTATATGCAATGATCCAATTTAAATACACACTCAAGTAAATTCATGATCCTACTTGAATGTCTAAATGATCAACCTCATGTCTCAGTCCTCACCGACTCCCTCACACTTGCCTAAGCCATGTATGAGAAAAACATCGTTTCAAAACAAAACTTGTTGTTTTCAAAAATACACTACCGAGATTCGGTAAAAAGATGGGACTACCCTCTGAGGTGAATGTGTTGGAGAACTTCCCGAACGAAGACATGGTCCTCATCCGAACTATCCTGATCGTTTCCCAACCCCATTCTCCGGAATATCATCCTGTGAAATCCCTTTCCAAATCATGTTCGTTTCTTTCAGAAAATTCATGTCATGCACATACACCTAATTTCTAGGTTACCCAGTGCATATGAAATGCATTATGTCATTTCAATCATTTTTACACAAATATATCACTTATGCATATATTTTCAAACTTACAATTACACCACATGTAATTCACAATGTCAACCATCACCCAATTTAGCTCACTTGGGCTATTCAATATTAATCAAACATCACCCAAATTAGCTCATTTGAGCAATTCACAATTTCATCTCCAATGGCCCATACTCACAATTATAATCCATATAATTGAGCAAATCAAAATTTCATCTCCAATGGCTTATACACACAATTATATTCCATATAATTGTGACATCATGTTAACACCTCAAGCATTAACCTATTAATTTCTTTGATCAACCAACTCAAGTCATTCTCTTAAACAATTTTTTCAATCCATTACACAAAAATTAGCTCGCGTGGGCTAATTAACGTACACGAGCAATTCAATTTAAATCACTCAACCAAACACATTTTCTCACAAAATATTATGTGATCACTATTCACATCACTATTCACGTGAACAGTAAACCCCTCGGCTTACTGTTCACGGCCAATCACCCGACATCGGTTCCACTTTGTGAACCCGAAATCCATGGTCATTTCCGGCCTCATACACACCAACACACAATTTATTTCATAAATTATGAAACAAACACCCCAAACAGCCCTTGGCCACGCCCGATCGTCTAAATTGGCTCCAAAATTCCAACACCCGGCCCCAAGTTTTGGGACCGATCAAACGGTCGTTCAAGGCCTCAAACCAACGGAATCATCAACAAAACACTTAAATCGAAAATAAACCAAGTAGGATAAAACCCCTACCTCGTGGAGTTTGACGAAACTCCAAGATTTTGGTGTCCACGCAGCCTCGCCGCCAGATCAACTTTTCCTTCACCCGACGAAACTCATGGGTCCGATTGTAGAGATCTGAGAAAAGCCGAAGAGAAAATAAAATGCACATTTTCCTCTGCCCTCCGACGCCTCTCCCGACACTCTCTCTCCCTTTCTTTTGTTTTTTTTCTTTTTATCCTTTATTTTATTATTATTATTATTATTATTATTATTTTGAATACATGATTCATATTGCTTTATTCGAGTCCGTTTTTGTCCTAAAAAATTTATTTCTTTTCAGTTTACTTTATTTTAAATGAACTTAACCCAAGTCATTTCCGACTCCCTAAGATTTTTGTAAAATCTCACACAAGTCACTAACGACTTAATATCGTACCCGCAAAATCGTGAATATTCCGATTTGGTCTTTAATTCGATCAAACTTTTCGTCACTGATTTCATGAGATCGAATTTAACGGCGAGTCCGTTTACCATCTCGAGATCTAGAGAATTTCCGTGGGGCCAACCGAAATTACTTCTGCTTTACCCTTTTCAAAAATTGGAATTTTTCTCGAGTTTTACATTCTCCCCCCCTTAACAGAATTTCGTCCCCGAAATTCACGCACATACACATCACTCACATGCATATGCTACCTTCTACAACTCCAAGACCGTGTCGGGTATGATAACCCGCCTCATGTCACAATCACTGACAACCCGATAGGTTGTCAACTCATCCATGTCAAGAATGACATCAAAACCCGATATGTCTACCATATCTGACCAACTCTCACCCTAGATCCTAGGGAAGAATTTTCCCATACAATGGCTTTTCCAGGCCTTAACCTCTGCTTCCAAAATCAAGAAGGTTGATCCTCCTTCTCTTCCCACCGGCACACGCATCTCGAATGCCTTGCGCGTCATCCATCTCTCTCTCTATGGCCGAGTCGCCCGGACCATAATCTTGTAAGCGAGGCTCACAATCTTGCCCCCGACGGCAACTTCACCATTCTCAAATTTCCTGACCTTAGCCATATCTGTGGCCACATAGTCATCACCAAAACGTGCCAACTTAGTGAATCTAACCATGTACTCAATCACTGTCATCGTTCCCTGCCTCAGCTCTAGGAACTCTTAGGTCTTTGAATGTCTAGCAGTGGTCGGAAAATACTTGCTCATAAAGAGCCCATGGAACTCCTCGCCTCTGCTATCAGCTTCCAAATCCCTGGGGAGGTCTTAACCTAGTCCCACCACACTTGGGACTCACCCTCTAGCTGGAACGCAACTAGCCTGATCTTGGTTGCATCGAAGGTAATATCCATAGCCTCCAATACATTCTCAATCTACCGGAACCAATGGTCTGCCACCATCGGATCCCCTCCCACTATAAACGTCGGAGGATGATGTGACTAAATCCGAGGTTACTCTTTACCTCCCCGACTACCAAACGCACCAGCCTTCCATGCAACGTCGAGTTCGACGCCATCCTGTGGATGGATTGCTGACGCCATGTGGTCGCCATCGACAGAGCGAGGGTTACCGCCTACATGCGTGGATCTGCACTAGTGTCAGGTTTCAGTGGGACAGTACGATATTTTCGCCTGCCACAAAGGTAAGAGTCCAAAGCATCAAGGATGCTTAGCGAGCTGGCTAGCAAGCCTTACCCTAGAGGACGAGGTGAGACCTGACTTAGATCTACCCCGAGTGGTTTAAGGCATGAGGATGTTTTTCCTGGATGAGCCACCGGATTGCTCCGCAGAGGGTCAGAGACTTCTAAGACGAGTGCCACACTCGGTAGTTCGCCCATCTCTATGACTCCGCATAGGATGGCACCGCTTGAGTTGCAGAACTCGTATCCAACCATAGGAGTTAATGGACAGCGTTCATTAGACCGAGCACTTCACCATGGGTCATCCGGTCCCGCTGCAAAGAAGAAGGACAAGACCCTTCGACCGCGTATCGACTATGACAATGGGGAATGGTTACGATCAAGAATCTGGTACCATTACCGAGGATTGACGATTTGTTTGATCGGCTGGAGGAGCGAGTCATCAAGATAGACCTTCGCACTGTTACCATCAACTGAGGGTTAGGGAGACAGATATCCCTAAGACAAGCCATTTAGGACGCTACATGGGCACTTTGAGTTTACGCAATGCCCTTTGATTTGACGACGCGCCAATCAAGATTCATGGACCTCATGCATGTATTCCAACCCTATCTAGATCGGGCCACAGGCCTCGTGGATGACATTTTGACTACTCCCCAAATGCAGGGAGCATGAGTATCATTTGAGGATCAAGCTTTACAGCTTGTCGAGACCACGCTGTATGCCAAGCTCCGCAAGTCACAAGGAAGCTTCAAGCATCGAGAGATTTTCGGGACATGTGGTGTCAGACGCGTGTCAAGCACCCGTGAGAAGGTCGAGCCGTGATGAGTCGAGAGGCCAAGCCGGCCTCGAGATAATGCAGTTTCTTAAGATTACTGGTACTACAGGAGATTCATTGAGGATTTCTCCCGATTAGCGGCACCTATGACGAGATTGACCCGGAAGGAGGTCAAGTTTGATTGGGATGATCGATGTGAGGAGGCATTCCAAGAGTTGAAGAGGAGACTTACTTCAGCTCCTATCTTGATAGTCCCGGATAGGGGACAGAGGTACATGCTTGTATTGCATGTCTTTTGAGGGTCGGATCGGGATGTGTTTTGATGCAACCGAGAGGGTAAGAGCTTATGGTTCCCGCCACCAAGAATCATGAAAGGTAATTACCCCACACACAAATACGGAGTCATGCCGTATTCGCCTTTGAAGACTTGGCGCCACTATTTATATGGCGAGGAGTTCGAGAGGTGTACTGCACTACAAAAGTCCAAGTATATTTTCACGCAATGACCTCAAATACGAGGCAACGCAGATGGATGGAGTTCCAGAGGATTGTGACTTCACTTTGCATTACCATCCCCGGTAAGGCAAATGTAGTGGCCGATGCACTCAGTCAAGTCACGGAAGCATTAGCTAGTATAGCTTCCCGAGTATGGATGCTCGAGACCGTGGGACGCCGCTATAGTATCGCCGAAAGCGTGCTCAAAGGTACGCTGGGAGTTAAAGGGCTACACCGTCACTATCGGCGTGAGTGATTGAGTCCCGGCGGCGACGCGAGATAGTGTCCATCGTGACCGCACACGTACAGTGATTTGCGGACCGACCGCTCCACGAGATGGTAGTTCTCGTATAGAGGACGGGTAGTGCGCCCTGGGCTTGACCGATTTGAGAGGAGATTCGTGGAGTTTCATCAGCTTCGATTTTCCGTGCATCCAGTGGCACGGCGATTTACTTCAGGATCTTCACACAAGACATCGAGCGGAATGAAGAGACACGTAGGGGACTTTCAGACGATGTCTCAATGTACGCCAGTTAAGGCCAGCGCCAGAGGCCAAAGAGGCTTCTCTCAAAATTTTAATGGAGGTGGCCGAGCGGAAGCCGGAGCATGTCACGATGGATTTCAGGACCTAATTTGCCACGGATACCGTGTTACATGACGCTGTATGTGGTGATAGTGGACCTACTACCTAAGTCGACACATTTTATAGCCGCGCGGATGACCTTTCACATTGAGAGATTCGTTTGTATATTCAAGAGATATGTCCTGGGCTACATGGAGTACCAAGATCCATGCTTGCCTGATAGAGACCCGAGATTTATTGGGCGCACTGAAGAGTTTCCAAAGGCTACGGGCACACAAATGCACTACGAGTACAACTTTCCACCCAAAGACGTATGGTCACCCGAGAGGACTATAGGTGTTAGAGGACATGCCGCGAGCATGCTCCCGGATCATAAGGGTAGCCGGGAAGGAGTACTCGCTTCTTAGTGGAATTCACCTACAACAGCTACTGTGCGATACAGACACTATACGAGGCGTTGTATGGGAGGGGCCATGCAGATCACTCGATATGTTGGACCGAGGTGGGAGAGAGCCCATCACTCGGTCCCGATTCGATTAGAGACACCTCCGAGAAGGCGAGCTGATACGACAAAAGCTCACGCCAGCCGCCAGGCGAGCTGGCGTGATGTACGACGTCGACCCTTAGAGTTCGAGGTTGGAGATCACGTCTTCTTGAAGGTGATGCCTAAAAGAGGAGTGGTCAGGAACGGCAAGCGAGGGAAGTTATCATCGAGGTTTATTGGGCCCTTCGAGATACTCGAGAGGGTAGGCAATCTATAGCTGCATCGGCGAAGGTTACCGCCAAAGATGTCGTGTCCACGAGGTATTTCACATCTCCATGCTCCTAAGTATACTCCGTGATCCAAATCATGTAGTGGATTAGGAGAGATTGAGGTTGACACTCGACACCTTCGAGGAGTGACTGCGCATTTTGATACCGGACGTGCTTCAACGCAAGACCGCGAGGCTAACGAGGGTACTACGGCAGCACTACGGAGCCGGCGAGTCAAACGCGAGCGCTGAGACGATGCGGGCCACCCATCCCTCTGCTTAGGATGAAGGTATGTGGTTTAGTCGCTCAATACTTAAATGACTAGTTTACATGCATGGTGTAGTGCACGCTGGGTATATGCATGTGATTCGCTGTAATTCGTCCGTAATTTCAGACGAAATTTTTAAGGAGTGGAGAATGTAAAACCCAAAGAAAAATTCAATTTTTCAAAATGCTAAACGGTAATATCGGCTTGAAAATCGAAATTTTCAGATTCCTCGGATGACGAACCGACCGCTCCTTGCTAAATTCTTCTCATGAAATCTAGTGACCTAGAAAAGTTTCATCGAATTCTGAGACAATCGGAATATTTTATGATTTTTCTCGCGATAGTCGCCGCGATTTTCGTGGACTAGATTTTACGAAAAATCTCTAAGTCGTGAAACGGCTGGGTTAAGTTCATTTAAAATAAAGTGAATCAGTTAAATAAATTATTTTCGTGATAAAACGGATCTGAATAAAGTAATATGAATCATGTATCTAAAATAATAATAATAATAATAATAATAATAAAAGAAAAAAAAAGTATAAAAGTCAAACTGGTGGGAGGAGACGGGCGGGAGAGACAGAGGGCGTGCAGAGGAGATTTTTTTAATTTTTATTATTTCTTCTCTTTGCTTCTTTCAGATTTTTACGAAAATCTGACCAAGATTTTTGGTCGGGCTTCATGCAAAGTTGATCTTATGCGACGAGCTAAGGCAATCTAAAATCTGAGTTTCACAAACTTCACGGTGGTAGAGATCTTTTCATACTTGTGTTAATCTTTGGCTAAGAGTCATGTAAATGGTTATGAATGTTTTGAGGCTTGTTTTAGCCGTAGACTTGGTCTCAAAAGCTTTGAATCGAAAGGAGAAAATCTTTATTTTTTGAGCGGTCGTGGAGCAAGAATCCGAAGGCGCATCGTTCATGTGAATAGTAACGTAAATAGTAACATGAATAGTACGTGAATATTTTTATGTGAATTTTTATGTGTTAAGTGATTCAAAATGAATTGCTCGTGTTTGTTAATTAGCTCATGTGAGCTAATTTTGGTGTAATTGATGGTGAATGTGCATAACATGTTTTATGTGATTTAATTATGTTAATATATATGCATATGAATATATTAGCATGAACGTATTGGAATTGGCATCATGCATTCCATATGCATTAGGGCACCCTAAAACAATAGGAGTGAGTGCATGAGTTGGTTTCTTGAGAGAATTGTTTCGGAGGGTTAACCAATAATAATAATTATCGGAGTGTGTCCATTACAACATCGGAGGGTTGTCCATATAATATCAATCGTCGGAGTCGGCCCAATTGATATACATCGGAGGGTTGTCCATAATATAGATTATCGGAGTCGGTCCACTATTTATATCGGAGGGTTGTCTACGGTTAAAAACAAATACCTTTGTTTGGAAATGGTTTTAATTCATGGCAACTTGCATGTGTGAGCCTGAGGACTCTGGGGATACGGGATGTGTGAGTCACACTCTCATCCAGGTCATGTAGACATTCGAGTAGGTTCATGTAATTACTTGAATGTGTTTGTTTGCCATACATGTGCACTTAGGTGAAGAGTAACCCATGTAGGAAATTATCACTACTGGGTTTTGCTCACTCTGTCGATGGATCACCATTTCATGTACAGGGAGCAATCGAGAAGGCGGCACTCATTAGGGGCCGTTTGAGAAGAAAGTCGGGTTGTGGCTTTGGTAGTTATTTTGTATACATGTATTAGAATGTTGTAATTTTAATATATGTTGTATTAAGAGTAATGTAAAAACTCTTGAACCATGATATATATTTGGTTGGGATATTTTTATTGTGAGTATTGATGCTAGGGCCTGCGGCCATTATTTTACTCATGAATCGACCTGTGTCATTGTAATTGGGTTGGGACAGGTTTCGCACTTTGAGCCCCCTGCATGTGCTGAGACTCTGCCCGATTTTTATGAGGGGTGTCGGGTTACCCGACATCCACGACTATTCCGTAGGTTGACAGATTGTCAACGGACACCCCGGTTTTAGGGCGTCACAGGTAGCTTGTTTATGGCTTGTCTCGGGGCCAGCTTGTGGACTTTTTTGTGAGCATAGTATATGTCACGCTTGGTGTAATACCCCTAAAAACAAAAACAAAAACAAAAAAACAAAAACAAAATTTCCAAAATAAGAAGGGCTAAAATGCAAATTTTCAAAGTTGGGAGGAGCTTTTAACAAAAAATAGAAATGTTTTGCTTAAAAGAAACAATAAAAGTTTTCTACACAATCCTAACCTTCTTCACTTTTCTCTCAAGGAGATGATAGGTGAGCTAGGGTTTCAAAAGAGGGATTTCAAGCTTGAAGAAACATCCACCCCAAGTAAGTATTTCTTTTTCCCTCTTTAGTTTGAAGCATGTGATGTGTTTAGGAGTGAAGAAAATCTTTAAGAGAATAAAGATAAGTGAAAATGTTTTGTACTGTTTTGGGAGATTTATGATATCTCCTTATGCAATCGTTGGATTGCTTTAGAATTTGGATATGTTTGAGATAAGAGAATGATCTACAATCAGAAGGGTGAAGATCGTGTTTTAAGGTTTGAGTTGAGAGTTATTCTTGTTTGAAGCAAACTGTTTCGGAAATTAGTTTTAGTTTCGCTAAGATAAGTGTAAGCCTTCATTCTCTTTATTCAACTGTTGGATTGCTTTTAATTTGGATATATTTGATATAGGACACACTGATTCACATTTGGAATGGCTCGATCATCTTTGTAGGTTTTATGAGAGTTATACTCATTTAGGAACAAGCGCTTTTGAAATCAGCCAGCTTTTTGTAAGTTTAGTGTAAGCCTTTGTTCTCCTTATTCAACCGTTGGATTGCGTTGAAATTTGGATACGTTTTATATAAGACTTTGATATAAATTATGAATGGTGAAGATCAAAATTTATGACTTGAGGAAGGACATATTGGAGTAAAACCATGACAGTGATCAAACTACCTTTAAATTAGTTTGGAAAAGAGAGTAATAATTAAGGGCAAATTATTTAAAGAGTAATAATAATAATAATAATAGTAAGTTTAAAATAATAAATAAGTAAATTAAAATAACATTAAAGAAAAAGAAATAATAGTTCAGATAATTAATGAGTTTTTTTTCGCTTTTATTTGTTTAGGTGACGTAGACTCTTAACTGAGTTTAATTATGAATGCAGACTATTCAAGACTTTCGAAATAAGCCAGATACAAGATTAATGCAGTTTTTCCTATAAAACAAAATATTTTGCTATTATATGTGATTATGAGATTTGATAATTTGTATTTGTTTAAATTATATACATTGATCAAATACAAGTTTTGTTTGGAAAATGGATTTGAAAATGCCTGCGGTAGGGATTGGAAGTTATGGGAGATATATTTTTATTTTTATGAATTTGGAAACATACAGAATATCTGGACTCGGGCTTTACGGCCCTCGCACGGGTATAAACTTGACAAATATGGCCCATGTCAAGGGGTATAAACTTAACAAATATAGCCCCTGTCAATTAGTATAAACTTGACAAATATGGCCTCGATCAATGGGTATAAACTTGACAAATCTGACCCTAGTCAATGGGTTATAGAAGTTGATAAAATGGCCCTTGTCAACGAGTTAGAATAATTGACTTTTTATTTTAAAGAAATATGTTTTGAGAACCAAAAGTGTAAGTATTTTGGAACGGTCATTGTCAAAATGTTAGAATAGTTGACATTTTATTTGAAACAAATCGTTTGAAAACCATGAGTATATGTGTTTTAAAATATTTGCGGATTTGATTATAATATGGAATTGTTTGAAAAACAAGAAATAATATGAACATCAGTTTGAAATTGTAAAACTCAGAAAAATTTTAATTTTTCTGAAAAATGGCAAAAACAGTAAAATTGTCGAAATGGTTCAGGGAAACCTGAAAATTTTTCTAGATCTTGGATGACGAAATGGGACCTCACCGTTGGATTTGTCTCGCTAAATCTAATTTTTCAGACGAATTTCGTTAAATTCCGAGAAAATCGGATTTTCACGATTTTCGGGGTGTCGAGTGTCCCATAGACACCCCAAAAACGAGATTTTTGAGAAAAAAAATATTAGAAGTGGAAAATAAATTAAGTAAAGTTCATTTAAAATAAATTGAACTTGAACCTGTACGAAATAAATTGTTTCGGGACAGAAACGGACCTGAATAAGTTAAGGACACGTGGCGCAATGTGGGTCGCATGTCTAACTTAAGCATTAAGTTAGAATAAAAAATAAAATGGGAGAGGGGGAGCCCATTTTTGGGCAGTACGTGAGAGAGAGAAGAGAGAGCAAAGAGAGAAGATCCAACTTCTTTCTATGATCTACGGAGCTCGATTGCTCAATTTTCGTCGAACCAAGAACTAAAGTTCATCTACGTGACAAGAGTTACGCGTGGGTACCGAAAACAAAGGATTTCTCCGAAGATTCAAGCGAAGAGTTCGGGAGATCATGGGTTTCGGGTCTCTAGGACTTCCGAAAGCTTCGTCTTCGCTCCAAGAGGTAAGGTTCGTCCTACTTTGGTTTATTTTCCATTTTAGGGGCTGTTTGGTTGAGTTTTAATGCCCTAGGGGCTGTTTGGCCTTTTTTCCCTAAGGGGCTTTTTGGCAAAATAATGGGTTATGGGAATAGTACCCTGTTTTGACCCTATATGATGTCCAGTTTTTGGGACTAATTTTTGGTTATAAAAAAGGAGAATTTAGATCTCTATAGCTCTATAGCTAAAGTTGTAGCTGAAGTTGTGAACTTGATATTAGGATTTTGAATCACTCGAATTGGACCTCTATAGCTCAAGTTACGGTTCATTTAATTTCTAGAATTGTCACAGTTTAGGTTGTTAACTGTTTGTGTCCAGGTTTTGGGACTGATTTTCGATTAGGAAAAAGAGGGAACTTGGACTAGTAACCTTCATGACAATTGTAGCTGAAGTTGTGAACTTGATGTTAGGATTTTGAATCACTCAAATTAGACCTCTATAACTCAAGTTATGGTCCATTTAATTTCTAGAATTGTCACAACTTAGGCTGGTAATTATTTGTTTCCAAGTTCTGGGACTAATTTTCAGTTGGGAAAAAGAGGGAACTTGGACTAGTGTCCTTTATGGATATTTATTTGCAATTGTGAAATTTAGGTTAGGCTTTTGAATCACCCAAATTGGACCTCTATAGCTCAAGTTATGGTCCATTTAATTTCTGGAATTGTCACAGCTTAGGTTGTTAACTGTTTGTGTCTAGGTTTTGGGACTGATTTTCGGTTGGGAAAAAGAGGGAACTTAGACTAGTGTCCTTTATGGAAATTGTATTTTCAATTTTGAAATTGGGGTTAGGATTTTGAATCACCCAAATTGGACCACTATAACTCGAGTTATGGTCTATTTTCTAGATTGCCACAGTCGCCTGCTTTGGTCGGTCGATTAACTTAGATTTTGTGATCGATTTTCAGTTGGAAAAAGTGAGAATTTGGACTAGTGTCCTTCAAGAAAATTGTAGCTCTATCTGAGAACTTGATGGTAGGCTTTTGAATCATCCATATCGGACCTCTATAACTCAAGTTATGATCCATTTTCCAGGACTGCTACAGCTTAGGTTGTTTAATGGTTTGTATCCGCATTTTCGGGACTGCTAGGCTAGCTTTCAATGCAGTTCGAACTATCTTATGTATACAGGCTTGTTGTATGGAATGTTTTATGGGCATCTCTATGCCACAATTGGTCTCTGAGGATGAGGTTTTCGCTTCTGAGCTCAGAATAAATCGATAGTAATTGATTTGATCACATGTCTTAACATTGGCATGTGATGAGTTTGTGTATGGATAAGGCCATTGCATGGCTTGTTTGTAGGCTATTTTGTGAACATGTTATGTCATAATTTAGCCTAGAGGATAAAGTGCATCGTTGCTTGACTAGGTAATGATTTGATTGTGATATTGATATATGCGCGTATGATATATTGACATGAATGAAATTTTGTGGAGATTATATGCATGTTTGATATAGTTGTCCATGATACATGAAAAATGCATGATTAAATTGTTCATATAGCATTCATCATATATGTGGCATGATATAGCATGCAATGGCGCATCACATTGCATTTATGCACGGGAACATCGCATGACATGGGTGTAAGTGCATGGTTATAATCAACACTGCGTTTAGTGTTTGATGGTTGGCTCGGCATGGTGAGACAATGTTCAATAGAGTCGTACGGTTAAAATGGAAACGGAAAATGAAAATATGTGTCGGGTAACAACAAGTAAGGATAGATACCCCCTCGAGTGAAAACCCCGTTATTTTTTGTTATACATATGTGTCTAATGGTGAAAGCCTGTGAAAGTGTAGGAAGGCTTGCGAAGCCTGCGGTGAGACCCCGGAAATTCGCTACCCACAAAAATATACATGATTGAATATAAATGATCATTGAGGTGTAACATCCAAAAAACTTTTGGTTTCAAAAACAAATGAATTTTGTTGTAAAATGATCATTTGATGTAATCCACAAATGATGGATTTTATCACGCATGGGTTTCGCGATAAGATGTCATAGGAGCTCAGGTTGGACTCGGCTTGATGGAATCGGTGAGGACTCGGTACATGGGACATGGTGAGTCACATCTCATTCATGGCATGTAGAATTCCATTCTAGGTTTGCATAATCTTGATTGGAATGTTTTTTTTTTTTTTTTGTGACATGACCAATGCATGTGCACTTAGGTAGGAAGTAGCCTCTGTAGGAGTTTACTTTAATGGGCATTTCTCACCCCGTCGTGGGACCCTTTTTCAGGTACAGGGAGTGTGCAGGGAGACAGCGCTCATTCGAGGCCGCCATTGTGAAGTCGAGTTGTAGCTTTTGTTCTTACTTTTGTAAATATATTAAAACTAACTGTTTTGATATATGTTTTTGTGTAAAGAGTATTATAATTAAACTCTTAAGGGCTATGGTATTATAGCCTTGTGCATTATGTTTGAGTATGGATAAATGGACCCTATGTGGTCATTTTTACTCGTAGATGGACCCGAAGAGGTCATGATATGACACCGTCCCGGATGGGTCATGCTATTATCTGTTGTACAAGTTGTATTTTTTGGTAGAGCTCCCTGTACAAAGGAGACTATGTCCAATTTTTGTTAAATTATGGGTCTCGGTAAAAGGGACACAATAGTGTGGTATCGGGTTACCCGACATCCACAAGTTTTCTGCAGGCTGAAGGTTGGTTAACGAATCCTCAGGTTTTAGGGCATCACAAAAATATATTTATATATATTATTTATTTGTACTCAATGATTTTTTGAGATTTGTGAGGAAAAAAAAAATATGTTATATCTCTAATTTTGTGAATTTAAAATATTTGATCAATGAAAATGTATTAACATTTCTTATTGGGCTTTTAGTTCACTCCTTATTGTTAATCATTTTCAGGTGCCCTAAACCTTGGCGAAAAGTGATTTTGGGGTAGACATGGATGGAAGTTGAGAACTATTTTTGAGTTGGTATTTGTTGGAAAGACTTAGGTCAGTTGGACTACTTTAATGCTTTGGGAATTAATGTTTGCAAACTTTCATTCGAAGGATTTTATGTTACTAGAATGTTACATTTTAAAATTATTAGTTTTGAAAAAAACTATCATGTTGGAAGACTTTGGTTCAATGACATTTTGTTATACTTTTGAAGGTTTTATGTCTTTGGGAGATTTTGATTTTATGAAATTAGTTTAATTATTCTTGTGAGCATATTTAGGACAAACAAGATTCATAAACAGAAATTTTGAAAGTGTGATTTAAAGGTAGGATTTTAGAGCTCTATATGTGAATGAACAGTAATGCCCTTGGTTCGAAGTTAGGGTGTTACACTTGGCCACGAGGATCAAGGGTTTTGTTACTTGGTTTTGAATTTACATGCTTGGTAGTAGTTGTGTGATAAGATGTTGATATATGTGTGTATAAATATATTGACATTGAATGTGTGATTGTATGAAAATTATATGCAATTAAGATAATTGTCCATGACACATGATGAATTGTGTGGTTTGAGTTGCTCATGTAGCATTCATTATATATGTGGTATGATATAACATGCAATGGCGCATTGCATTGCATATGCACGAGGACATCGCATTAAATGGGTGTGAGTGCATGGTTGAAAAATCAATCGTGTTTGGTGTTCGACAGGCTGCTCGGTCAGTGGGACGAATTCCAACATAGTCGATGAAAACTTGGCCGAAGAATAATAGCTAGCGTGGATGTACACTCCCGGTGAAAGACCCATTAGTTGTGGTTAGACATAATTCCAGCAGTGAAAGCCCATAAAAGTGTCTAGGTATGCGAAGCCTGCAGTGTGACACCAAAAATTCGCTACCCACAAAAATACACATGAGTTTTGTATACAAATGATCATTGGGGTGTAACATAAAAAAAGTTTTGGTTTGAAAACAAATGAATTTATTTTGTAAAATGATCATTAGATGTAATCCAGAAATTATGGATTTTATCACACATGGGATTTGGCATTGTATGATAGGAGTCGATAAGGACTCGAGTGTGATGGGAGTCGATAAGGGCTTGAGGCATGGTACATGATTGAGTCTCATCTCATTTCATGGCATGACACAAAAATGATTCCATAGTAGAAATTGCATGTTTTTACTGAACGCGAACGCGAATGTGCTGACTACGACCATTGCATGCGCACTGGGTGCGAAGTACTTTGCGTAAAATATTCTACAGCGTGGCTCACCCTATATGTGAAACATTTCATATGCAAGACAGACACCGGAGGATGGTGCTCATTCGAGGTCGCAATTGTAAAGAAAGCCGAATTGTGGCTTTGATAGTTATTTTGTAAAATATATTAGAACAAATCAGTTTTGATATATATATATATATATATATATATATATATATATATATATTAAGAGTGTTGTATTTAAACTCTTAAGGACTATTATGAAATAGCCTTATATATTTTTTAGTATGGATAACTGAGCCCGATAGGGCCACTTTTACTCTTAAATGGACCCGACGTGGTCTTTATATATTGGGCCCCGGATGGGTCATGTGATTATATATTGTTCAGTTAAGCTGGATGCAGCTTCGCACAAATGCACTTTTATTCGGATTTTTTTACTAAATTATGGATCCCTGCAATGGACATATCGCTATGTGATCGTGAGTCAATGATATCCACGCAGTTTTTCTCTCGTTGATGATTGGTCAACTGACCCCGTTTGGAGCTACACTCGCATTTTACCTCGCTGCCCAAGCATGAAGCTCTCCAAAGTCCAAAGGCACGCCTTCGAGTTCGAGCAAGTATGTCTCCTTCCCCTTCTTTTCCCTCTTCTTCTTGTTCCTCTTCTTCTTCCCCTTCTTCTTCTTCGTTTTTTCATATTTTTTTTCGTCGACGTCGAGAATGCCGGAACAAGGGTTCCTCTTTTCTACAACTCACAGCCAAAATGACATCGTTTGGTCTCTATAGGACTAAAAACGACGTCATTTGGTTTTTTTATTTTTTTTAAATACAACTCAAAACGACGTCGTTTAGAGCTAGCAAAGTCTAAAACAACATCGTTTTGGATAAGAAACACTATCCAAATGACGACATTCGACAAGATAATCTATCAACACTATTTTGGGATGAATCACTAACGTGTAAACAAACAATTTTGATGGCCAAACGACATCGTTGCCTCTATAAAGGCTAAAACGATGTCGTTTTGGCCCTAGAAACTGTATTTCGCAACTCCAAACCCTCAAACCCCCATTTTTGCCTTGTTTCCAATCAAAAAATACACGCTAGCCCTCCCAACCTCAATATCAACCACATCGAAGAGAAGAAAAACCAAAAAAGCAATAACGCTAGCCAACAAATTGCTGAAAAATTATCTAAAAATAGGAAACTCTTTAACCTTCAAAAATCGACCAAAAAATATGAGACCAAACTCATAATATGCATAGTATCATAAAATATAGTGATTTCTATGGATATGATCAATCTTCTGATAGCAGTTGCATTACTTATCGAGGTTTTGAATACTATCAGCATGGTGTTGAGCCCGAATACCAAGGTCATATTTTCCTAATTATGGATCATCAAGCAAATCACTCAGCTAACACATTCAAATAATGAACAATTCTTTCAACCAAATTCTCATTATGCAAATTATCGTCCCGATTTGTATGCTCGTCATAGGACTAACGATGATGATGATTTTGAGTTCCCTCGTCATTCAACATGGTATTGATTGATGTATTTGATGACATTTTGTTAAAAAAATGTTATGTTTGATATAAAATAATTTCTTTTGTTAACATTATCATAAATATCTTTCATTGAATGCTTCATTAACTATTTAAATAATGTTAAATATATAAAAAAATTGTTTTATTAAATTTTTAGCTTACTTAATTATATCTATTTTCTAATAATTTATATGATATTTTAATAATTTTTAAACATTTTAATCATCTTATTTGCGATCGCCGACATCGACCTATTGGGCTGAATCGACATCGATACATCTCGGGATCGTCCGAGTCGGTGACCGATACCGCAACTTTAAACCTTGGATGGTGTGGTTGATTTTGGTGGAGAGAAGAGGTTTCTAGAGAAAAAGGGAAAATTTGTTTTCTTTGGAAATGGAATTATTTGGATTCTGAAAAATCTCCGAGAAAATTTATAATAAATATTTTAATAGCACATGAACCAGAAAGGATGGTGGTTCTGAAAGATAGCGTTTCTCCCTTTGCGCCTCGGTCATACGAAAAAAATACATTTAAATGCGCTTAACAAACTACTATAAATCGCATTTACAAACAATGGTGACACGTTTGGTTAAAGTTACTGCGATGTAGAATTGATGTTTTTACATGTTTGGTAAAACTGTGATTAAAAGTGTAAATCTATTGATAAACTGCATCTTGAAATTTTTCCTATATTTAGCTAATTCATAGGTCACATCTCCAATTAATTTGTCGTTCATAAAAAGCAACACAACAATGTAAATAAACAACTTAATAGTTAAATATTTGGCGGTTAAAAACTACTGTAAAGGGATTGAAAGAAGAATCCAAAGCTTTGCAATCGTACACCAAATATTAGAGATGGAAATTCCTTGAAGAATAATAATAGGGTAAGGAAAGTTTTGCAGAAGAGTGGGGTTACGTAGAAAAGTTTAGCTCTTATATTTGATTCATTGTAAATATAAAAGTTATTTGGGGGTTATTTTGTTAGAAAATAAAAGCGTGATGCATGATTTCAATTTTTATGCCATTGAGAAAAAGCGAATGCTATCTGTTTTTATAAAAGGCGAGTTTTAAAATCAAATTGTGATTGCCACATATAAATTTTGAAATTAACCAAATATCATAAAACTGGTTAGACCTAAAACAGTTTACTACCTCAACATAATTTTACTTATGGCCTGGCTTGAACCTTCATCACCTCTTCAAAAGCAGAAAATACAGGGATAAGGGCTTTTTTGGTTTAATCACTCACGTGCAGTTGCTCAGAACGCACACGAGGGGTATTAACCTATTGATTCTTTAATGGGCAGGGTAGAAACGATATGGGTAAAAAAAGTTAAAAGTAGAAGGAAAAAGAAAAACAAGAAAAATGAAATAAAATTAGAGCTAAAAATAAAATTAGAGTTAAACTTGATATACTTCATACTTATTCTATGCATTTTAACTCATCAATATAAAGATAAAAAAATTTTACAAAAAAATATGTAAGTTAGTAAGTGATTTTATTTATTTTTTATTTTTTTAAAAAAAATTCTCATTAGACAACCAAATATAACAAAATCATTTTCCTAACCATATTTTTTCCTTACAAACCAAACACAATCTCAACTTAAAGGTAAGGTAATCTCCTAGTTCAAATATGTCTTTGCAACCTTAAAATGATTTTCATCCAAATTGTGAAAATGTAAAACTAATTAAGAAATTATGGATGAATATTTTGGTGTTTTGACAAAAATGTAATCACTAGTCGGAACTATTTATTAACAGTTTCAAATAACTTTTGTCCTTCCAATATTCGAGAACAATTCTTTTATAAGAATTTTCAAAAGATAAAAACGTTAGAAATGCTATAACAATCACTACCATACAAATTCTTAGTATACCTTGATGATTTTTTTAGTATATATGTAAAATGTCAAAATGATAAACTTGATGATTTTTTTTTTTTAAAAATTCCACCTTTGTCCGCATACCTATTCGTGATTCAAAGAATATATTTTTGCCAATCATACTTAAATATTATCATTAAAATCGAGATCAATCAAACACTTCTAACAATAATAATGTTATTATTCCTACATCTTTAGTCCTTGCACCTGAATTTGTTTTAATGCTATATGAGAAATACCAATATATTAAATTCATATTATTTTATCACTCAAAATTACATATTATTTTTCATAATATACATAAAATTTATTCTATTTTATGTATATATATATATATATATATATATATATATATATATATATATATATATATATATATATATATATATATATATATATGAAGTTATAATAGTTAGCTATAAGTTTTTATATTTCCTAAAAGTCAAGTAAATATTGAATAGAATTTTTATTTAACTTAATGTTGAATAAGGCTTAATAATATTATATATTAAATTGTTTGTTTTTTTAATATTGTATTTCTGTTAAACATTAAGCTGTTTGTTTTTTATATGCTTAAATTCAACATTTTAAATATATTCAAAAATAATTTAAGTGAGTATTTGTTTGTGTAATGATGATATACCATTGATTTTTTTAAAGAATATAAATATTTTGTTAAAATACCTTAAATAACTCAAAATTTGTAAAAAAAAAACCTTAGTCTCTCTTTCTCTCAACTTTTTCTTTGTTAGCATCTTTTCTTTAAGCAATAAAGGATGATTTTTTTATTATTCTTGGCCTAAAATCACCCCTCACCTCATTTCTATCTTTTTCTTTTCTCAATAAAGTGGTTATTCCATACCGCTAGATCTAGGTTTTTATATGTTTTTTTTTTTATGATTTAGTCATCGCCTTGGTGTGCATGTGATTGTCATTGCCTTTGTGTGCGTGTGATTGTTGTCGTCTTGGTGCGACGGGTGATTGTGTCATCTCAATCGACAGGTTTAGTTTCGTCGATGTTATTTTTGTTTGGACAGTTCGAGCAGTGAGTGCGTATAGTCGAATGATAAATCGAATCGATGGTCGTGAGTATCTTTGTAGGCTGGGTTAAAGGCGTTTTAGTCGTAATGGTAATATCAAATGTGTAGAGTCCCATTTATCGAATGTATGAGGAACTTGAGTCGTTTCGCAATCTTATTACTTGCGGATGTTGTTTTAAACCGTTTATGGTTTTTAACGGTTTGATTCATGTTTATATCGATGTATTCTTTAGTTTGAATCTGATAGAGTGTTACCTCAAAAAAAAACTCAAAATTTGTAAAGCTAATCATTTCCATATTTTTCTTGAAGAATGACTTATAATGGACAAAAATGTCCTTTGCCATTTCATGTATTTACATATATCTTCGAAAAGAAATGCCTATTTTTACAAGAAAACAATGAGAGTATTTTTGTCAAAATTAATGAAGGATTAGATTTCCAAAACTAATGGACAAAAATGTCCTTTGCCATTTCATGTATTTACATATATCTGCCTATTTTTACAAGAAAACAATGACAGTATTTTTGTCAAAATTATTGAAGGATTAGATTTCCAGAACTTAATTTTCAAAAAATCTTTTTATCAAATCGCCTTTATTATTATGGTAAAATAAAAAAAAATTGTATAATATATGTATAACATATTTACAAAAAATTAAATGATAAAATTATTATAATAAATAATTTATTATTATCATTCTAACAAAATTAATCATTTATTTATTTTATATAACCAATATATATATATATATATATATATATATATATATATATAAAACTTAGATTGATGCATTAAATTATAAGCTTGTGGGAGGAGGTTAGAATAAAAAAAAAGTATTCAAAAAAAGAATAAAATTAATGGATAGTATATAAAATTAATAATTTAAAAAATAATGGATTGATGAAAACAAAATTAAGAATATTTCATGTTTTTAAAATATTTTGAAATGTTCTATGTGGATTTTAAAATATTTTATATTATTTTGTACATATTCTAAAGTATGATTTTTACTATTCATATATATATATATATATATATATATATATATATATATATATATATATATATATATATATATATATATATATATATATATATATATAACTTAGATTGATGCATTAAATTATAAGCTTGTGGGAGGAGGTTAGAATAAAAAAAAGTATTCAAAAAAAGAATAAAAAATGTTCGTTTTAATTTATGAGCCGGGCCAAAAATCTAGACTATCGGTACCACTTTATTAAAGCACGTGGCCCAAGTGGGTGGCGCAAAATACGTGGTCGACCCATTGACCACTAAATGGGCTCTGGCTCGAGTCATTGGGCATGTCTCAATTCTCTAGGTCGAACTGGCGGAGCCCTAGCGGATGGAGATGCTTGCTTATAGATGATTTATTTTGAACAAAAACACAATTCTCATAAACCAATATTTGATTTTTAGAACAATTTAATAATATTCTTATCATAGTTTTATTATTATAATATCAAATAAATTTAATGTATATTTTAAGCCAATATTAGATTTTTCAATATGAACTTATTTATCTTCAAATATTTATAAATCATAATACATTCTTTAGTGTATATCCAATGTTTTAAAAATCGTACCCATAATATAATTAAAAAATTACTTATTCATTGTTTAATGGTCCGGTAATATTATAAATATAAAATCTACAGATTATTAAAATAAATAGTGACTATGATTATTAAAATACATAAATAAATAAAAACCTATTATTATTTTTTTAATATTATCAAACAACCATCTATACAAAAGTATAATATTGGTCTCTATATTTTATTAAATAAGATATGTACAATACTTAAATTTGAATATATTAAAATAAAAGAAATATCAATTTTTTTATATCTATGCATGTTCATTACTTCTTTATTGTATTTTGTTCTTATTACTTATAGGACTTAGAACGTGAGACCTCCCGAGCCAGGCTTGCAAAGAAATATCAACTATTTAATATTAAACAATCTTGTAAGTTAAAAGAAAAAATTATATTATTTCTACTTAATATTACGGTACCCATGTCATTTCTTCAACTAGTGATTCGTAAAAACCTTCGCTCTATTTTCTCTCAACTTTTTTCTTCTAACCTATTTTTTTTAAAGAATGAATGGTGATTTTTTTTTATCATTTTTGGTCTGAAATCACATATTTACCTCTTTTTCATTTTTGTTTCTCAATAAAGTGACTATTCCACACAAATCTAAATTTTTATATATTTTTTCATGATTTAGTCATCACCTTAGAGTGCATATGATTGTTATTGCCTTCATGCACATGTGGTTGTCATCGTGAGCAGCGCGGTGATCGGGCTGCTCAATACGACGACGGTTCATCATAAAATACGAATGTTTATTTGTGTTTTTGTGATTCAAATGAGTAAAGTATATATTATAAGTTACACAAATAAATCAATTCATCAATACGCTACAATTGGAGTCAAATGTATTCTAACCACAGAATATCATGAAACTCAACTATCAAATATATGCTCTTCTTTGACGTTTCATTACTAGTATTAACCTAATATCAAGCCATTTTTTACGATTTACAATTTTGATTATATTCTTCTATCATTGTATTTCTATTTAGAATGAATGAAATTATTTTTCTCTTCAAAGAGATAAAAAAAAACGGTAGTTCGTAATTGAAATCCTTGTGGGTAGATTTTCTTTAATTCCACATTGGGTTTAAGGTAAAGCCCAACATTTGGCCATATGGGCTTGTCCAGATGCGTGTTTTTTCACTGCCTGGGAGGTGGCACCTTCAATATGGATTGGCCTTCATTAAAAGGAAGATGGGCCTGTTTTCCTCTTATCAACAAAAAGTGTAATTAATTGGTTATATGGAACTATCACCGTTGGAACTTGACAAACATCATGTCCCAAAAAAAAAAAAACTTGACAAATAGTAGATAATATATATATATATATATATATATATATATATATATATAATTAATAATATTTAAAATATTATTTATTATATTTAATTTAAATTAATTAATATTTTAAATTATATTAAATTAATTAATATTTTAAATCTATATTAAAATGTTCCTTTTATATATATATATAACATTTCATATACAAGGGTATATACTGGTATAGATTTTAACAAAAAAGTATCATAGTTTAATGGAGAAGCAATCAAGTTCTGTACGGCGGATAGAATCTCATCATTGCCACTTGACTTTTGGGTTACTACTAGTTTCACAAGTTGTCCACATTGAAGTGGGAGAGAAAATACAGATGTATATAATAATGCTCTTTTAATTCTTTGAAGTACACTGACAAAGCGACAGCTGGTACCTTTGGTGGGCCTTACTGATAGTTTAAATTATGTCCCTTCAAAACCATTTTGAACCGAAAACATATGGTTATTAAAACCGCCCGGTTCGAACGATTTCCGGTCCGATCAACGGTTTTACCAATTCAAGCCCGGTCTGATTGCAATTTGGTTTTAAAGCAAGAATCGGACCGGATTCCCGACCGATTAACAATTGAATCAGCCCGATCAAATTTTCAAAACATTGCAAAATGTCACAATATGACACTAAATTTTTTGCTTTTCTTTCATTTTCTTTATTTGTTGTGAAAATAAGTTTCTTTATTTGTTGTGAAAATAAGGATGGCTGTGATCCTCCATTCATCATTCCTTAATATATTTTTTTTGACAAATAACCCATTTTAAACAAAAATGCCTTTCTTTATGTTAGATAATTATATTATCTCTTAAAATAATGAGTTATTTTCAGAAGAAAACAATCAAGAAGAAAACAATCAAAATCTGGTCAAAAATTAATGAATGTTCATATTTCCAAAATCAAGTTTGCAAAGCGTCTTTTAATCAAATTCACAATTATAACAAAGTACTTTAATCCAATAGCAAGAAATAAACCAATCGTAATTAAATGATCAAATTTCATCATTTCTAATCCAAGGGACATTTTTCAGACCTTTTTAATCTGTGCATCCATGGGCTAGATTTCCTCTCTTGTGCATGATGCTATATATATATATATCAAATCAATATCATTTCTTGCAAGCTAGAAGTAAATCTAAGTATTCAAGCATTTCTCCAGGTTCCTCCTCTTCCTGAATCCAACAGAAGCTTATTTTTATTAACAAAAACAGCTATACCCTCCAAAGGCTGATTACAGCTATATATATAGTTGACAAACTCCAATTTCAGACAAGCATTGAAGCTTCTAATTTTACATATAAGAACCCAAATGTGCTTTCCACAATTGGCCAATATGCATAAAAAAAAAACCAAATAAAAACACAAGTAATTACTACTAGCAGACAGAAGAACTAGAGAAGAGGCTTTACATTTTTTTCTGGATTGTTTTCTGGAGACTTGAACGTGCAAGAATCTGCGTCAATGATCATCTTCACGACGTCTCTCATGGTAGGGCGTGGAGTTGGAAGCTTGTTGGTGCAAAGGATACCAACCTTCAAGATCTTTAGCATGTCCTGTCGGACAAGATCAGATACCACATTACAGTCGAGAAGTTTTCGCACATTTTCCTGGTCCTTGAGATGAGTCCCAACCCAATATACAATATCCTTTCCTTCTCCATACTCCTCTTCAATCGGTCTTCGACCAGTCACTAATTCAAGTAGAACCACGCCAAAACTATATACATCACTCTTTTCAGTAATTTTCAGAGTATATGCTAGCTCTGTAAAAAAAATGGAACCAACATAACAAAGCAAGTCAGTTTCTGTTCCAACCTCATATTTGCAAATCATGATTAAGATGAGATTGCAGAACAAAATGGATAGAAAAGTCTGTAGAGTGTAAATATATGCCATCTTCAGGTTGAGGGAGAGATTTCAAGAGAACTTCTAAGTTTGGTTTTGAAGATTTTCAGTCAATAATTTGGATTATATAGAAGATTGAAGCTAACTCACAATGGCAGAGCAGTTGACATAGATGAAAGTTAAATCAAATGCAAAACACTACCCGACAGCAATTTAATGAAGATCAAGTTCAATTCATGGAAACATAATAAAATTTTATCAGTCCATCCAAAATTCAGTCAGTTTATTAAAATGAAGTGAAAATTAGGAATTATCAAGCCTTAGGCTTGAAACAGGCAATTTAACTTGTCTGGCTTTGTTGGTCAATCATTATTCTAAGGACTTGTTCAATTTTCAAGAAAAGTTTTGCAATGCTAAACCATGTTTTCACCATTTTATGCAACCCGGGGATGAGATAATTTGTTTGATGGGAAATTGAAACAGGTCCGAAACTCACCAGGTGCAATGTAACCATGAGTCCCTGCAAAACAGCTGGAATAAGATTCAGTAGAAGAATTGTCAGCAATCTTCGCAACCCCAAAATCTGCGAGTTTCGGCTCATACTCCTCATCAAGTAAAATGTTGGTTGATTTGATATCGCGATGGATAATAGGCGGTGAACAATCATGGTGTAGATAAGCAATGCCCTTTGCAGCTCCCAGTGCGATTTTATATCTTTGATGCCAGTCAAGTTCCAGCACGCCTTCCTTAATCTGCCTCTGAAGCGCTTGAAACAGGTTACCATTGGACATATATTCCAACACCAGAAAATTTGACCCTCCTTTCTTTAGACAGGCATAAAGCTTCGTGATATTCCTATGCCTGATCTTCCTCAAAATCTCGATTTCTGCTGTGAACACCTTCACTCCATTTCCCTTCCATAGCTGCTTCACGGCCACTGGCCCACCATGTACCTTTAAATCCAAACGGTAAACTTTCCCTGTCCCTCCGCTTCCGATGAGATTGCCTTCTTCCAGGTTACATATGTCTTCTGCAGTGAAGTCCACAGGGTGGAAAGATTCAAGTTTACATTTCAGATCATCTTCCGTCCCACCTTCTAATCCTGCCCAAGATTCGTTGTGCTTGAAGTTCCTATAACTCACAACCAGTAAGCCAACTAAGAGAATGACCAAGGCAGAGGCTATGATGCAAAATAGAAACAGTTTTTCTTTGGTAACCCTTTTTGGATCATTGTTTCCTCTGCAAACTTCTAGTCCCGAACGCAGTTGAATTTTTGAGCTTTGTTCAACACAGAGCTTTTTGTTCCCAGTAAAAGCTAGGTCTCCTCCCATTTGCAGAAGATCTGATGAAACTATTCCGGACAGCTGGTTTCTAGACAAATCTAGAGAACTTAGCTTCAATTTTTTTAAATCAACTGGAAGTGAACCTGTAAGGGTATTCCCGGAGAGATTCAGAGAGTTCAAGTTGGCCAGCTGTGAAAATGAGTTTGGGATGTTACCACTGAGGGAATTCCAAGCAAGATTCAAGTCCACCAGCCCAGCACATTTGCCCAGTTCTACCGGTATTGATCCCGTGAGAGAATTATCTTCGAGGTGCAAGGATGATAACTGCTGCAAAGCGCCTAATTCGGAAGGAATTTCTCCAGAGAACTCATTGCCATTCAAATAGAGCTTCCCCAAGTTTGCAAGGTTGCCAAGTTCTGATGGAAGCTTACCCGAAAACCGAGTATTCACCAAAATCAACTGAGTCAAGCTGCTGGCATTGCCAATCTCCGGTGATATTCTTCCGCTGAATTCATTGTTACTAAAATCCATAATTGCTACCTTAGGCAGGCCCCATATCCCCCTTGGGATTTCCCCTGAGAGCAAGTTGTCGTTTATCCTCAGCCTTTGGAGATCTCTACACTTAGAATAAGAACCTGGAAACTCCCCGGAAAACTGGTTTCCCAGAGCAAGCAAGAATTGCAACTTCCCACTTTCACACAAGTACTTCGGGAAACTACCTGAAAACTGATTCTCTGATATGTCAATACTCTTCAGCGGAGAGAATCGACCAAAGTTTGCTGGGAATTCTCCTGACAAATTGTTCCTGTAGATGGAAAATCCTATGAGATTACGCAAGTCCCCGAACCCTGCAGGGATTTCTCCTGAGAAGTTGTTTTCAAATATTTGAAAAACCACCAAATTCTCCAGTTGGCCAAGCCCTTCAGGCAATTTTCCATACATGTGGTTCCTAGAAATATCAATTTCCTGCAAAAGGGAGAGGTTTGCAAGCTCTGATGGGATCTCTCAGGATATTGGTAACAAGAGCTCGATCTTGTTAAGTTTTTTTAACTTGGTGATGGATTTGGGGAAGTTCCCTGAGATGTTGTTAGTCGAAAAATCCAGTGATTCCATTGTTGTAATTTCAAAAAAGGATTCTGGAATCTCACCTCTCAACTGAGAACTCGCGAAAAAGATAAAACTCAAATTCTTTAAATTTCCGATACTCTCCGGGATCTCACCCTCATCGTAATGGTTATCCCCAAGGGACAGAGAAACCAAGCCTGTCAAATTTGTCACCCAGGATGGAAATGGACCAGAAAAGTAGTTAATCGACAAATCCAGAATATGCAAGTTTCTCAACTCTGAAAGATCCGGAAGAGTTCCGATTAAATTATTGACAGACACATTCAATTCCCGAAGATTGATGCATTTGTTTAATTCCGCAGGAAGATGTCCAGAAAGCAAATTTGAAGGAAGTACAAGAGAAATGAGGCTTTGGAGCTCAGATATCGACGGAGAGATCTCACCTGACAGAGACTGATTGTCAAGTGAGATATTTGTGACTAGCCCAGTGATTGGATCACATGAAACCCCGGAAAATTCACAAGGGGAATCCGAAACTTTCCAGGAGTCCAAACGGTGTAAGGGGTCTTTGAGTTGTTTCTTGAACTGAAGGAGGGCTTCAACTTCGACCGATGACAGGGAAGGTGATAAAAGGGTAGAGAAAAAGCAACAGCAGAGCAAGAAATAGAGGAAGGAAAATGGGTGTTTGGCCATTATGGCTGAGAAAATCTGAAAAAAATAAAGCACATTCAAACAAATGATTAGGGCAGTAAAAATAAATACTAAGAGTAAGACAAAGCTGAGGTTTTAAGCATCAATTATTGAAGAATGACAGAGCGTCTTCCTTCCAAGCTACTCGTTATACTACTCATTCTCACTTTGCTTAGAATCTTCTTACATAATAAGAATGAACCAAAACAATAATCATCTGTTTGGTTGCTAAGAAAATTTCAAATCAATGACTTTGACATCTGACGACAGTATATATATTTATTTTCGGTTTAGCTGAGTTATCGGTTTCCTTGAATTATTCATCTATTTATAGTTAGGACCTGAGAAAATAAAAAATAAAGTAAAAAAAATTATTTCGTCATAGCTGGCATAGTTTGTTTTAACACAACATTTAAGGCTTTCGTCTCTTTCCCTCATTTTCTTGAGAACCAAACAGGGGATAACAGTAACAATCATGTCCATTTCTCAGAGCAACTATGAACCATTCACCAATTAATGATTAGGAGTAGAGGTTTATTTTGGCTTAATTTTGTTCTCAATTTTTTTTTTTCCTTCTGTTTCATTTTCTCACCTACCAAACAGAATTTAGCAGCAATATTTAGTCATTTCTATGCACAATTCTGAATCATTCATTGATAAAACCCAAAACCCGGTGTTCATTCTCTCGGTTATATGATCAATTTATGATATGCATCAATGACTAAATTAATATTAAAACAAAAAACACACTATCAATAAGGAAAACTGAATAGATTAAAAACTTGAAGATAACATTTACCGCAAAATCCAGACAAGGTTCAAATTCGGATAATATGTGGAATCAGAATCTCCTTGCTCACAGTGCCAGCCTGCTGATCTGAAGCAAAACAAGACGCAGGAAATAAATTTCCGAGAAAAAACTTGATCTCGAATACTAAGAAAAACAAAACCAGTACTTTGAAGAGAAAGTGAAGCGTTTGGTCACTGAGAATATATCAGAAAGTGAAAATGGGAAAGAAGAAGCAGAAATGAAGTGAATTCTTTAAGAATCAAGAAATGAATTTTCCAAGAAAACCTGGTTCATAAATCGAATTTTCTGGAGAAACAGGAGCCTTTGATTAATAACAATCTAGGAACCCAAAACGAAAATTCAAATCCAGAAGAAGTAAAGGCACAATTATAAGCGGGAAATTCACAGATACTGTACAAATAAAGAAAAAGGCAAAAAAAAGGAAAAAAGGGAGAGATTACCGAAAATAGAAAACGCTTGGTTGAAGAGAATTGGGAATGGGAACTCAAACGCCTAAGAAGTAAAGAGAGAAATTACGCAATAATTCAGCAAACGAATACCACGGGAAAATTTGGGTTGTCTGCCACTTCAATTCACTGGAAAAAAAAAAGGAAATGAAAATTCCTGAGAAAAAAACAAATGGGTATTCCATTGAACAATTAGGAAATGAACTTTCCCGGAAAAATGACTTCTCCACTAGCAAGAGAAGAAAAAGGAAAAAAAGAAATGACTAAGAAGATGTGTACATACCCAGAATTTCCTGAGAAAGAAGGAAAATTCATTGAAAATTCAGACCCCCGAAGAATGAATTTTCCGAGAAAATCTTATCAGGTCGAACTACCTTGAAAAACACATATACATGAACGTAGCACAGAATTTCACGGGAAAGAAAACAAAAAGTGCTTTTGGTGACAAAGAATTCAGTAAATAAAAATCATGAGAAGAAGTAAAAACGAGGAATTTGAGTGAAAATATCTGGTGGTTTTAAAAGGGAATCAGTGTACGGACATGCATGAAGATGCAGTGATCGGCAAACCTTTTACATGGAAAAATCGTAATGATGAAGAAGAAAAGATTATTCATTCGTTAACTTGATTTCATCATTTGTTTTAAGGACAATAACAGAAATGACAAAAATGGTGGCCGAAAGAAAATCCTTTCATAATTTTGTTTCTTTTAATGCTTCACTCCTTGTGGAGGGGACCATTTTGATATATAAAAGTTAATCTTATCTTTTGATTCGAGTTTTTTAAATTAATCCAATTTAAAATATCAAAAAATTTATTTTTTATCAATGCACTATTATTATTTTTGTATTATAATTAAATTTATTTTTTTAATATCTATTCGTTTTACATATTACTAGTATTATTTTCTGAATTCAAAAAATAAAAAAAAATAATGTGATAACATTGATATAAAAATTTAAGATTATTAAGTGATCAATAAAAGATTATGTTTTATTTTTCCGTTTAAGAAAATAATAATACAGAGACCATTTTATATAACGAAATCCTACAATATGTATAGAACAATTGTGAGAAATTCAAGGATAGGTACATGTAACATAATTTAAAAATGGGATTTATTATAGCATTCATTGTTATATTCCATTTTTGGTTGAAAATGTGATATTTTATATCATTGTTAATCAAATATAGAATACAATATATTATCCCATTTTTTATCCTATCTAAACATATCTTTTATCAACTAAACATAACTTAAGTCTTTTCGTATGATCAATAACATTAATTATTATATTGTTTTTATAATGTTTTACTTTTATTGTTGGTGATGCTTACCTCAAATAGTAAAACGTTTATAGTTAAAACAGACAAAATAGCATAGGGAGGGTTTTAGGTTCAAGTTACACAGTGTGAAAAGTTTATTATCTTGGAACTAGAATATATTCAAAATAAAATAAAAAATTGTTTTATTTTTATTAAAAAAGTTTCAAAAACTAATGTTACTTTTATTTATAAATTCAATTTTATCTTGTTTTTTTATTTAACAAAAATTTACATAATAGGTATAAGAAAAGATAAAAATCAAATCTGTCTAAAGTTTGAGAAAACTAAATTATTTTCGGTAAAATCTAGAAAAACACAAATGTATTTTGTTTGAATTGGTTTTTTTTTTTTTTTTTCGCATGTATTGTATTGCCTAGCATCCCGACTTTTTACGCTTTATGTCATGTTTCTTTCATGTAAACTTCAATCTGAGATAAACGTTAGCGTTAATATTCATTTCATACTTTTACATTATAAAATATCGTAAATGAATATTTCAAGATTCATAAACAAGTTGCAGTGTGAAAAGTTTATTATCTTGAAACTAGAATATATTCAAAAAAAAAAATTGTTTTATTTTTATTAAAAAAATTTCAAAAACTAATGTTATTTTTATTTATAAATTCAATTTTATCTTGTTTTTTATTTAACAAAAAGTTTATAATAAAATTATGAAGATAGAAATCCAAATCGCTAAAGTTTGATAAATTATTTTCGGTAACAAAACTAAGCGTGCATTTGTTTGATTGGTTTATTTTATTTTCATATGTTGTGCACAAACATCCCGACTTTACGCACATATCGGGTTTGCTCACCAAACTTTTTTTGGAGTCTCAAGATACTTGCATTCAGCGTTCGCCAGTAACTCACTCATCTGGCTGTCGTTAGAAAATATCGTAAATGAACAAACTCTCGATTAAATAGCGTCAAATTCCCGATTAATGAAAAGTTTATTATCTTGAAACTAGAATATATTCAAAAAAAAATTTGTTTTATTTTTATTAAAAAAATTTCAAAAACTAATCAATTTTTTCTTGTTTTTTTATTTAACAAAAAGTTTATAATAAATTATGAAAAGATAAAAATCAAATCATCTAAAGTTTGAAAACAAATTATTTTCAGTAAAAACTAGAAAAACACAAATGTATTTTGTTTGAATTGGTTTTATTTTTCCATATGTATTAGCCCTATTGCACAAGCGTCCCCCGACTTTTACGCTATGTCAGATTTCTTTCACTAAACTTTTGTCTCGAGATAGCATTAGCGTTCACTTAAGTAACTTCGCTCTAAATGCCTTTCTTGAGTTAAAAATATCATAAATGAACAAACTCTTGTTAAACATCCCATACAAGTAAGAGTTTTAAAGTAACTAACTTCTTATAGAATGAATATATATAGTATTTGTGAAGTATCGTCGAAACGTCTTGGAATTGAAAACAAAAATTTAGAGGTAAAGCGGTACATACCCGCAAAATGGCATTTGTGCACATTATCTCTAATTTTGTTTATATGTTAAAAAGAAAAGATTCAATAAATAAATAAATAAACTAAATATATATATATATATATATATATATATATATATATATATATATATATAATATTTAATTAAGGATAATTCACATTAGTAGTAGTAGGAGAGTGGCGACAGCATGATAAGAAAGAAGAAATTGTAAGCGACATCTAAGAAACAAGAGTCAAAAAACGCAGACCTTAAATATCCATGGTGGACCACTTCTCTCTGGCTAGCAAAAGATGCCCACCAACTAGGCTACATATAAAACAATATATTAATATTAATACCAATAACATATTGTGGTCTCACTTTCCTTGTTGTAGTTATAGGGTTAAATTCCTTTTTTTTTTTCACATGGGTGTATAAAAAAATGGAAATAATTAAATTAATTATATATGTGATTGAGATCTTTAACCTTCTAAAAGTGCCCACTACTACTAGGAAATGAATGCTATGTATTTTATGATTAATTGTGTGTTTGTTCCCCTTGTATTCTAACTAGAGAATCGGTATCTTGAGTATCTTGAGTATCTCAATATTGAATTATTATTATTATTATTATTATTATTAATATTATTATAATATAAGCTTTTTGTTAATAGGATTTCGTTAGTTTTCTTTGTCCTAATCATTTAAAGATTGATATAAGATTATTTAGAAATTTAAATAAAACATTTAATGATGCTATACATGAATATGAGATTAAAAAAAAAAAGAAAAAAGAAAAGAAAAGAGGTTTAATAATTTAGATATCCATATGGAAATACAACTAATTATGTCAATTTATAGTCCAACTATTGAAATAGTACTAGAGATGCACAAAAATAACTAAATAAATAAACAAAAAAATATTAAAGAAAGAAGAAATATTTTTTTAATAAAAAGAACTATTCTTGTTCTTTAGAAATTATATGGTTCATTCCAGTTTCTTTTTATTTTCTATAATAGAAAAAGAACTAAAAACATGGTATTTTTAAATATAACATATTTGTTTTTTTCTCAAAAGAAGTGCTTTTAAAAAATAATTTTATAAATATGAAGAATGATTTAAATTAAACAACAAATAGCAGAAATTGTTGTCATATTTTGTTCTTAAAATAAAAAAATTACAATTTTACTTTACAGGAAACAAATCTCTTAATATTTAGATAGAAAAATAATAATTTTAAAAACATTTAAAAATTTAAAATGTATAAAATTTTGAAATTTTTAACAAATGATTTTTAAAGGTATAAGGTAAACTTATGTTTTTAACAATAAAAGAAGATTTATATAAAATTTGATGGTACTTATATGAAATGTTTTAGGATTATATGGTTTTAATTATAAAATTATAAAAAATAAAAATGTCATACAAAATACCTTGATTTTATCAATTAGTATTTTAATAATAAGGAAAAATAATAAGTGGAGAATATAATTGAGTAGAATTAGAGTTGGATATTCTTCTCTCTTAATTTGTCACCTTTCCCAAATGGCTAAATACGTGGAATTCAATTGTCCAATAATTAAAAAGAATGCTTGATATATGGAAGCAAAGGAAATTTTGACAAGATTTGGTTTGTCTTTCATACTTCATCCATGGTATGATTTCATTTCATTTTTTAAATAAAATGTCAACTGGTTGTCTTTTAAGTGCTTTTGCCTTACTTCACAAAAAAAAAAGTGCTTTTGCTATGTTTTAGCTTTGTAATGCTGGTTTTTGTAGGCCTATTCTTCTTGGGATTTGAAAAAAACCCATTTGTTTTGGGTGTTGTGATGTGAGCCACTCTCTCCCTTTCAACCATACCCTTTATCTATGTTCACCTTTTTATTTCAACACCCATATGGAGTATAAAATTTTAAAGCAAACAGAATTTTAATTATTTTTAATTACTTTTCTTTTGATTTTATATTTTATATGAAAAATCATTTTTTAATATCCTTATCTCATTTCATACTTTTCAAAAATTAAACATAACTTTAAAAACATTAAAAATAATAATAATAAAAACTCATAGACATAGGTAGTGTAATCGAGTTAATATAGCCGGCTTCGAGCATTCGATTAAAAAAACTTGAAACTTCAGCTTGATCGAGTTTTTTGAATCTTTCAAAATTCAAGCGAAAATAGTGACCCAGCCAGGCTCATTCGGTAAAACTTAGATCAATTAAAAATTAATAAATAATTATATTCGAACCGACTCATTAGAAGTTGACTCGATATCAAACCGTAAAAAGCTCAATTATCATTAAAAGCGAACAAAGTTGAGTATTATGATATTCAAATTCGATTTGATTAACTTCGATATAAGGTAAACTTATAACTTCGATATAAGATAAACTTATAACTCCGATATAAGGTTAACTAACTACTGATGTAATAAAAGGGTAGGATGGAAAACAAGAGATTCTGGCTCAAATCTCTATAAAAACATAATATTACAACAATATATGTAAAGATAATATAGGTAAAAAAAAAGAAAGGAGAAAATAATATTAATTAAATTCTGAACTTCCATGATTTTTGCATTTAAATTCTGAATAAAAAGTTTGATTTTTAAATAAAATAAGTTTGATGAAATTTGTTTTTATATTGAAACAAGACGAGCATCTGCGCGTCGTGACCACGAGGCGTGGATTTTTATATTAGGCTATAATTAAATGAAAACGAGAATATAAAAAACAAAGTCGTGAAGCTAGTTATATTTAAAAATAAATTTTTTGTTCAGGATTTAAATACAAAAGTCATGAAAGTTAAAAATTTTAATACTAATTTTTCCAAAAAAAAAAAGTAAAATTCTTTAAAAGTTATGTATTTTCAAATTATTTAATCTTAAAATTAAAAAAAAAATTTGAAATAATATTTATTTTCATTCACATTTTATTTCCTTTTATCTTTCAATTTCCTATTTCCTATCTTTCACATTTTCCTTTAAATTTTCCAAAACCAAACATACCCAACACATTTTTTTTTCCTTTTCCCTTTACAAATATCCAGATGCACAAATTTACATTCATCTAACCAGTATAGATAAACTGCAAGGAGATTGGGAGCATTGATTAAATTATTCTCTGTATAATTTATGGGGTCAGACAATCATTGAGTCTTTTTTGTAAATCGATTTCTTTATTTGAGATTACTTATGTCCTTCACTTTAAGATTATTGGGACACATAAGTCTAAATAAAATATTTGACACGACTACAATATCCAAGAAGGATCTTAGAAAGATATCATTGAAAAATAATTATAGATATAAAATTCATGTAATAATTAATAATATATTCAGAAAAGTGGTCTACTTATTTTACAATCAACCCAAGAGGGTATTTTTTAATAACCCAAAAAGATACATTTTAAAATGAAAATAATTACCAACTGAAATTTGATTTCCATTTTTCAGAAAAATGGGATTAAAGAATTATCTCATAACTTTGTCTTTTTATTTTAAAAATAGAAGTAAAAGTATATTATTGAAGGAGAAATCGACTGTTAAGATTTATTATGTATACCGTTTGTCAATGTTTTATTTTTATCTTTTCTATTAAAAAAGCGTAATAAGGCTATAAAGCTATGCGTGGCAAGTGTTTAACTAACGTTTTAATTAAATAACGTTTGTCCATTTGTGACTTTCTAACAGCGTGAGCATTGATTAAAAATTTCTAATCATGGCCGAAATATCTTGGGATTAGAAAAGTATACGAGGAAACGAGAGCGCCAGGCGTTTATCTGCGCCTTACAATGTCTAGTGTTCAAATTATAAAAAATGGTACCATAGTTTTTTTTTTAAATTATTAGTAATTATTAAAAAAAAATTTGAAAAAAATATCATATTTATTATCATTTTGGGTGGGAATTTTTCCATTTTTGTAATTGGTAGGTTGGCAAGCCATAAGTCATGAGTCATGAGTCATGAGTCATGAAGCAACAAGGGGAAGTAGGGGTGTTGTCTGAAGGTGGGGATATATGATGGTATGGAGGAATGAGAGAGAAGATGCTTTGACTTATTAATAAATGAGTGCATTCAATTGTTTCCATGTGCTTCTGCCACTGCTTCACTTCTTGACTTTTCAGTAATAACTAATAATTAAATTCTCATATCTCAATATTTTTTATTCCAAAATTAATAATTTTCCTACTTTCCCACGCACAAACTTGTAATAATATTAACTTTTAATCATTTTCTTATTTATATAATTATTATTTTTAAATAGATCCCAAAGCTATGTTTGGTTGTCCAAAAATATAAGGGGGAAAATAAATAGGAAAAGTTAGAGAAATAAAAATAAAAATAAAAAATTGAGTTGAATCAATATATTATTTTTATTTGATATTTCAAGCTCATTTTATTTTTTTCTAACTCATAATTATAAAGATTAAATATTTCAAAAATATTTAAGTTTTAAAATAATTTTATTTATATTTGATTTTGTTTGAAATTTTTTATTAGACAATTAAATATAAGGAAATTATTTTTCTTAGCTATTTTTATTTCCTTGGTACTTTCCAAGAACCAAATTCAAAATGGAAAAATCTAATAAAGCAAATAAAAAGATGTAAGAAAACAAAATAGAAAGGAGAAGTGGAAGGAAGAAAAAATGGAGAGTAAAGATTAAATCCAAGGATAAAATGCACAAAATGCCCGTGATGATTACTCGTATGTCAAACTTTATACCTAAACTTTTTTTTTCGGTCCCAAGATGCCCCTAACGTTTGTTCTATAACTTAGTCATATCCCTACCATTAATTAATGCCACTAACATGGGACAACACATTTGATAAGTGGTTAACATGTAGTAGGAACAAGTGTATATCTCTTTTATAAGGGAAATTCCCCATATTTTACCCTAATTTGAAATCGGTTTTTCCCCAAGTTTTACCCTAATCAGTTGATCGAGCAAAAGGAGGAAAAAAAACCCTAACTTGCAATCGGGTAATTGTGAATACAAATCGACACGTTTGTTAATTTTTTTTAAGAATGAAAATAAAATTTGTGATCATTGGGAGAAATATCGAATGTGTGTGAAATTTGTTATTGGGGGTGTCTGAAATGTGTACGAATTGAGAGTTGTGTAGATTGAATCTGGAGAAGGAAATAGGGTTTTGACACATGTGGTGTGTTTAACTAACGTTTTAATTAATTAACGTTTGTCCATCCATGACTTTTCTAACGATATGAGCATGGTAAAGTCTGAGTAAATAAGCGCGTATCCTCTGGTGTTAAGGCTTGGCTCGGCGTTTATCGCTTATCCCAATGTCTAATTGTTCAAATTATAAAAAATGGTATCATAGTTTTTTTTATTGTAAATTATTAGTAATTATTAACAATTATTTTTTTGGCAAAAAAAATCATATTTATTTTCATTTTGGGTGGGAATTTTTCTAATTTTTTATTTGGTAGGTTGGCAAGCCATGACTCATGACTCATGAGTCATGAAGCAACAAGGGGAATTAGGGGTGTCTGAAGGTGGGGATGTATGATGGTATGGAGGAATGAGAAAGAAGATGCTTTGACTAATTAATAAATGAGTGCATTCAATTGTTTCCATTCTTCTGCCACTCTGCACCTCTTCACATTTCAGTAATAATTAAATTCTCATATTTCAATGTTTTTTATTCCAAAATTAATTATTTTCCTACTTTCCCACACACAATCTATAAATGTATGTTTATGAAATAATGCTGCTTCGATGCATGGACCACTATTCTTTATCCCTATATTTTTCATTAAATTCATTGGGATGTATAATTCTAACTCATACATACTTTTTTATTTCATAATTATATGTAGGTCAAATTTGTAAGTGATTTATACCTTGTTGGAGAATGACTTTTGTAAAAGGAGTTTTTCAATGCATTAGTAAGTGATCTTAGTGGAAGTACTATTTTGAAGCATTTTTAGAAGAATTATCTATCAAATAGTTTTTTTAGAAAACATTGTAAGTATTCTAAAAAAACATTTTAAGTAAATTTTCAATATTAAAAATAAAATTTCATAATTTAAATTTAAAAAATTTATATATATATATATATATATATATATATATATATATATATATATATATATTATTTTGATTTTAAAAAAAACATTAAAAAGAAAAAAATTTTTAAAATTAGTTTTTCATGTTTGATTGTTCTATAAAAAGATCAAAGAATATAAAAAATTAAAATTAATTGAAGAGGAATTAAGTAATTAAAATGAGTTTGAAGTACCACATATACATTATTTATTTATTTTTACATTTGTTATTTTCTTTACTTATTTTTCTATTTTTTCTCTCATATATTTTTAATTTCTGAGAATTAATGTATAATAATTTTTTATTGAGAGAAATAACTTTTCTAATGTATTTATTTTTTATTTGAATTTTGAATATATCTAAACTCATTATGTTTTCTTTTTATTTTCTTATTGACTTTTAAAGTATTAGCTTGATTCTTGGGATACGATTTTGAAGCAGGTTCTCGGTATCTTTAAATCTCATCCTACGTCTCTTTATCACATGAACCATATCTCAATGGCAACCCATTAACGTCTTAAAACTATTAAATTTTTTTTTTGAGAAAAAAACTATTAAATATTAAATATTGAATTATGTAAAAAAATTTACATCTACTTACTTTTCAATATTATGTTGTAGTCTTTACGATGCTGAGTTGACTAGGTTTTGATATACTTTATTTCTTATCAGTTATCCTCACTTAGAGTAAGGTTTTAAGGGCAACTCATTAGCATCTTAAAACTATTAAATATTAAATATTGAATTATGTGATGCTTTTTATATCTACTTTGTATATATTATGTAATTTTTACAAAATATTGGCATATTATGTAATGTTTTTTTACAAGAATTGGAATATAAATATCCTATAACCCCTCACTCTTTAAAGCGAAGTAGTCCACAGGCAGCGAATTATGTTATTTTATTATAACTTGAAATTATAATTAAGTGTCATTTTTATATGTCAAAAATATTTATAAAATTAGTATCATATTTCCTAACAAATAGTTTGTTGGTTTTTTGTCCAAAAAAAAAAAAACAAAACAAATAGTTGTTTTTATTTTGTGTGAAATTTGAAATTAATTGTTGTAAGAAAGTCGACGTTTAGAAAGAGAATAGAGAAGATAAATTTCCTTCATTATTCCACTTTCTTCTTTTTGCAAGGAAAACAGTACTTGTAATTGAACATTAGGAAGCAATTTAATCCTTAAAAATTTCTTCTATTTTGGAATACCTTTAAAAAATAACTTTAAGCATAATATTAACTTTTAATCATTTTCTTATTTATATAATTATTATTTTTAAATAGATCCAAAAAGCTATGTTTGGTTCTCCAAAAATATAAGGGAAAAAATAAGTAGGAAAAGTTGAAGGAAATAAAAAAGAAAAATAAAAATTGAGTTGAATCCAATATATTATTTTTATTTGATATTTCAAACTCATTTTATTTTTTCTAACTTATAATTATAAAGATTAAATATTTTAAAAATAAGTAAATTTTAAAATAATTTTATTTATATTTGATTTTGTTTGTAATTTTTTATTAGATAATTAAATATAAGAAAATTATTTTATTGCATTTGTTTTTATTTCACTTTTGTACTTCCAGGAGCAAAGCTCTCAAAAGGAAAAATGCTTGAAAAGAAAATAAAAAGGATGTAAAAAAAAATGGAAAGGAGAAATAGAAGGAAGAAAAAATGAAGGAGAGTAAAGATAGATTTAAATCGAGGATAAAATCTGCGAAAATGTCACGTGTTTCTTTGAAATGCAGTACCTAAACTTTTTTGATAAAAATATCTTTTCTTGTTTGTTGCCAAGCTTGGTTATGTCTCTAGGTAATTAATTGCGCCAAATGAATGAATGAACGTTCAAAGCGCTAACATGGGACAACACGTATGATACGTAGTTGACGTGTAGTAGAAACAAATGTATATCTCTTTTATGAGGGAAATTCCTCAAAATTTACCCTAATTTGAAATCGAATATTTCCCCAAATTTTACCATAATCAGTTGATCGAGCAAAAGGAGGAAAAAAACCCTAACTTGCAATCGGGTAATTGTGCATACAAATCAACACATTTGTTAATTTTTTTAAGAATGAAAATAAAATTTGTGATCATTGGGAGAAATATCGAATGTGTGTGAAATGTGTATGAATTGGGAGTTGTGTAGATTGAATTTGAAGAAGAAGATGGAGTTTTGGTGCTACTAAGATTGGAGGTCAGTGAAGGAAACCTGGTGGAAACGTATCAGAATTGAATACGCCACGAGCAAATCATATGGGCATGCTATGAGCGAGTAATTAGAGAATATTGTGTGAGTTTTTCGATGAAAAAGGTATTTGCTTCAATCCTCGTCGACGAGGTGATGCAAATGCTTTGTGAAGTGGTCACTAGCGGTGGGAAATGCACATGCTTCGGGAAAGGGTTGTTAGCAGTGGGGAACATGGTTGAGGTGTGGTCCTTTGATCTCGAATCAAGATAAAATTGGGGGAAATTTCTCTCCCAAAAGAGATATACATGTGTTCCTGCTATACATCAACTACTTATCATAAGTGTCGTCCCAATACCATTAAACGTCTATTTGTCCATCTGTGCAATTAATTAACGATAGGGACATGGTTGAATTACAAGACAAAAATTCTGGGTATTTTGGGTCTGAAAAAAATTTAGGTGCAAAGTTGGACATAAGGATTATTTGTGGACCTTATCCCATTAAATCCATCATATTATCATTATTTGCTTTTTCAAATTTAATTTAATTAATTAATTAATTAATTTTAAAATATATAAGTGTCTAAATAATTTTATTTACATTTGATTTTTTTCATTAAACGATCAAATATAAGAATTACAATTTTCTTATCATTATTTTTCTTTCTAATACTTGTTCAGAACATCACACAACCTTAACAACAATATCCTTTAAAAAAAAACACAAAATTTCAAAATCAGTTCCAAAACAAGCGGCTTTGATTCCGTTCTTTCTTCCCTTTGAACGTACGCCCTATAATTTTGAAGATTAGTGTGAGCCAATAGTCAAATTTGTATTAATTTTGCTTAGACTATACTCCTCATGATAATTAAATTAGCATATAAAAATTAACCTTATAAAGAGACTAACCCCATTAATCACTTTCCAGTTTTCACCTTTTCTCAGGTTGAAATCTCTCAATCTTCATCAAGCACTAGAAATTAAAACAACCAGTGAGATTGAGAAAGAGAGAGTGAAAGTGATCAAAGAGGTGGGGAATCATAATTCCATGGTAAGATTAAGATGTGGGAATGATGATTCCTTGGGGAGGTGGTAATTGGTATCCCAATATATACCAATAATGCCTTGTAATCTCTTCTTTCATTCTTAGTTCTTTGGCTTTTCAAAGATTCTGATTCCTACCAAAAAATATTTGGATAAAAAAAAAAAAGGGTAATAATTCTTTTTTCTCCAGAACTATCTGTAAGGAGGGAAGAACCTAAATCAATAATGGCATTCATTCTCACTTTCTAGCTGTCATTATGCCTATAAACTTTCAACTCAAGGCCCCCCACCACCCAAAAATGCAAAATCACTTTTTAAGAAAAATTGTCATATATATAAGTTTTAAACAATTTATGATTTTAATTTTGTTTTCAAGATATTTAAAATAAAAGCATTTTTTTTAAGAATGTTTTTAAAAGAATCAACATGTTTATGGAAATGCATTCCAAGTGATTATTTTTTTTAGATTTAAAAAAGTGTTTTACAATTTTGTTAAATCCATAATGCTTTAAGAATAAAAACACTTTCTAGAATTACTTACTGTGAAAGGAACTGTAAAATGTTGTTTCTATGATATTTTAAAAAATAACTGAAAATATGCTGTACCTTTGGGCAGCAAGATTATTAGCTGATTTTTTTTTTTGAAAATAGAATCAAATACTTGACAAAATTTTAAAAATTATTTATAGTTACCTTAAGGTATGATTCAAGTAGTAAAGGTAGGAGTGAGGTATAGGAGAGATTCTTATATCAAGTGGACCAGATGTCTCAAATTTTTTTTATATAGTTTTGGAATATAAGTTATAATACTTTTTAAAAATACTTTAAAATATTTTAAGTAAAAATATTATTAAATGGTTTGTAAAGTTAACAAAAAGCTGCTTTTGGTACTAAAATTTCTAGACAAAAATTTGTATTGAAAATAATAGAACATAACATGAGTAAGGAAACAAAGATATGATCAAATTATTATAAAGTATAAGCAAATGAAAGCCTAGATTTAAGTAAATATAAATAAAATGATTACATATTTTTTGATATTATGACAACTTGATTGAATGTACTTTTATTCATTTTCACTTTATTGCATAATTTGCATGTGCAAGTTGCTTCAGGGACAAGCACCACCAAACTTCCACATATAAGACAAATTGCATGAGAAAAGATAAATATAAAATCAGAAATGAGAAATGTTAAAATTTAATTTCAATATTTAAAATTTGAATCTATTTTTTACAATTTTATTATCTATTTAAAAAAATTATGGGGTTTGAGTCATATAATTTTCTTAGAGATGAAAACATTTGTTTCATGTTACTATTGAAAAATATTATTTGGAAAACTTACATTTTTTTTATGAAATTCCTTTTAATTTTTATGATGACAGTTCACTTTATTCTGAAAAAAGAATTTAGTCGCTGTTTTTCTTAGTAAATACCATTAATGATATTTGGGCTTATTTTGGTAAGGATGAAAATATCACAATATATCGGAGTCGATATATCTTGATATCACTCCGGTGATGTTCGACGATGCTCGCGATGGCCGATATATCGCGATATCGGTTTGAGCGGAATATATCGTGAAATATCGGTCTACATCGTGCTATGTAGTAGCGTTAGTTACTACGTAAAATATCGGAGATATATCGGGATATATCAGAGATATAACGGGATATATCGAGGATATATCGGATCTTATATTTAAAAATAAAATGGGATTTGAAATACGAGAGCGATCGAAGCGGTTTATGGATTGATGCTTGATAGTTTAATTTACGATATATCGATGGCTTGTGTAAAAATACTCCAAGAAAAAATTATATCTCAAAGATATATTCGATATGTCAAGTAAAATAAATCTTAGATATATCGTCGAGAAGCCGGAGTATTTTGTCCTTCCAGTTTTTGACAAATTGTTTTGAGGGCAAATTTATGTTAGCTGTAAAACAGTAAACATAACATAAAATAAAGTGTTTTTTTTTCCTTATTTTGATGTTGTATGAAAAATTATCACTGAATATTTCCAAATTTTATTTTATTTTGAGCTTTTAACCCTTAGAAAATTAAATTAAAAGTAAAAAAACTAAATATCTATTTAGTAACCATTTTCAAAAACAACCTTTTGAGTTTAAACTATTAAATGATGTTTAACAGAAATCTATTTAGAAGCATAAAATATATTTATCACGTTGTTAACATGTTTGAATATATTTTAAAAATAATTTTATGTCTAGTATTCATTTTTAATTAGATTATATATTATATAATCATTTTTAAAACGACTCTTAAAAAATAAATAAAAATGTATAAAATAATTAAACTCAAACCTCCTTTACTAGAATCACTAAACCTTTTGAAAATATATTAGAGACAATTTTTAATCATTTTCAGAAACAAAATTATGTTTTGAAAAGTTAATATGAAAACCCTTCTCATAAATTTACAAGACATTTGTACACAATGTCAAATTCGCTATATAATTTCTCTATATTTTTGAATTGTTATTCATATTCATAATATGAGAATAAAAATAGCTAAAAACACCTAAATTTTTATTTTAAGGTAGTTTATTTTTTAAAAAGAAATAATTTTATTAAAACTTTTTCTTAACTTTAAAAGGTATTATGAAAAACATCTAGGTAACTTCTTAAAACCCAATCAAAATGATTTCAAAAAATTGCAGATTTTCTTATGATTCCTGTTAAGAACAATTTTCGAAAAACCCATTTTGGTGTTATTTTAAAACTGTCATTAATTTTTTTATATTCTTCGTGATTTTAAGAAAAAAAAAAGAGAACCAAACGTATTTATCGTAAACAAACAAGCCTCTAGTCTCCCACTTTGTAAAAACCCCCCATCTTCCTCATTCTCAATTATGAAGGAGACCCACCACCAGAAGATATGTTATTTCCTTACCACTCACTTTTGCACCCCATAATCTCATCATCTAGGACTAGGAGCTACAATGTTTTTGGAGCCAATATTGCCTTGTGGGAAATGGTAATGTACAAAAAAAGTGGACCCCTTTAAAAAGGTTAAAAAGTAATCCAAACAAACCCTTATTTTTTAGTTTGGGTAGTGACACAAGTGTTTGTTGTTGTAGTAGTGTAGTAGTGCAAGTCTCAATCAGTGTTGAGGATGACACCACATAATGGCATAATGCCCATGCCACAACAACTATATTAAAAGAATGGGGGAATGACAACTCCTTGCTTCTTGTCCTCACCCATTTGTTGAGTCCCACCACCCCACTTTATCTTATTTTATTTAACTGCCCCCTCTTGGAAGATTTATTATGACAACTCATTCAAAAAATTAAAGAATTAAAAAAAAAAAAGATCTTTGTCGATTTGAAAATAGTGCTGATTTCGTAGTTCAACACTACTTAGCATAAACAATTATAGATCGATCGATGTCTTATCATAGCTATCCCGATGTAATATTATAAGCCCAATCGATATCTGTAGTTATGATAATATATTAAGTTAGATATTATATTTGTTAGTTATGATGGTATAATGGCGTCATAATTATTTTTTAAGAATAAGTGTTATGTAAATCGATTTTAACGATGAATGTATAATTATTTTCAAATTGAGAGCTGATAAATAGTTTTCCAAAAAAAAGAAGAGTCATTGCTTGTATGGAGTGGAATGGAGGAATTGATTTTTTATTTTTTATTTATCAACAATGTCTTTTGTATATGTTGTGTGCTATGTAAATTTTAGTTTATGTTTTGATAGTGGGTACATTGGGTTTGGATGTAGATAATTTATACATTGTTTAAGTTTTGGGGAGAGACTTTAAACCATAAAATTAAGAAAAGAAAAAGAAAAGTGTATCTTACATATTGATATAAAAATAATCAAAAAATATCATTTTTTTAAATTATTTAAATTTTATAATTTTTTGACAATTAAGCCAAACTGTGTCTGATAAATTATCGTGATTGAGACTTGAATTTGGAATGCACCGCTATGATGTCGTAATTTTTTAAACTTTGAATGCATTTTTAAATATATTTTTAAAATATTCTTTTCTATTTTATTTCATTTTTTTTTTACTTATATTCTTTCTTTCCGTTTTTTGAAAATAAAATTATCAAGGTTATGTTGGTTCTTGTAAAATACTAAAGGAAAGAAAGTTGTGAAGAAAATAAAAATATAAGTAAAGGAAGATATTTTGTTATCCATGAAAATTTTAATAAAACAAAGGAAATGGAAGAAAAAATTAAGAATGATATATATATATATATATATATATATATATATATATATATATATATATATATATATATATATATATATATATATATATATATATATATATATATATATATATATATATATGTATTGAACAAAGACATGAGCTCTTAGCCTCTTACAATAAATTTCATTTTTATTTATTATTTTTTTATATTATTTAAATTAAGGAAAATGATTTTTCCATAATATTTTTTACCTTTACCTAACAATTTTTTAAAACTAAACAACAGCCCTAAGCATATTGGGCTAAAAATTTCATATTTTTTAAAAAATATATTCATTTTATTTAATTGAAATATCAAAGTTATTTTTTTTTTTATTTTACTGAAATTGTTTTAAAAATATAATTAAAGAGTTAAACCCTAGGACAAATATTTCAAAAGTGATTTTGTACTGAAAGTTTTTATAACTTAATGGAATTGGAACTTGAAATTCACCAAAGGAAATTATGGCCTATTTGGTTTTAGTTTTTGAAAACTGTGTTTTTTTTTTAAAAAATAACAAAAAGAATTAAGGAAAGCAGTGAGCGTGTTTAATTAAGGTATTATTTTTGTTCACGAGAAACACATAAAACGTAAGGTCGGATACTTGATAATAGTGTTATACAGAAAGTTTTAAATTGTTCGCGTGCAGTTTTTTTTTTAAAAGTTCTAAAATTTAACTTTAGATTTAAAAATAAAAACAAAAACATATATTGTTTTAATAACTTGAAGTAATGTTGATTCGCAACTTTTGAAAGCAGTTTTAAATTCTGAAAATAAGAAGAGCAAAAAAATATGTTTTGGTTTTAGGTTTCTTTTATTCTAAAAATCACAAACTCTTCAGTAATAAATAAATAAAAATAGTTTTCAAAGAATATTCTCTTGTGTTTTAAAAAACTGTTTTTGATAACACTTTTCAAAAATGGTAACAAAAAAGGCTCTAATTTTGGGAAGTTTGATTTGTTGTTTTTGTTTTTCCAAATATATTTGTAAACAGATTCCACTCTTATCACCATCTTTGATGGATATTAATAGAATATTTGTTTAAAGGGGAATCAAGAAGACGATAAGAACAACATTTTTGTCCCTATGTAAATCATCTTCTTATTATTATTTTATTATTTGTTGGTATCATAAAAGGTAATTCTTGAAAGCAAAACCCACTTGTGATAGCCATTTGTAAGCATTGAGGCCTTTGTCAATTTTTGGATTATTGATGGAATGGAATTATGGAGGGTGACAGCCAAATAAAATTTCATTATCACCCATCAATAAAGATTCCAAACTACTTTTGAGTTTACATTTTTTTTTTATTTGAGCAAAATATCTAAAATTAAAAAATAAAAATAAAAAACTTAATACTTGTTGCATAAAATCTTTAGATTATTATACTATTTACTGCTTTATATATATACCTAATTATGCTAACTCAAGTTTAACTTCAAACTAAGCTCCTTTCTTCTATATTTTCATTCAACTACTTAGGTTTTAATTACTTTGAAAATCCATATTTAGAGTTCAGTATGATACTTATTTGGAAAACCATAATTTAGTAACCCAAATTACCGCTTAAAAATATGAAATTTTTTTTTATGGATGCACCAAATTATAGCTTGAATGCATTATAGTGTTAGACTAATAAGCGGTGTTTTAAAAATCGGACTTAATCGATCGATTTAATTGATCGAATCATTAACCACGACCTTTGATTCGACATTCAAACCTCAACCGCGACCGATAACTCTTTCACTAATCATCGCCTGATTTGTATGATAGACAATAAATATCCACGATTTGCTGGATGTACGAAAGTAGCCTAACGTTGTTAACCCGTAATCCATAAGCGATGACACGCAGCAAATTATTTTACGCGGTGGATAATACGCAGAATGCTAAACGCTCCTGGTTATTCCGTCTATTCACTCGTTTCACGAGCAAGAGCCTTATTCGAAAGAACAAAATAAACGTTAGTGCCCAAGCTTAAACATATAACTAAAAACATCGCATATATACGCATCTTATCCCGGTTTTTAAAACATTGCTAATTAGAGCAAACATCATTGGATACATTTGGAGGAAAAGTTTGAAAGCAAAAGGAACAAAGTGATACAAATGGAAGCATTGATTGAGGCAATTAAATTTTTATCATCTACCACTATTTTTGTGTTATTTTTTTGGATAACTATTGAACCACACTACAAAGCAAAGCAAGTTTCTCAACTACCTCTACACACTTTATACCTTTTTTAGTTTAAAAGCAATTGAAATTAAATGCTTTCAAAAAAAAAAAAGAAAAAAAAGTAAAAAAAATTGAAATTGAAATGTTGTAGTCAAACTAGTAATTGAACCTCTACTACCTACCCACAATTAATATCCTTCCAGCCGCTAAACAAAATTACCATGCTTAATGCAGATACTGTTTTTACCTTTCGTCAAGTCATCAAACATTGATAGATATAAATTTTGGTTGGTTTCTAGAAGTTTGAGGGAATCTGTGGGTTGAAGAAAATATAAAGGAAAGTAAAAATAAAGGACAATTAAAATTAGACTTGGAATCAAATAAATCATTTTGAATATCCTATTTAAATGTATTTTTCTTGATTAATTTTTTGATCGAAGATTGAATAATTTTGAATTATATTAGTTTCTTACTAATCCAATTATATTTAACTCATGTTTTTTTTTTCCATTTTTGTAGAGAAAATCACATAAAAATATATTTTTATTAATATAATAGCTCATAATTTCATGCTTTGGAGAACGTTACGAAACACAAAAGAACACCAAAATAAGTATTATTCAAAACTATTATCGTATCCGACTTATTATTTTCGCGTTTTTCAAACAAAAAAATATCAAATCAAACGCTATCCACGCTTTCTTACTGTTTTTATTTTAAGATATAAAAATACAAAAACACAACCAAATAGCGCTTCCTGAAAAGCCTTTACTTTATCAAAGATTTTTTTTCAAACTATTGGGAAGAGACTATTCAAGCTTATGCTAGAACTTGAACTTAAGGCTCCTATATATGTATATATATTCGACCAATTTCAATTATTTTTTATTTTATTTGAACCTTTAAATATGATAACCAAATAAATATAAAATCATCATCTTATATTGTTATTCTTTCCCTCCTTTTTACAATATAATAAACTATCATCACTGAACTCAAACCCGAGATCTCTCTTCTCCTTATGTCCTACCACATGAGCTAGGTATGATGGACTTTTTCCCACCTTTTTATTTTCTCTTTATATAACAAGAAATCATTGAAGAGGATAAAGATAAGTTTTCTTTATCTTTGAACTAGAGAGAAGAACACAAAATAAAGGGGAGAAGGTCAAAAAAGTTGGAAGAATGAAGAATCCAACTCTCTCTCTCTCTCTATATATATATATATATATATATCCCCACACTCTAATCTTTGAACCCACAATTTGTCCTTATATATATATAAGATCACCCTCACTTCAATTCTATCATTCTCAGTCAAAGGTATGGTTTTACCTAGGATGAATGGTACTGGAATAACGAAAAAAGACAATCTTGAAGAATCATCTTTTTTCACACGCTTTAAAAGATCATCCACCGCACGCAACAGTGACTAGGACTAGTAAAATTCCGACACTCCACTCCGCGACATAGGAAAATTTCAGAATTTGAGCCTGTAACTGGCGAAATTAATTGTGCAGAGGTCGCAATAGCTATTTTATCGGATAAAAATCGAGTTTAAATTTGATCTACTAAATCTGGCTCAGACATTTTTGCAATGAGAAGACACTGGAAATACTGCTTCGAATTGGGACTGATGGAGTTTGCTATTTTATCATTCCGAAAACTGTAAAGCCACCTGACCTAACCCACCCACAACGCGCTTTTGCAAGTTCGTGGATTGAAATATCATGGCTAGATCAATTCACGCTGATTCGTATAACTCGTTTAATAAACAATTTATATTCATGTCAATTCACATAACACGACCACCGCATTGATCTATTTAATTATTATATTAATTAATATTTAACCTAGATCAATCCATTTAATATGTTATTTGTGTTAAATATTATAAATCAATTATAAATTATATTATTTTAAATTATAAAGTTAATAAACGGGTTATATGAGTCATATCGTATTACTTAATTACTAATTAGGTCGTATTCGAATTTATTATTTTTGACTACTTTATTATTCATTTCGTATTCGGGTTGATGAATATAATGGAATATCTACAATTGACACGATCATGAACACGAATTGCGACTCCTAATGTCGGTAACCCAACTACACAATCAACACTTGTTCCTATGGAAGAAGAATATACACAAATAGTAAACGATATTCCATACTGGGAAGAGCTTTTAGTTTAAAGAAAAGATGGGCATACACGCAATAGAAGTGGGAATATAATTGGCCAGACAGCAATGCTTGGCCAAAGATGAAGGGTTCTATGATTTATTTTTTCTTTTAATGGTCTTGAATGTCTGGGCCACAACCTTACTTCAATCCCATCATGAGACCCTGAAGTAAATAGTCGGATAAATCCTTCAATAGTCTTAAGAAGACTTGAACCGATGACTATTAAGAACCAAACCTAAAGTCGAACCAATTAAGCTTATCATTTAAGGTTAATATGAAGAGTTCTGAATTGATTAATCCAAAGTTGGCCATGATCCTTTTGAAACTACCAACTTTTTGAAAAGTTTAATCGGTTAAGATATATATGTTAGCAAATGTTTTAAAAATCGGGCCGATCAATCCAATTGGTTGGATTCAAACTGGTCAATCGCTTGAATCAGGTCCATTATTGGCACACCCCTTTACGCCACATACAGCCCAGCCCAATAGCCTCATCACAGCTGTTTCCCAATAAAACGAAAGACTGCTCTTTTTAGTTTTTTCTAATCAACATCCGACGTGGGACACTTAAAAGTATAATGGGAACAAAACTTTGCACTGACAAGTATTGAACCCTAGAACTTCTGTAAATGTTAAAGTTGGATGACCAAGAAAATAAGCTTAAGGCCCTGTTTGGCTAATGGAAAATTTCAACTTCTATCTAAAATTCATTACGAAAATTTTCAATGTGATTCTAATCTTTAATTTTCATTTTCGTAAAATAATGCTTTCGCATTCACTCATTGAAAATATTGCTTTTCATTTTCAATCCTATTTTGGCTGACCATTAATTTAATTGAATGTGCGAAAACAAATTTTTAATTGTTGATTCATATATAAAATATCAAAATAAATAATTTATTTTCTTTTGCTTAAAATTTGTTGGCCTCTTATTCTCTAACTAAACGCTAAGCCTTGTTTTGCAGCCAATACGTAAAACGTAAAATTTTCTACCTACTAAACAGGGCCTTAAATACTCAGATTTAAATATTAAACATAGTCCATTTTATAAATTAAAATATTAATATATCCATACTTTATATCCAATAAGATAAAAAAAAAGTATAAACAATTAAATATTATAAAACTTTATAATACATTGATATCATCATCGGTCTCGATCATCTATTGAACCTATAGGTAACTTTTTCGATTCAATGACTAATCCGATTTTTAAAACATAGATGTCAACAATGTATATCAAGCTAACACCATTCCTCATGAGGACTTGCCCACATTGTTTTAAAGAATGTGGACCCCGTATTTTTGTACTATTACGCGCTTCCCCACTGTGCCGCACTGCTTTTTTATTTTAAAAAAAGCAACCATTTTTAAACTAAGCTGGAATGCTTCACTCTATTTTGTTTTTATTTTAAAATGTGAAACAAAATTAAAGAAAACCCTAAACGTAACTCCCGATAAGAAGGCCCTCGAAAAATCAGCCAGGCCCACAAGTTACGATTTTAAGGTACGTACGAAAGCCAGAAGACTCTCTGCTCCCTAGCCGGTCTCTACTAAACAAACTAAAAAGAAAAAATACGCAATTAATCAACGACGAATACCAAGATAAAGAATAACAATATAAAAGATACAAAGACATATATAAATAAATAATCAAACAAAATCATACGGTAAAACGCAGACCGATCTACATGTTATGCGCCATCACCTGTAAACAAATCGCGAAGGCATTAACAAATACAAACTATTCACATTCAATTAAATCGGTTATAAATCATATTGCCAAATTATTTATTAAATGCACGTCGGGCCCCACCAAGCCCATTTATATGTTACATAAATTAACTTCTAAGATTCCATTTTATTGAATTGTAGAATTAACCGTATAAGCCAGATTTTTGAAACCGGTTTGAAATCAAGTTTTCAAATTTAAGCTTTAAATCGAATTTGAAATTAGATTTTTTATTTAAATTAAATTATGAATTTTCAAAATTTAAGCATCAGACAACCGAATCTTCAAATCGAGATTCGAAATTTGAAATCGACGTCAATTTGAAATTACGAATTTTGTAAATTAAACGGGAACAAAACCGCGAACTCGAATTTGAAATTACGACACTCGATTTTTGAAATTACGACCTGCAATTTTGAAATCAATCATCAAATTTGAAATTTGGAAATTGCATTCGTATGACTCGACTTAAAATTGAAAATTGAATTTGGGAAACGTAAATTCGAATTCGATACTTAAAATCGAGAAATGGAAATTCGTAAAAAATTCGTGATTTTATTAAATTATGGCGCAGCGATAGTCCATACGCCAAGGAAACAAAAAAAAAAAAAAAAAAAACAACCACCAATTTCTAAATAAACAAAAAGAACAATATAATTCATACAAAATAAAATACAAGACTATAAATTAAACGACTAATATATATACAAGATAAATTAAAAATAAATAAATAAATAAAAATTAACTATATGTTAAGAATAAGAAAACATACCTAGACTGATACCTCCCTGCATCGAACTCGCCTCGCCCGAATCGCTTCCAAAGTTCAGATTGCTCCTCCCAAAATTGCCCCCCGACTAAAATTTCCAAGACTCAAACTTTTAAACTTTGAGACCACTTAGACCTCCCACTCACTCATGAAAGACCCATACCTCCTTAAGCAAAAATAAATTTGGCGAACTAATATGTCTTCTAAATTATATGCACTAACGCCTTTAATTCTATTCTCCAAAAAATATTTAATCAGCTACTATTGTGGTTCCAACCTTTTTCGCGAGTGTGCCCTACGCCCTTTTCCTCCTTCCAAAATCAAGTGCAGAGTGACCCCTTTATAAACTGGCGCCACTTTCAGAAGTTCCACGCGATTACCTCCCACAAAGCGAAAAAATCTTGCCCTCAAACGCGTACTTGCTAATTCCTCTCCTCATCTTCAACGCCGCGATTTGCTCCCACAAAAGAAAAAAGATCCTGCCCTCGCACCAAAGCCTACGTGACACATCAAAAATATCAATAAATCGACGATAATATTGAAAATTTCTAGCGTCACATTCACACGCACAAAAAAATCCATAAAAAAAATGGATAAAAAATCGCCCATTTATCACGATATCGTTGATATATCAACGATTTTTTGCTATATTTTTAAAAAATATCGCCTTTGTGTTCACTATTTTGACTAAAAATATGACGTCCCACAATCATCCAATACCATCTAACAATCCAAATTTCACCAGCTAAACAAAATAATATTAAGCAATATCTTATTTTCTTCTCCGTAATATCTAAATAATATCTCATTTAATATTCTGATATCCAATGTTTTGAATTTCTCATTATCTACGTAAATAATAGTAATAATAGTGAAAAATAAATAAAATAATCACTCTTTAATATTATAATATTCAATAATATTCCTAATAATAATGACAAATAAAATAAATAATCTCATCAGAAATTATAATATCTGAATGATATTAAATAATATGTTGAATTTAATAATTTAAATAATTATCCTGATTTATTTGATTTTAATTTAACCTTTAATTAATATATGAATTATTTGTGTCATTATCTATATACATCTAAAATAATTACTTATTTAATTTAAATAAATAATATTAAATTACATATTTAATTTAGTAATTATAAAACATTATCCATATGCATACAATTGATTTTAATCTTATTTTTAATTTCATTTAATGAAAGTAATTTTAATTTTAATTTCTCTAACTAATGTCAAAAAAAAATAATTTCTTTAACTAAATAACTCTAATATATGTATTTTACTTATTTTTATTATTTTTTCAAAATTTTCGAAATATTTCCACAAATTTTATATAATTTTATTCATCTATATCTATATATCCAGAAAATCCAATTACCAATATATATTCTAAGCATTCAATATTTTAATCTCGATACTAGCATTATTATCACAAGCCTGAAAAAATATATATTCAGCATTGAAAAAAAAAAAACAAACGCCAACTTAATGCCCTCCTTAATGGGTGAATAAACACTAAGACAGATATAATGTGCTAGATACCAATGTATGTTTTAAGCTAACAAGAATCACAATGTATGTTTAAGTTAACAAGAATGTATATTCTGGAAGTTTAAGTTGTTACAGTACAGACCCACAATGTATGTTTTAAGCTAACAAGAATCAAAGTAATACATAGAATAGCAAGCACATCATCAGCAATAGCATTTCAAAATGCCATCGTATTGGTGGTTATTAGTGATATACAAAGTGATAAAGAAAAAAAAACCATATATGTAAAGGGTCAAAACCTGATAAGGAGATGTTTTATGGAGGATGATTTTCAATTTACTGATTTATGGAGATGTTTGTATGAAGAATACATTATTGGTTTCTTTGAAGACATAAAAGGACCAAACTACAGTGACAAAAAGGAGAAAGATTAACTATGCAACTGCTGAACACTACTAGCAAAATCCATATTTTCCTAAAGGCGAAAACGATACAGCTCATTCCCTTTTGGAAGGTCTGTTACTTGGATTTAGGTGCTTCCTTTCAGATTGACATTCAAAGCCGAGTTCATTGTGATACATGATCATGAGAAAGATTAGAAGCACGTACGATGCTGCAGCCTTTGAAATGCTAAATGAAATACCAATCCAGAAAGAAGAACGAGTGCATCTAACCCGAGAAAAAGAGCAGCTGCGGATGAACTATAAGACTCTCAAGGTGGACCTGATACTCCAGGGAAGAGTTCCGATATCTTGTTGAAGACATCCATAACCTGAGATTAAATGGTACAAATTACATTTAAGAGAATAATTGCATCACTATGGTAAACAAATAATTTGAATGCGAATTGCTGAACAAGCATAACTATGATCATACTTAACCATGTGGGATAAAGTTGAAGGCTTACCTCTTTGTCGTTTTGATATTTTGCAATACTCAGGGGGTTCTGAGAACACTGCAGAAATAACCATATGTTATAGAAATAGCTATATAGTGAAAAAAATAATTGAAGGATTTCAAAGGAAACTGTCCAAAAAGATATGATGAATTTAAAAAGAAAACAAAGTGAGAAAGTGCTGCAAGTAGAGCATACATCCATGATAGCTGCTTGAATTCTTGGATTTTGGAATGCCATGGCAACATCAGGATTTGCCATGATTTTTGAAATGACTTCTTCAGGTGTAAGCCCAATTTGATCTATGAAAAGAAAAAGCAAATAAATATGTGATAATGTATAGGAAATAACATCAAAATGGGATTCAATGCAAATTAACAAAGAATGGGAATTGAGGTGGGGTCCACCTGGCATCATGTATAGGAAATCTAGATAATGGCTCCCTATAGGCCTATATTCAAGATGCCTCTTGTATATTTGATAATAATGCACAATTTCAAATGAATCTTTTAATCTTTATGCCAAAATTTAAAATTTTGTTAGGAACAACAATTTGGCAGAGGGGGGACATTGACAGTGATCCATTTCTCATATAAAAGGTTAAAAACTTCAGTCTGAAATCATCATAGAAAACTGGGCAAGAGATTTGACCTTGAGACAAACAAATATTCGTCATTCTGAATAAGCTTAATACATGCCGATAAATCCAACAAAAGCAGCAAGAGAACAATCGATTCAAAACTCACCAAATTGCTGCTTGACCTCAGGACTGCTGAGATCAAAATTTTTCAGGGTATCCATCATCCGGTTGTCCCATTCAGCACTTCCCCCCATGTTCTTTCTGGAGAGACAGAAACACAGATAAAATGCAGGATCTAGCTTCTAGTTTAGATGCTCAGGAAATAGGATATTGATATAATTTTGTTCCAGCTGGCTTTCCGGAAAACGACTCATCACAATAGAACGAGTATGACTTACAGTCTTACACTGATTTCTTAAACCAATTTGAGCATTTAATTTGATCACCATTCCCAAAATAAAGGATGAACAATAAGGATTTAACAACAAAATACTACAGCTATTTGGAGAAAGAGTCCAAAAATGTAGCATTTATTCTCCACTTTTGATGCAAATGGTTGATATCAGAAAATAGAATTATAAGGCCAGGGTCATGAAACTAGTCTGAGAATAGCTTGTGAAGTATGGTCAAACACAGTGAACAGCAGAGCAGACAAATGCCGCACTGTTAGAAATAGAACTTAGCTCACATAAAAGTATTCTAATTGACATTTAAAAAAAAGGGGAGGAAAAGAGGGAGAAAAAGAATAAGCCAACAAAAACCAAAGGCTTCCATTAGTGTCAAAAAATTAATAAGGCCAAGTTCTTTGAAAAGGTTAAATTACGAAAAACAAAGATCAGTTTTAATTTCAAATCATGCGGCAAAAAGTGAAAAATAAAAACTAATCTCAACTACAGTTGTTGCAAGCATCACATAAGAAACCCAGCATATGTGTACTAAGAAATCCTTACAGCACGAAAAATAGGAGGTAGAAAGAGAAACTTACAGCATGTCTTGCAGCTGCTGACGATATTGTGGATTTTGTAGCATCCCTGTCATAAGACATTTAAAACAGGTTCAATGTCTTTTTTTTTGATAAATTTAAAACATGTTCAATGTTGCAAAAATCAAACACCACATCTAATTTCACATTTGCATCATGAGATTAGGATGAGATTTGAGAGCGAACTAATAGCTACCTGTAGTGAGTGCGTGTGTGTGTGTATATATTTAAAGAGAGAGAGAGAGAGAGAGCGAGAGAGATCCAGGAAACAAGTAATTGCAATTAAAGGGATAAAATAATGACATTAAAAGGCTTCAGATATCACTAGCAAAAACATTTATAATAATATTGCTAATCCTTTTGGAAAATGCCACAGGGCCCAAACCCAAAGAAACCTATTTGAAGCTACAATTTCACCAATTGTTAGTAGGGTTTCCAAAATATCATGCATAGATGCTCATGAGAATGACCTTGAGCTCCCAACATACTGACTGATGCAATAAGAAGTTGTCAGGATAATAATGTCGTCGAGAGTATGGTTGGTTATCAAGCAGAGACCATTTATAGAACTTAGTCACATTAATCTTTGTCTGTTTGTTCTTCTCTTTTATATCCTCCATTTCACTTTTTAAAGTTTATTTGAAGCATTATCAATATCTGATAGGAGGAAAGAATTGTGAGGATCAGGGTTGAGCTTTTGGTTGTTTGAAAATAGGCTTTTACAGTGAAAACAGGTTTAATGGTAGAACCTAGAGGTATAAGACCAGATTAGTAGAAAAAGGTTTATACAGACTGCAATGATCATTCAGAATCTCGTATTGTAATTATTAGTCAACAATCTAGATTGGTGACTAACACATATCTTGGAAGCATGCATGTCTGCTTCACTTCCGACAAGAAAGTGTCTATGGTGTTATCTACAGAAATCAGTCAAGAACTGAGGAAAAGATTGCTAGATGATGAAAGCTCTAACATGGCTTAACAGGTCTCCAAAAGACCATGGTTAGAAAGGGTTAGTGCAACTTTGACAAACATTCAATTTTCCAAAGAGTAAATGATAACCTATTTATTCAGCATTTTCCACTTCTTTGTTATGAACTCATAATTAAAGCAGGGGTCCCGCATTAAAGGAATTGTAGAAAGACTTTGAATTAAAACCCTGGGTCAACTCCAAAACTTTTCACAGGATTAAAAGTGCTCAACACGAGAAAGAAGTCTATGCTTGTCAAAGAAATATATTCTAGATTTTGCGATTTCCTGATATAAACCCAGGATATTCAGATACCCTAATTAAAGTGGATCACATGCTGGTTACGAGGGTGGAACTTCAGTGACAGTTTTGGATATGTATGAGAAATTTGTAGGATGATATGATCTAACTGTCCCACACTGGACAAGTTACGCAATTAGTGTTATCAGTCAGTACATGCATTGCCCGACTTCTTGTCATCTTGAGGACCTTTATGAACTACAAAGAATTAGTGGTTGCGATGGAATACAGGTCCTATGAAGGGAACTTCATACAGAAGACAGCCCCACGGGACCTGAGTCCTCCATATATGCTAAGATCAATCACAGCCAGGTTATGTGAAAAAAAAGAGTTGAAAGTGAAAAAGCCCATAACATTAGCTACATTATTGAAAATTATTTGCAACTCATGATAAAAAATGATGAATATATAATTTCAAGGTTTCCATAATCAACTTTTGAAGTACTAAACAACGAAAATTTTCTCATACACAGCACTGTTTTTATTAATTCTAAATTGGAATCAAGCTGTAACTCTCTCAAAAGAAGTATCAAGAAATGATATACCCACATTTGAAGGTGGTGGGGTCCCTCATCTCCTCGGGTAAATAGCTGTAACGAAACAAGAAGAAATTATCAACTTTGTTCAGATAGTAAGAAACACAAAATAAATAACTTCCAGAAAATATCATAATCATATATGTGAAAGGTTTGCCTATCAAAAAAAATATATATATATATATATATGTGTGTGTGTGTGTGTGTGTGTGTGTGTGTTAAAGGGTTCAATATTAACAGAACAATATCAAACAAAGAACCTACTATTACAAGGATCCAATCAATGGGATTTAACCCCGAAAAAGAGTTTAGAAGAAAAGAAAAAGGAACATTAGCGCAAAGAAATGTGAGACTGGAAGAGGTTTTGGATTGTAAAAGCCAGCAACTACAGATATGAGAAGCAAGGAGATCATCAGGATAATAATACATAGATTATAAAAAAAGGGGAGAAAAACCAAAACAAAACAAATGTTTGAGTCAAGTTATATCACACTTCAAATCCAAACTTCGAATCTTTCATGCTGGACCACCCACCTGATTGCAACTAAAGTTTTATCTGATCCAATGTTTTAAAAAAGGATTTAATCGTATCTTATATAATGAGATTATTATTTGATAGTCACAAGACTCAACTCTTCAGCAGAACATCTTTGTTTTTCCTCTCACTGAGCACAGAAAAAAATCCAGCAAGAATACTGGTCACCAGAATCGAAGGTCCCCCAGTAGCTATGCAAAAATAAATCCATCCCATCCATCTCTTATGCCCCAGACTCAAATTTCCCATTACCAAAAGTCAGAACTACATATTAACATGATCATATCCCAAAATAAACTCTTTTTCAGATTATTAGGGCAACTTGCTTTTTCTGCAATAGACGGACCTTAAAAGCATTTTGAATTCAAGTTCATGAAAGCTTTGGAGGATTTTTTTTTTTTTTTTTGATTGGCAAACAGCAAAATCAATAAAAGAGCCTCAAAGGGCAAACCCAAAGTCTACAAGGAGTAAACTAAGGGAGGCTGCTGGCCTAAACAAAGAATGGGCCAAGCAAAAACCAAACCGCCCCAACAAAAAGCTAGCTCCTAGGATCTATCATGTACAAACTTGAAAGAGTTCTAACAAAAGAAGTATCCACATTTGGAATTATCCCAGCCCAATACAAAAGGGAGCTTATGATAGAGTGTTTCAGTCTAATGTAGGAAAAAGGAGCATCTTCGAACACCACTCTATTCCTTTCTTTCCATATTGCCCAGAAGATGCTAAGGGGGCTGCCCACCAAAGCTTTCTGCTCTGCTCTTCTTCGCAGGAAGCTGACTCCAGCTGCAGATTAAGTCCTTTACCAAGAGAGGACAGGACCAGCAGATTCCTAACACCGAAAGGAGGGTAGCCCATAGATCCCAGATTGCTGGGCAGTGAATCAAGATGTGCTCTAGGCTATCTTCTTCTTCCTACAGAAAGGGCATCTACTAGCTAGCTGGTAACCCCTTTTCTAAAGCTGTTTCAAAGTTAGAACCTTATGAAAGCTTTGGAGTGTTAAAACACCAATAAAGGGAAGTCCATTTTAGGTGAAGCCATTAGGCAAGCAACATGGAATACTTAGGGTGAACTAATGAAGCTCTAGACTTTGAAGGAACGAGTCACATACAAAGCCCTGATAACCCCAATACACAAGAAAGCATATTACAGCAAAGTGATAAAAAATTGTAACAGAAACTAAATGATAGCAAGATTCCATGTTGTAGGTCTCAAGTTGTCAGCTACTGGGTTCAGCTTTTAGTAAACCTCCAATTATTCCAAAAGATTTAGGAGCTTTATCATATTACAAGCTTACAGAACATATTTTTTGAACCAAATTATATAAGTGCTGACAACAATTCTCAACTGTGGAACTTTAATTTCTGTCGAAACCCAAAAGATCACTAAGATTGGGGATTTTGAAACCCTCTGATTTCAAAATATCATTCACCCCTCTTAACACTGATGAGAGATGGACTCTGAAAGGTTGCCAGTTTCCTCCAAAATTATCAATAGGCTAATAAAATGAGCGCAATTCTGTAACTTTGGCATTCAAAATCACATACAAAAACCACACAGCCATAAGTGAAACTATTAAAAAACAGTTTAACACATTAATAAGAACTTCTCAGAACTTTCAGATTTCATTCATTTTGATTTGAACAAGGACAGATTTGAGAGAGAAGCTGAATCTTAAAAACTTAGTCATGTAGAAAAAAAAAGCACAAATATAATTTGAGGAGCTGAATCTTAAAAGCTTAGTCATGTAGAAAAAGCACAAATATAATAAAAGGCCAGAAGCTATATTACGGATAAACCATCTTTTGCACTGTTGGATCTTCCATCATTTTCTCCAGAGCATCCACTGACAAGAAAGGATTCGTATTTTCTGGAAATGAGTGGTCAACAATTTAGATTACTCAGAAAAATTTGGAAATACCAAGCCATCATAAAAAACCACATAGCCATCAAGCAAAATTAAATAATTCTTAGCTGTGGTTAAAAAACCCTACTTCATGTAAATTATACGAGAACATTGATGAGATTTTCTGGTAGGATGAGCAAGTAATGATTTTCCAGAAGAGTTTACATTCTAGAAACTTTAGTGGTTTTAGGAATAGATTATTTTTTCATAAGAAGTATATGTGTTTTCTTAAAGAAAGCAAACATAGGCAAGGGGAGCCGAACTACAATAAAATTTGCATTTGCTTTCTATAACTCTGTCTCCCTTTACTCACATTTTAATATGTTTATTTTTGTTATGCTTCAAAAGGATTTTCTTCAAAAAACAATTCACGATCCCTCCTCTTCGATGATTTTCTCAAATAGATTAGCATTACTAATTTTTCTTCACTCACTTCCATAGAGAATCACTTTCTAAAACAAATATAAACTACACTTACCTAAAAGAGAAACATCTAGAATAAAAGATTTATACTGAGTCCCCCTTTTTGCTTAGCCATGGACATTGACCAATTCAATATATAATGTTTTTTCCAAGAGCTCCACCTCCTCAAAAAATCTCTTTAAATCTCCTCGAGCCTTAATCTGAATCTTTCTTGGAATCATGAATAGCTAAATACAATAAATGTATAGGCTAGAAAGTGCGATCACATTGGTAGGCTAGGCAATGTGCTTCTAATCAGAGTAAGCCACCTCACTTTTGAAAAATACCATCTCTACCTCAAGGTGAACCTTTTCTAGATTCTCTCCTTCACCACAACCCAAACTACTGCCAATTTAAACAAGGAGCACAAAGGGAGGTGGAAATAGACAGAAGGAAGCTTCCCATATGATAACCTAACCCAAATGCTATTGCTTCCAAATTTTCTATCCTCCCATCTAGAATAAGCTCACTTTTCTTGATTTTTTTTTTTTTTTTGATCAGTAAAAAGCAATATATTGATAAAAAAAGAGCACAAGGCTCCCAAAGAGTACACTAGAGGTATACGAAAAGGGAACCCAAAAAAACCCTCTAACTCACCTATACCCCAACCAAGCCGAAAAATCCACCAAAGAATCCGTGTTATCAACACTATACAATTTTTCCCATGACCACAATGCACACATAAAAGTAAATTTCATTCTGTGAGTAGAGGGGGCTTCATCCTCAAAAGCAGCCCTATTCCTTTCCTTCAATAACGTCCAAAATAAACAAAGAGGAGCTGCCATCCACATTCTCTTCCATTTTTTGCCAACATTAGCACCTTGCCAAGTAAGAAGAGATAGATGAACCGTTAAGAGGGAAAACCCAGCTTCAGCCAACAATAGTCAGAAAAAGATCCCACAGCATCTTAGCTCTATAGCAATGAATAAGCAAGTCGTCTATTCTCGATATTGTTTTTCAGCCTCAAACGCCACAAATCGCATGAGTTCAATTAAAAATGTATCAAATTCCATTAACCTACCTGACAAAAAATGATAGTATTGTTAGCATATGATGCATATTGCTTCTACTCACTTTGGGCTCTCCTCCATCATATAAAATTGAAACAAATATATAAGAGGAAAGGAGATGCCCTAGACTTTTAGAACTTTTGAAGAAATTTAAGGATGTCTTATCAACTAAGAAAAACCAACAATGAAAGGCACCACTTTATCCATCCAACCATATGTTGTTCAAAGCCCATTTTCTCCAAGACCCATAGTATTAAACTGTAATTAGCATAATCATAAGCCTTTCACATGTCAAACTGAAAAATGACCTTTGTTGGATTAAGAACCACAATGTAAAATTTATGTTTCCTCCACAAATACATGCTGAAGATTGAAAAGAACTTCACCTACAACCCTATATATAAGCATAGCATGCATGGTACCATCTACTGCCATATATTCAAAAACATTTTCCGTTCTAAGTTACACCTCAATGCATGTCCAAGAAGATTGCATTGTAAAAATTGCTTTAGTTACATTCTTTAACTTACGAGTAGATTGAGAATCCTCATAAACACCCGCACCTGACTTGGGTGGAGCTCCATTTTGAGAAACCTTCAAAAAAATTTGAAGTTACTCCAAAATCCATGTCCATAAACAACCCACAAACCCCTATAACATACTTACTCCTGCAGAAAACTGTGCATCATTGGATGAACTTGTCTTAGTTGATTCTTCGAAAATTTTCGAAGGACTCTTTTGCAGCGTTTCTTCTGGAGAGACATCTACAAAAGCTGCAAATGAATGCTGAATGAGAGCTTCGAAAGGAGAAATACCCTAAAAGATACAAGTGCCCAAAAGTAGAAACTTTTGAACAATCAATTCAGATTTGGTGGTTAACATTTCCAAGGCATATCATTCTTTGAGCAATAATATTACCATAAAGAGCAAGCAGGAAAATGCTCATGCATGCAATCCTTCCCAGAACTAGAATGAGGGATCCTTAAACCCAAAATAGAAACAGGCAGAAAGAAGAAGATACCTCTATAAGAACAGAAACTTTCATTACGAAATGGGAAGGGGATACATGAAAGAAATATGAGGACTGTTAAGGTGAAAAGAGAAACAAAACATAATAGAATAATCAAGTATAAAAGTAATATTATACAACAAATATTCGAAAAAGAACTTTCCTAGGCAAACTCACACAAACTCCACTATACCTCAGTGAAAAACACCCTATAGGGGTTAGAAACCAATTCTGTCCCACTTCAATGAACTCCAACCTGCCCTTGAAAATCCACAACCTCCTTCCAGAATTCCTAAAGAAGACAAACAATAACATTCAAACATCCACTTACTAGCCTAAAGAAGAACCCAGGCTATCCACATGAAGAAAACGATTTCAGGGAAAAGATTAACCATCTCCTATTTGGCCATGCACACCATATGACTATCTGGAAGGTCTAGTTATCTGAAACATGTCCTTAGAACTGACCTTTTCTCAAAAACCAACCAAGCAAGAGTTCTGACTTTAGGGTTTTTGGCTTTCCAGATTAATCAAGCTGGGGAAACAAAGAACTACATTAGAAAAAATAAACACAAAAACTGATTGGCCTTTGCAATCCTTAGAATCCTTGACAAATATAATAAAAGCTTACTAGAACTACAAGAAGGGGGTAAGCTCTCTAGCTCCACAGCTACTTAAGTTTGTGTGTGAGTTAAAATTCTGAGGGAATGGTTAGAAAGGATGCACAAATTGGATATAGGGGATTCCTTCCACCATAAGATAAGAAACAAGTGGGCAAAGAATGGTTTGAGAGGTTCCCTTACCAGAGATCTTAGACAATCTAACTTTGGATCCATCGACGATTATGAATCTCACATGTTGCAGGACCACCCAGCAATAGGTTATAGTCTTCCAAGCTCAAGAATATCTCACACAATCAAAGTCATAACAAATATCTTGCAAATCATAATTGCTTTAATAAAGAAATACCAGTGCATTTTGCAATTTGAAGAGCCCCCACAGGTATTTACTGTGAGGATTCTCTAATCCTCAAATATATCAACCAAACACCAAAAAAACCCACCCAATCCTCATATTTAACCCCACAGGACATCCAATAGCTAATCAAATGGAGTGTACATAGAATAATTTCTTTGTGGTAGTGCAGTACTTCCTCAAAAATCATCCTTCTTCAACAAAAAATAACAATAAAGTAACATAAATAGACTAGTAGGGTTCAGTTTGAAGAAGTGGTTGTTCTTTGATTCTGGCTCCCTTTTGTTGGTGTTTTTTGGCAGCTGTGGTACACATCATGTGTACTTTAGCGCGCCCATTTTTGGCTCTTTTCATTATTGTTACTATATATCTATTGATAAATAAAAAAATAAAAAAAAAAAAGGCCAAGGAATTTTAGCATCCAGATCCTGTTATGAATAAAGTGAACCACCTCTTGAACTAGCAACCATCCATAAATATTATTAAACAGAAATGTATTACATATATATTCTTTGATAGATAAGCAAAATAGGCAAAAAGCTACAAAGTATACAGGACGTATACACAGCCAAAAACAAAGGGGCAAGCCAAAAAAAACTTCACCAACCCCTCAAAAGGAGGCAAGCAACTCCAAGAAACCTATAAGTGAAGTGATCTCTTCACCTATTTAGAGACTATTCCAGCTTCACAAATTAGATACAAAAGAATGCTTTAACCTCTGTACAACTAAAGCCCCATCCCTAAAAGCTATATGGTTCCTTTCCTTCCACAGTCCAAAAAATACAAAGGGGAACAAAGTTCCAAGTCTTTCGCCTTTATTTTCCCACAAAGGATCCCTTCAACAGAAATGTATTATTTTAAAGGATACATAATTTACTTGGATACAACTTTTCATAATTCCTATTGTTATTTTTATTTTCTAAAAGAAAGTTCTGTTTAAAAAGAATATATATATATATATATATATATATATATATATATAAGTAGAGTTTGCAGCATCTAAAAGTCTTTTTTATTAGAAACTTTTATGCCAACGACCTGTAGCTCAGTTGGTTTAGAGCACTTTGTGTCATGGCACCGGCAAGAGTTCGATTCCCAATGGGGATAGATACTTTGATGTAATTAGTGATTAGTTATCAAAAAAAAAAAACAAAATTTACAAATTTTTTAAATCTATAAAGGAAGTTTACATGCTTTGAAATTTTTTAGAAGATTTAACAATTTTTGGAAAAGAATAAGTCTTAATAAGTTACTGCATTCAATTTTTCGAGTCTCTTATAGCATAATGAGAAATGCAAAGTAGGATTAATGATTGATTGATGATCTAAAAAATTAGGGCTTTTTTGTGTGCATATTTTGTAGTTTTCAGTTGCAAGATATAATTACATTTATTCTCATTGAGACTTTAGGGACTCTACAAGACTTTAACCGTAAATTTGGTTCTTGAAAATTATGAGGGAAAAATGCAAGAGAAAAAAAAAATGGAGAAGAAAAATAGAAAGGGAAATAAAAAAATAGAATTAAACTAACAAATTATTTATATCTACGTCTTTAAACTCATTTTACTTATTTTGCTTCTTTTACATAAGGATTAAATAATTTGCAAATGCATAAGTCTCTAACTAATTTTAATTAATTATATTTAATTTTTTTTCATGTTCTTCATGGCAAATCAAATATAAGAAAATCATTTTCTTGAAGATTTTTTTCCACTTTCCTTGGTAATCTTGTGGAATCAAACATGGTTTTAGGTTTCCAATATTTCTTCTTTATGATTCTTTTTATATATTGCCACTTCTATAATTTTAGTCTCATTTCCTGCTTAAATTTTCAAAGATCGAAGCCTAGCCACCAACTAGACTACAAAAAACCCTCTTAGGTGTGTACTATATCACTAAGATTTTCCAATAAGACTAGAATCTGAATTCCAATAGTCATTTTGATCCTAATAATCTACAAAAGGCACAAATGTTGTTTTCCTTGTGCTATGCAATAATCCCCTAATGAGCCATCTCACAAAAGCCCTCCACAAGCATCTATTTTTTTTTTTATCGATAAAAAGTAGATCTGAATAAGGGGATAATCCACAAACATCTATCAAAATTCATCTTTTCCACTTCATCAAGAGGAGCATTGTCTGAAATCAGTCCCCACCATTTTTTTATTACTCAAGCAAACAGCCCTCCAATTTAGAAAGAGGTAGAGGGTAACGTATTCAAAATTTAGCACTACTTCTCATCCTAAAATAATCACTGGAGTATTCAATAAGCAACATAGACGAAAGAACAAGAAGTATTGAGATACTGTATCTCGCTAAAATCTTAATTCCCACAGATCCAAGAATAAAACAGCTTAGCATAATCTTCTCAGATTCAGTATTCTGCATGCAAACAAAATCAGTACAGTGAAAATTTTGACTGAGCATATGAGAATCATCAATGAGAATTATAAAAAATATGTCATAAAAAAACAACGAAGTGGCTTCCAAACATAGACTTGATAGGATATGAGGTTTAGGGCTATGTTTGAGCCATCTCCATCAAGACCTTAATGAACCTGCAGAAGGTTCAGCAATAGGTTTCTTTAGGATTTAAGCTTTCTAGACATATCTCAAACTTGTAGCCTTGTAATCTTCTAGTGACTTACCAGACAGCACTTTTTCTGCGAGTAAGAAGGTGGTGAGGTTTGACTGCAAATTATTCCACACCCAAAGAAAGAAAACAAAATAGCAATTATCTGCGACTGGGCTTCAAAACAATGGGGCAAATTGACAAGAATTTAAGGGTTTTTATAAGTAAAGAAATAAAGAATTTAAGGTCATATTTGGTTCTTGTTTTTTAAAACTATCATTTTCGAAAAAAAGGGAACACTATTTTTGTGTTCTCTGAAACCTGTTATTGTTCTCCGAATTTAGTGTTTTCTTTGTTCTTTGTGTTTTCAATACAAAAAACAACTGGGAACTAAACGTGTTCTCCATGTTTTCCTTGTTCTCCTTTTTATGAGAACGGAAAACAGTTTTAAAAAACAAGAACCAAACTGGCCATAAGCTTCTCAACTGAAAGGGTACATACATATATATATATATATATATATATATATATATATATATATATATATATGGGCCCATAAGAAGTGTCACTCACTCACTTGCCACAAGCAAAAGGACTTCATCCACCACTCACTAGCTCACTATTTCAAGTCAAGGACCTCGCGCTGAAACAAGAAGTTTCTACACCAGCACTTAGGGGACAAATGATACGCAGACTGACATTGCAATCACTACAAATGCCTCCAGTCCCAAAGGTCTACAATTAACCAACGGAAAACCATTCCTCTAAGGTTGACAATAAATGGACGGAGTCCCACTCAGCTAAGCGAGGGAAGAAAGCAATGCTTGAGGCATTATGCTAACCCATACTTTAAGTACTATTTCAGCTTTTAATATAATCTTAGATAACAGATAAAATATACCCCAAAGAAAAAATAAAATAAAATAACGGAGAGGGCTTCAACTCAACAAGGTAGGAAAGGTGAATGCAGAAAAGGTTAGTGAAAATTGCATTGGCTATTCCTCATATTTTGCTTAGGTAAAAGACAACAGACAATGATGCCAGCAAAGTGAGATTTTTTATACCATAAGTCTTTTGTTCATTCTTCTTTTCAATCTCATTTTTGACATCTGTAGCTGGTGGTGTCTCTACTTTGGTTGCAGGTACATCTACAGTAACCACAGATTGAGCTGCAACCGTAGTTGTTGGTCCTGAAGGCGAGGTACTTGGCCCTGATGGTGGGGGCACTGGAAATGGGAAAGGTGATCCCGGTGAAAAACCAGTAGTATTGAATGGGTTATTTTGTGAATCCATCTGGCCCATCATAGTCTTGAAAGCTTGTTGCATTGCATATTTCTGAAAGAGAATTGAAACAAGAATTTTCAGTCACAATAAAATTATTGGAAATGAGTTACAGAGATTCTACAGCATAATATATACTGAATTGTGGCCAGAATGACTAATTGAGAAAATTGAAATAGGTGTTTGTGGGCTAAATCACTCATTTAGCTATACAATAAACTTAAAACATTCAAAATTAAACTGTAAAAAATCATAAAACAAAAGAAAGAAAAATTGCCTCACATTGATAAACTTACCAGGCCTTGCAAAAATAAGAATCTAGCAGCACCAGTTGTTTGGCCATTTGGTGCCTGTGTACAGCACAGGTATACCTTTGTGTGCCTTTTTGAAGGTTGTGATCCTAAATCTCTTCAGATATTTTTCTTCACATTAAATCTGTGTTGTAATCTTATTCATATAAATTCTTTTATTGATTCCCATGTGTTTTATCTTAGCTAAAGAAATTAACACTACTTGAGGGAGTAGATTATTTGAGAAGTTGATTTGAAATTCAACCATTTAATTGTTAAGATGATTTGATATGACTTCCAGTTTGCTTTTAGAAAGAAAAGATATTTGAATGTGTGATTTGATAGTTGGAAGTAGAGTTAAATCTTGATTAGGGAGAGTTGTTTCATTTGTATGTAAATTGTTGTGATCAACTTGTCAAGAGAGTGTTGATCCATCCGTTCTTGCATGTGATTTGGCGATGTAAATCTTGATTATGGAATGTTGTTTCATTTATATGTGAATTGATTTAATTGTTGAGAGAGTTCTGGTCCATCCATTACCTACATGTGATTTGGCGTTGCTTGTTAAAAAGAATTGAAAGAGAAAAATAAAATAATGAAAAACTCTAAATGACAACCATTCTTAGGGAAGTCATCTCAAATTGATTTGAAGACACCTATTCTGTCCACCCCACCCCTTCCTTCTAAGTGATATCCATGGTTGAGATTTGTCTACAACTGGTATCAAAGCCAGGTTTTATAGCAAAAATCACTTTCAGTCTGTAAATCTCAAATATAGAACCTTATCAAGAGGGTGCTTTCATTGAAAACCACCTAATTTGATTGGTGAAAACTATTTAATTTGAAGATGAGGATGCAATATTTTCTGAAAATGTGAGTGAAAAAGTTTGGAATACGGTTGAATTTGGTCAGTCTCCTCCCAGGGTGTTGGATAGAGATGGAAAACCAATAAATGAGATCAAGCCTAAACTAAAATGAAACAGAGGCAAAAATAAAGCTAGCAAGACAAATAAGAGTCATGTATTCCATCTTTAATGCTATTAGCATGGATGAATTCCTGAGGACAACAACATGCACTTTGGCTATGGAGGCAGGGATATCTTCTGAATAACTCATGAAGGAATTAATGCCATTAAATTGCCCAAACTTCAAATGCTTACCTCTAGATTTGAGACGACTATGATGGATGTACATGGGACATTTGGTGATTTCATGTTCAGTTAATGGACATTGTTAATTCTAGATTTCATTTGAAGTGATAAGAAACATCTTGGTATTTGTCCCATAGAGATTGAAGTGTAAAGGTGGCTGCCATTGAAAAGTCTAAGGATGTGGATTCTTTAAAGATAAATGAACTCGTAGGTCCTCTCCAAACTTTTGAAATGACACTTGGATCACTTAAGGAAAAGAATCAAATATCATTGACGAAGAGCCCCTACATTTTGAAGTTGAGAGCGATGAAAGAATGTCAAATAGAGATTGAAATTGCTAGAAAATTCAAGAATTATATGAAATTATGAAATTTAGGAGACACAAGAATAAATTCTAGGAAGATGCTTAAAAATTGAAATTTCTCAGGAAAATCAAATTAAAAATACGTGTATGTGCGTGTGTGTGTTGTATAAAGGCAAGAGTGTCAAAAAGGAGATTGAAATTAAATGCTTCAAATATGAGAGAAAGGGGAACATAAGAAACTTTAAGAGACTTTATACAAGGAATGCTTGAGTCTTAAACAAGAATAATTCAAGTAGAATGCTTCTAAGTAGAATTTAACCATTGAGATTAATATTTAAAGGGAGAAAAAAAGCCTTTGCTTGAAAAAATTGCACTTTTTTGCAAAAGAACATTTTGAGTGAAAATCTCTTGGGACCACTTTTAGTTGAGGGAAGGAAAACACAATTGGAGTAATGAAGACCTAATGTTGGTTGTTTAAGTGTCACTATTGGTGAGGTGCGGGTGTGGGTTGTGATTCTTCCAAAGCATCTGTTAAGGAAAAAATTTCTTCAAAAGGTTCGGCAATGCCTATGAGGGGTTCATTGCGGTGGATGTAGATGTAAAGGAGAGGTGCCACTTGAAATGGGCTAGAATTCATGATAAATCTAGGGATCTAAAGAAGTTGAGATTATTGTTTGTGTTGGAGGGACAATTCTTTTTTACCACCCATTAAAGGTGGGAGATTTTGCCATTTTTTTTCAAGTGTGGTCCCTTAGTTGAGTTTCAATGGTCTTGAGGTCAAGGATAATAAGGAAGGGCATGTGTGGCATGGGGCATAGAGCAAGGAAACAAGATTCAAGTTGCGGAGGAATCAGAGTCTTTAGGGTTGTGTCTAATCTTTCTGCACATAATAGTGGGGCTAGACATTATCCATCAAAGAACAAATAAATAATAGTGGAGCTAGACATTTCAAACTTCGACAAAGTCTTTACTAGGTTTATGGGCCCTTAAAGGGCTCCAACCGCCCAATCTCTAGCCTTGTGCCTTAGGCCAACTTTTATGAATGGTTCAAGGATCTAAAGGGAGCCTTTGCGGGCGTTGCCCAGCCATTGACCAAGGGCCATCTCTTTTCGTCTTGCTCTAGAACTATATCGGGAGAATGAAAAAAGTATAGCAAGTGTCTCCAATACTACTAGTGAATTCAGTTTATCACACTTTAGGGATTAAGTACAAGTTTCTCACTACTAGAACTCTACAACAAAAGGGATAGCTGAAAGAAAGAATCTTGCCATTCAAGAAATAATAAATAACATAGCCCAACCAATGTTAAATCACTAAAAACTTTTCACTTACTAAAGTGTTGGAGGTTTCAAGGTTGGACTTGGAACTACTAAAAAGCTTCACACATATCCATGAGACCTAGATATCTACATAAGGTTCAAATGCTATTGTGTTGATGTGCTCTTTATCTTCTTATCCAAAAAAAAAAAAAATGTGCTCCTAATCTTGGTTGCCATTCCCTATTTTTAACCATTATTGATGAATTCCATGTGACTTACTTGTTCTTTTTGCATAAGAGTTTGATTCCTAACGATCTTAAAAGCTTTAAGATGTAATCATTTCCTTAGGTTAATAAGTTGATTAACGAGCATAAAATTGAGTGTTTTGCAATTTTGAGTTCCTCAAATAAGTTGCAAAATACTAAAAGTATGTCTTCTAAGTGAGTAAATGTAAAACCCCGGAAAATCCGAATATTTGAAAGAAGGGTAGAACGGTAAAATTCGGTAAAAATCCAAAATTTGATCTCTGACGATTTAAACTGGACCACCTTGAATCGCTCGCTGAATTCGCTTACCACGCCAAATTTCGAGACAATGAATTTCACGCTCTTCGAGGCAAACGGTAGTGACGCCGCGGATATGTGGTAGGTGCTGAAAGGGCTCACATTGAGGCACATGTCAAGCTGCGAGTACTAAACACGAAATTTCGAGATGGGCTATAGGTGACATACGGCATCACGTCATCGGCAAATCCAGAGGATGAGAGGATAAGGGGAAATCTTAAGAGCCAATGAAAAGCGGACATGTGGCAAGAGAGAGGACAGTTTCGACCCATCTGACCAAAATGGGACGGGGGGGAAGAAGAGGGAGCAGAAAAACAAAATGATTTAAAAAAGCGAGAAGCCAGAGAGAGAGACTCCACCTTCTCTCTAAATTTCTGAATCTGACCACGGCTTTTAGCGTTTTAGCAAGAGAAAAGAGTTCATCCTCACTAAGAAGGGTTTCAGATAGAGATTCGAATCGTGGAGTTTCGACAAACCCAAGAAGTAGGTCTTCCTACTTTGGTTACTTTCTACCCTAAGGGTCAGGCAGACATGGCTGCTCTCACTTTAATGTTTATTTGTATTTTGCACCATGAGAAGCTGCCAAATTGAGGGTAGCACACATTAACCGGACGTTAGAACTGATTTTTGGGTAGGAAAGAAAGGGAATTTGGTAGTGAGTCCTTTCCGATAAATGTGCCCCACGCTCAATGAACTTCATGAGTTGCTTTCAATTTCTAACGCCAGCTTTGCACCTCGCTAAGGGCCCAATTACTCAACACGTTAGTGAAAGTGTCGTCTCATTGGTTCGCCGCATTGGTGCACTTTACTGGTCACTCCCGATGGGTCTCGCCGGCCGGGTTCACCCCTACTGGTTCGCTGAAGCTCGGGTCTCGCCCTACCGGGTTCACCCGGATGGTTCCCCGCGGTTCCGCTGGCCCAACTAGGAATCCTCGCATGACCTCCAACTTTGGAAGGTCATAACTTCTTCATCCAACTGGATTCAGTGTTCTGACTTCATGGAAAGCCCATTGAGTCAACTTTCCAACCGACTTTCGAGGGCGCAGGTCTGAGCTACTGAAATGGCCTTCGCCTGCAAGTATGGTGAAGCTGCCCGGTGAGATACTAGTCATGGACTCCAACTTCGAAGGCCATAACTTTCGCCCGAATTCCGACTGTTCTCGACTCCTCTATGGAAAGCCCATTGAGTCAACTTTCCAAATTGACCTTTCGAGGGCAAGGTGTCCGAGCTACCTGGAATGGTCGTCGCAAGTAAGGTAGGTCAGTCCAGGAGACAATTTAGTCATGTGTGACCCAACTTCTGAAGTCATAACTTTCTCGCCCGACCCGATTCGGTATTCCCGACTCTATGGAAAGCCCATTGAGTCAACTTCCAGCCTAATCTCTTCGGAGGGCAAATTGGTGTCTGGGCTTCATCAAATGGCCGTCCGCAAGTAAGGTAGGCTGCCCGTGAGACGCTTAGTCATGTGACCTCCAACTGGGGCGTCATAACTTTCTCGGGTCCAAATTCGACCAGTGTTCTCGACTCTATGGAGTCTTATCGAAGTCAAGATTTCAGCCATGTTCCCGTGGAGGACATCACAATAAGGCAAAGTTAGTGCTGGGCGCTTAAGTTGTGTGTTATGGTTTCGAGTCGATAACATGCAATGTGGAATATGACATGTTGATATGTGTCAGATGACATTTTTAAATGTGCATGCTTAATCTTAAATATGAAGCATGGATAAATATGCATGAATATGTGTGCATGGATGATTATATATATGCAATTAGCATAATAGCATTGCATGTGCACGAAGACATCGCATGACATGGGTGTGAGTGCATGGTGCGGATCTAAGACCGTTAGGTGTTATGGGGTGTCACGGCACATTTGCTATGGGTCAAAACTGTATGGTATTGATCATGGATTCCTGTAATGGACAAGTCCAAATGAGACACTACCCGCTTTTGAAACGAATGGAAATAAATATAAGTGTGTCGGGCATAGCAATATGGGTTAGATCCCCCAGTGAAAGACCCAAATGTTATTCACTGCTAGACATGAATCCCGACGACGCAGCCTGCGTGAAAATGTTAACCTGCCAAGGCGTCAGTCCACGGGTGAAAACCCGAAAAATCCTCACTTCACAAATACATAAACACACGCAATTTGATCAAATCAAATGAGCATCGAGGTGTTTCCAATGGGTTACAATTTTTAAAAGAAACAAAAAATTCCCTTTGCTTTGGAAAAAGGTCATCAGGTGGAACAAGATGACTCGCTGGAAATTCATACTGCCTAGGTATGTGAGGGAGCTCAAGAGTGACTGATATGGGCATGAGGACATTCACATGCATTGACATTCATGTAGGCATCTTACTAATGGGAGGTTTTCTCAGGCAAACTATCGTAGATGTGCACTTAGGTGGGAGTAAATCTTATAGAGATTATCACTATCGGGCCTTACCACCCCGCCGTGGGACCCTCAGTACACGGCACTGCTTCCATCGAGGCTGAGCGGGCTAGAAGGCCGGGTTGTGGCCTTGAGAAGCATTTTTGTAAAAATATATTATAACAATATAGTTTCATATATTTTGGGTATGTAAAAGAGAAGTACATTGAACTCTTGTATGAAAAATAAATAAATAAATAACCCCCGAAATTTGGGGCGTCACAGGAAAAGCTTCAACAAGAACCATGTGTATTCATAAAAGGTGATCTTTAAGGTTTGAATGCAAGTTTATGCCTGTAATGTCTCTCATAAAGTGAGTGGAGTCACCCTAAATCTCCTTGGAAGTAATAGTTTTACCCTTAAATAGTGAGTAATGCCCCTTAAATCTCATTAGGTGTGGATGTGTGTCTTCAGAAGTAATTTCTGATTCAAGGATAGAAATAATCTTATAAGTAGAAATTAATTAACATCGTCATTCTTTATTTTCATGAGTGAGTATCCCTTAGCTTGAGCTTTCTTGTTACTGTCGATAATAATTTTCTTTTTACCCAAGCATATGATAGATTTGTGAATCTCTCATTCTCATTGCCTTTTTTTTTTATCTTCATGATGGCTTCTTGGCATTTTTTTTTAATATGCATCAATTAGCTAAATGTTAGAAGATGATTATGTTACTCCATTTTCTCAACACTCTTGCAGAGTCATTTGTTCATTCTACTCATTTTTGTGCTTCTCTTGTGCACTTATAACTCCAAAAGCATATGTTGAATCACACAAATTTGGGTTGGATTGATAATTTGTATAGACAATATATAACCAGGAGTTCAGGATCAAAATATTGATCATTCAACATTGATCAAAGTCACTTCAACTTAGTCATTTTTGCTAGTTTTCCATGGTCAAGTTCAAGACTAAACTGATAACCAATCAACATCACTTAACTAAATTGGCTTCAATAAAATGGAGTGCATCTTAATGTCTCTCTCTCTCTCTCTCTCTTCCTCTTCATTGAATCCTAGCTGGCTAGCTTCTCCATCCATTCATCGCCAGTGGCTCTGTTCACTATTAAGGCTAATAGAATTCTCAGTTACTAACGAACAACAACATCCTCTACATTTGGAACCCTCCCACTCCCCCTTCCCCCTTTCTCTCTCAATATTGCTCATAATCCTATATAGCACAATAGGACAGCGTATTGACATTGATAGACATTCATCAAAGACAATTTTTTTTTTATGGGTAAAGAGAGATATATTAAAAACCCAACAAGAGAGCCAAAAAGACATCACTAGCAAAGAAGCAAGTCTTTAATTGTTAGAGGACAAACCCAATCAACTCAAGTAATAGACGTTAGGGCAGCCCAAAACCCCCAAATCATATTAGGCAGTGGACCAAGAGGTGCACTAGACCTTCTTCATTTTTCTTGCAAAAAGGGCATCTGCTTGCAAGATGGTGCCCTCTCCTTTTCAACTGGTCCACAATTAGCACTTTGCCCCACCAAACCTCCCAAGTGAAAAAGCTCACTTTTGTGGGTATGCAGGAATTCCAAAGAAATTTGACCGGGACTAAAGGACGATTTCCTCTCTCCAAGTAATTGAAATTCTCTTTTACTGTGAAGAAGCCATTTTTAGTTAACTTCCAAACTATTTTTTTTTTTTTAAGGGTAAAAGACGAGATATATTGAAACTAAAACAAAAGAGCCCGCCAGCTGCCGAAAGGTATACAAGGAGTATACTAACAACAGCCAACAGGAAGAACGAAGAGAGGGAAAGAAAAGAGGTAAAGAAACACCCACCAACCCACAACTACACCCACCAACCCTCATTTACATCCCATCCAAACCAAAAAATCCATCAAAGAGTCAGATTTTTCTGTAATATGAACATTGGACCAAGACCACAAACTAAATACAAAAGAGGTCTTCAATCTATGAACCGAGCAACGCTCATCATCAAAAGCAATCCTATTTCTCTCATGCCAAATGGTCCAAAGCAGGTAGAGAGGGGCAGCCATCCACACCTTTAGTCTTTTTTTACCCACAAAGGAACCATGCCAAGATAAGAGAGTTCCTCTCACTGAGAAGGGGAAAACTCACTGCACCCCAACAATTGCAAGAAAGAGGTTCCACAACACTTTAGCCTTTGTACAGTGCAAGAGTAGGTGCTCAACCGTTTCCTCCTCCTCTTCGCAAAGAAAGCATCTGTTGGCTAGGGCTCTGCCCCTTCTTTTAATCTGATCTAGAGTGAGGATCCTGCCCCAAGAGGCCTCCCACGCAAAGAAAACCACCTTAGTAGGCACCTAAGAGTTCCAAATGAGATTGGATGGAAAAGGGTGTGCTGCAAGATCAAACAAATACAGATAGACAAACTTCACTTAAAAGAGCCCACCCTTAGCCTCTCTAAAAAAGAGCTTGTCCTCCAAAGTGTGCAACACCTTTTTATTCAAATTTTACCACCAACTTTTTAACAGCTCTTTAAAACCTTCGGCCTTCAACCACATGTTTTCGAACCGAAAAGGAGTTGGGCCAGACCTAATGCCCCCTCCATCAAGCAAAATAGGAAAATGATCCGAGACAGGTCTTGGGAGAATGCATTGAACTACCCCACTGAATCGGTTTTCCCAAACATAGGAAAATAAGAATCGATCCAACCGACACTTAGCGCAATTGTTACGACCTCCGCTCCACGTGAAAGGGCCCCCTTGCAAGGAAAGATCCCTCAGGCCCAAGTCCTCAATAATTGCCAAAAACCTTCTCATTGAAGAGGAAATCCGACCACCCCATCGCTCAATCTGGAGTCTTCACTACATTAAAGTCCACCCCCCAAACCCCAATGCACTAAGGACCCCCCCACAAGCCTCTGATAGCCCCCAAAAGTCCCAAAAGTCCTCCCTTATGCCGCTTAAGACTGGTCCATAAACCCCGGAAAAAGTCCAAAGGAAGCCATCCTCAACGTTTCTGAACCGACACGAAACAGAGAACAAACCGACTTCTAGATCAACCAACTCCAAGCTCCTCTTGTCCCAAAACACTAAAATTCCCCTTCAAGCTCCCTCTGCATTCGCAGGCTCGTAGCCCCCCAATCAAGAAATCTACCAACCCCAAGGCTGCGAACAATATTGCTATCCATATTCTAGATTTTAGTCTCTTGAATACAGACCACATCCACCTTTTGCGATTTTATGAAAGCCTTTATCACTTTCCTCTTATCAAGGTTATTAGCCCCTCTAACATTCCAAGACAAAAGTTTTAGCTTCATTTAAACTTCAAAAATAAATTCCCCCTGTTTTTTCCACTCCCTTTGGCACTACTCCTCCCGTTGTAATTAATAGTGCATTCCAACTTCTTCAATTCACTTACGCATTTCGGAGTATTTTGCTTCCCCTTTCCTTTGTCTTTGAGTTGATCACTATGGATCTTACGTAATAGATCCAAAATCTCATCCTCATAGCCTGTTGTAGAAAAGCCCAAGAACTTGTTGAATCTGACTAAGGCACTGTCTTCCCCATTGGAGAAACCCATGCTATCAACAGACCGGGGAGAGGCTCCCTCCTCCTGAATCCTGCCAACCCTTGGGCTCTCAATCAATCCCCACTCTCTTTCATCCGCAGTCACCATTCTCAACGACCTCTGATCTTCGGCAAACTCAGAGCAGTAAGAAACCCCCAGGCTAGAAGAGCTCCCCGAGAGAAGAGCTTGGCCAAAAAGAGTAGGAGAAGAAGAGAGGGAAATTACAGGAGCATGGTTCCCCCCATTAGGGGTAACTTAAGCCTCGTACCTGGTAATAGTAAAGAAGAGCCCATCACGCTTTCCAACGGAGTTAAGTTCTGAATCCACTACACCGACATACCTTCTTTCCATAGCATCTTCATCAGGCGCATTCGGAGTCAAAGCCCTAGCTCCCGACAGGCAAAGAAGGAGAGGAGGGCTAGCCACTTCCAAGATCCACCGATCGCGCAACTTAAACTCAAGGACTCTCGTGCCTCAGCCACTAGCCCAAGCCCAAACCCGGTTTCCTCGCCCACCCAAGCTGAAAGGCTTGAGCAACTTCGTGTCTGTCTAAGCTATCGGGGCTTCTGCCATCTGCCCAAATAATAGGGCCATCAAAAGATGGTGTCCCGAAGTGGGGCAGCATAGGGGGGCCAAAAGGGAGAGGCCCATCACTATCAGCCTCAGTAGGAGGACCAACCCCCACGAGCCCACCTTTATTTCAGTCCGTTCTCTAAGGGTTCGGTGACTGCCGATGACCCGCTAGATCTGAGCCCGTGCCCCGAATACCCTCGTGAACCGAAGGTGGCCTTGTCGCTATTAATACGCCTTTTCAAATTTTTCCATCGCCCTGTATGGTCTTTTCCTCGAGAATCACATCGCAGCGTGTGGGGAAGCACTCATCGCCTTCGTTGCCCCTTCCCCCTTTTTTGTTTCACCCGTCTGCTCTCAAATTTCTAATAAACCCTAGTTCCCGAGGAAATTCCTACCATAATCAGAAAGGGTAAACTTTTGATACCGCCTTACCTCTAAGAATCTTAGGAGTGTCTCTTCCTTTGCACTTCACTAAGATTCTAGCCCAAAGAAGCTTGGCAAGGGAGGCTATATCCTCATCCACTGCGATGAAACCGCCGCACTCATCGTCGATCTTCTTCAAAACGTTTCGACTCCAGAGATGGACAAGGAGGCCCACCACCCTAACCCAAACCTAAACCTCTTTGCCCAAATCCTTGCTCCGAACATAACCAATATCTTGGTTCCATCTTTCCAAGTGCAACAGATAACCCCGTAAACTCCATCTTCCAAACTTGAGGACTCGATCCGCTTCACTTGGGTTTTCAAACTCGAAGAGCAACAGTTTCCTACCCATTCTTACTAGATTAAGGTGTCCTTTGGGCATCTAAGAAAAGATTGCCCATTTTCTGACCGCCTCCAACTCTAGAACGGGGACGAAGCCTCCTTCCACCATCCCACCAAACAACACTCCATCTGCCTGAACTTGTCCTTAAAGTCCTCCTCCCCCGCCTCTACGCAAACAGATTCCCCACCAACGACAGAGATTGGATTTACCACTTCCGCATAGGAGCGCTTTTCCTTTCTGCCATTTATCGAAACTCCATTTCTGACATGGAGGGATCCTACCGAAGCCTCCCCCACAAAATCCCCTTCCTTCGACCCTTCTCTGGCAACCACACCCAAAAAATGAAGCTTCTCTGCAAGCAACCACCACCCACTTGTCAACCCCCTTCCCTCTGGCACTACTAACCTGAAACTCTTTCCGTCGGTATCTCTCACCAAGCAAAGAAGATAAGTTCCTACCTTGTTTGAGCGTCGAGACAGGCTGAACCGTCTAGCCTCATCCTCCCACCCAAAAGCCTATTCTTCTCTCCTAGAGATTTTGTCATAGTCCTCCACACCTAGTAGAAGTATTTTGAGACTAAAATCCCTGAATCTTACCCAAGACATCCTTCCTTTGCATCTTTCCCAGATGCAACCTTTCAATTTCTTTCCAAAATCTTCAACCACAATATCTATCGACTTAGCTTCAATCGCGAACTAGGCCTTGCCTCCTCTCTTGGTGCGCATCCCGAGAGAATGTGATCTTGGTTTTATAGCAACCTTCCAAACTATGTTATCCCCTCTTCTGAGGGTTGACTTTTATAGAGTTTAGAAGGCCAACAAAATTCTTGATACTCTCAAGTTCCCAATCATTGAAGCCTCTATTGAATTTCGGATTCCGCACACCGTCCCCTCCAGAATTCTCCCACAACTCTGACACCATTGCCCCTTTTGAAACAGCTAAGGCATAAAGGGAGGGGAAAGAAACACATAACGGGGTTTCCCCACACCAAACATCCTCCCAAAATTTAATCCTATAGCCATCACCTAACTCAAAAGAACTATCATTCTTCAGTTGCTATGTTTCTTTTCTTATGTCTTTCCATAGCCCAACCCCATAGCTACCTCTAGGAGCACTAGTGAACCAACTCCATAGCTTCAGTGCCATACTTTAGCTTTATGATAGTTTTCCAGGGGAGTTGTCCTCCACAACAAATCTCCAAATACATTTGCCCAACAACGCCTTGTTCATTGTTGAAAGATTTCTTATCCCCAAGCCGCCTTCTTCTTTCTAGCACAAACAATCTTCCATTTTACCAAGTGGGGCTTCCTACCTGAGGAAGGATTGGTGTGTGAGTCTGAAATTCCATGAGGACATCAATCAGTTGATGTTCTAACAAAGGGGCTAAACAGCTCAAGGTTCCATGATCTTGTATACAAGTTGGGAATAGAAGACATCTATTCCTCAATTTGAGGGGGAGTGTCAAGGTGTAGATGAGTTGAGAATAAATTAGGAGAGTTGTAAATAAATTAGGAAAATTTCTTTTAAATCCCTTAAATTAAGGATTCAATTAGATGGTATTCCAGATTTAGGGATGATTTAATTTCCTTCTCCCTCTTGTAATATTTAGTTTCTTTTCTTCTCTTTTAATCTTTACTTTCCTTTTTTCCACTAGTAATCTCATATTTAATATTGTGTAATGTTGATTAAATGATATAATACATAATTTTTTTCCCCTCTCATGTTTTGTTTCAGGTTGTAACAGTGCCACTCTTAAGCCTAATAATCAGTCACCCAAAGAATAGCAACGTCAAGTGCCAAAAAGATTTGGCCTACCCTTGGCGAAAGCTAATTGTTTTTGAAATAAGATTATCAAAACCTGATATAAGAAACTCTTATAACCATCTCAAGGAATTTGCAGTCTGCTTGAAAGCAAAGCTTTCTAACATAATTACATTAGCACTTAGTTTTGTTTCTAGCAACATTTTGGTTAAGCTAACTAAGCACTCCAAGGTGTTAAGTCTCCAAAGTGCCAAACAGATTTTCAGGGTAATCCTGGTCTACAGGAAGGTTTGATGTTGATAGAGAACAGATTAATGCCATCCACCACTAATTTGTCGATGATACTGTTTTTGTATTTTCCCAGATGAAAGACTAGCTAAGTAATGTTATCCTCATACATCAAGACTTTAGATTAAATTTATATTAGAAGAATTGACGTAACATCCTATAAGAAGAAAATCACATCACATCACAACATAAACATTATGGTCTGTTGGATGCCTAAAGGAACACTAGGCTTTATTAAATTATGAATTAACTAATGGAAGAACAATGATCATTATTACCAAGTCCTCGTGGTAATAGTGCAAAAAGTATCAATAAAAATTAATTACTCATGTAAGTGCACCTGCATACCTCTGAAGGAAGTAACACTCACCTTTAAGTTTGAGGCCACCTGTCATGTAATTCAAATTGTCAAAAACCCAGACAGAAGGAAAAAAAAAGCAAATTAAAATGCATGATACAGTTGAACAAAGAGCTTGTAAGTGACGCTTAATCTTACCCATGAAAAGAGTGCCGATAGCCCCACACCAACCCCAATCCAAAAGAGAGGTGATCCTCTAGAATAATAATGAAAAGGTCACAAAGCATATCAATTCGAGAGAGTGCCCAAAAGGTTATCAAATGAAGGAAAAAGAAATTAGCATGAATCTTAAGTCTACCTCATACAAATGAAATGAAAGAGAACTAGGAATAAAGGATAATTACATATTAGATGGTGGCGGTGGGGTGAAATTGTGGGTTAACACCAACCGAAGAAGTTCCTTGGCTACTTGAAGAAACGCTTGCAAAACATTCTGTCCCAATTTCTCGACTACTGTGAAAGAAGATGTAACAGAAAAATGGCATTAAAGATCAATCAGTACACATATGATAGAATACGAGAAACCATTCATCAGCGCGAAAAAGACAATGAAAAGTCATAATGAGTGCTACTAATCAACAAATTTTCAAGTTCAACAACAGGTAGAAAAATCCCTCACCCATACGCCAATCCATTTAATTAAACCATGGACCAATCACATTAACAAGGTAGATAGTTTCACAAAATTCCAATACATCATCTAAATTTCATTGTTATCTTTCTCTTTAATAACAGATTATATACAACCTCATGGGCGACCAGAAAATTTTCAATTCAATTAATTGCTAAGAATTTTATTATGTGCACTAAAACAGCTAAACCCATTGTGAGATATGAGCGCTGATGCAATATACAATAACCAGAAGCACAAATATCAATCAATAAGCAAATAAAATTTCAATAGTAGACCAAAAAATCAAAAACAAAAATCCCCCAAAGAAACTGCTATGCATAAAAAAAATAAAAAAAGCTTAACCCATGATCGCAGATGACTACACTGACCAGAAATACAAAAATAAAGAAATGAAATTTTCGAAGTAGACAATACCAGACCGAAAACAAAACCCCATAATCGCAAAATAAATTATTATAGAGTTCAAACCAGAAATAAGCATAAAATATTCAAAAAATTAGAAAATAAAAAGGACCCACGACATAATCTGAGATAAAAAAAACAATCAAATGGGAAATTAATGTCTCGAGATTCTTGGGGAGGCTCCAGAGTGGGAAGCAGCAATGAAATTTCTGGGTTTTCTGAAGAGCAGGGGGAGGGACAAGGAAGAGTGGGTGTACGAGATGTTTCTAGGGTTGCTCAGAGAGTGGCCTAATACCAGTTTCGGAGAAGAAACTAGGGTTAGGCTATCCATATTTTCAATTATCAGGAAGAGAAGAGAGAAGAGAGAAGAGTAGAGAAGAAGAGGGAGTGTGAACCACTGAATTGCTCTTGGTACAGCCGCTGTTCAGGCAGCTACGGTTCACTGCGGAAGTGCGTGACGAAAACTCACTATCTCCTGAAGGATAATTGGGAATTTCTTGAGTGTTTCAACTCATACCCAAACTTTTTGTACATTGGGCTTTTGTTTTCGGATAAGCCCCTTATTTCAATTTATTTGAATATTTATAAACAAGAGACTTAAAATCAAATCCAAATCCTCTCATTTCAAAATTTTTTTATAAAGAATGAAAATTAAATTAATGAATAATGTATCTTGATAAGTACTACATTAGTGAATCAGGTACTATATTAACATACAGTAGATACTATTGAATACTTAGTTTTTTAGGTTGTACCCAAGGTTCATTAATGTAATACTTGGCTTACTAATATAGTACTTGTGTATGAGACACTTTTTATCAATTTAGTTTTTATTCTGTATCAAATATTTTGAAATGAGAAGATTTAGGCTTGATTTTAAATCTCTTATTTATAAATTTTCAAATAAATTAAAATAAGGGGCCTATAACTAAGTTCTCTCTTTTGTTTTTCTTCTTTTCTTTTTTTTTTTTTTTATGTTAAGGAAAGTGATTTGAGAAAATGAAAAAAAAATAGTTTAAAAAAATAGGGAAATTGAATTAATGTTTAAAAACTGTAGGTACAATGAAAATTAGCGAGACAAGAATTTATTTGATTCTTTTTTGCTTCAAAATTATTATCGGTATCAATGCTCAAACACAGTGCCATAACACACTGTGTGTTTTTAAGACTGCATAAAATTCAATCTTTCAAAGCAGAAATCGCACTTCAATCAAAAACTGAATTTATTCCCTCAAATCTCTACGACGAACCGATTTCACCGTTTAATCGCTCACAATCTAACGAAGACGCCGACCTCGCCGACCCGGCATAACACATGCACGCCGGCGAGATTGGCTGGTATTGGTCAGAAACGATTTTCACGACAAAAGTCACATATAACACGTGACTACTACCATGTTGCACAAAGAGAAAAATACCGAAACTGATCACGGTGATAAATAGCTAAATATCAAACCTAGTGTTAGGTTTTACATAATTCGCCATTTCAATCGACAACGACAAAAACAAAACACTAATACGCTGGTTCCATAATTCAAAAAAGCAAAAAAACATGAATTGAAGGGGAAGAAGATACAGAACATGAGAGCTCTGGTTTTGGGATATTTTTTTTAGAGAGAGAGAAACTTCTCTCTAAATTTTTCAGAGCCGAACGCCGAATTTTCTACAAAATAAAGTTGTTCAAAAGCAAGATGGCCACGGCTTCCTGCTTTTTGGTGAGTTTCATTGAACCTCCGAGAGGTAGGGGCTTCTCCTTTACTTTCTGCTTTTATTCCTTACTGGGGCGATTTTGTTAATGTTTGAGCTGAAGGTCGCGAAATATTTTGATCTGGCCTCAAATCTGTGGACCAACAAGATAATTTTGAAACCCAATGGTGCAACCCGTGGATCAGTCTACTCAATAATTGTTGTTAATTGTGCATTTATGTATTGCATGCATAAGCTGATGTGGTTGAGTTTAAATCATTAAGAATTCCAAGCCACCTAGGCGAACCGATGATTGGTGATCTGGCCAGAATAGTAACCTAAGGTTTCATCATTCTGATAATAGTGTGTCTACAAAATAATTTTTGCGGAAATAATGTGTTTCGGGTGAGTAATTCAAATCGAAATGCTTCTGTTCGATCATTACCCCACATGAGCCTAATTTTTGACAGAATTACTACAACCATAATGATAATGTTTATACATTTAAATTACGCGAATATATACATGATTATATATTTCAGATGCTACATAATCAAATTGACCAGATTTACGCATTCCATATGCACTCAGCACTTGCGACGATGCGAGCCAGCCGCACGGCGTATCTAAGATAATTGTCTGAGGGCTGTCAAAAAAAAATAATGAATATATCGAGGGTAGTCCAAATAAAATATCAATCGCCTGAAATACCAATTGATATACACGGAGGGTAGTCCATACACAATATCAATCGCCTAGGGAGATGCCCAATTGATATATATACATCGGAGGGTTGTCCACAAACAACAAAAACCAAGGTTCCCATACGTATTTAGGCAGTGAGGAGCCTGGGAGACTTGACAGACGATTGTAGCTAGACATTCAGCAGGATAACGATTTATCAATATATTGCCATTTGAGCATTGTATTATGCACTTGCTGAGAGTAACCCACTTGGGAATGATTCCACACAGCATTAGCTCACCCTATCAGGATATTTTACAGTATAATATGTATGAGGAGACAAATTTCATCCTAGAGATCGAAGTTTTAGAAGAGTTTTAATGTGGCTTTGATTGTTTTACATGCATAATTCTCTAGTATTTGATTATATTGCCAGATAAAGAAAGAATCTCTGAATCCTTAAAACTATCGATATAATTTGATTTATATGGATACGCGAGTATTGTGGTATGGGCCCAAGAGGTCATTTACTCAAACATGTATATATCATGGACACAAGCTGATTGGGATATGTTATATTACAGCGTCAGATTCAGTGTAGCCCCGTACAAAGGAAACCCTGCTCGATTTTCATGAGAGATGTTGGGTCACCCGACATCCACGAGCTGCTTTCCGCGGCTGATCTGCAGCCAACCCGATCCTGGATCTGGGTGTCACAGCCTGGCATCGTGAGTTCGTATACTCTGGCCACCTAGGGCTTCTCGAGGATTTGGGCTTAGGCCATACCAGGTGGGCAAACATCACCACTGGGTATTTCACGTTTCCGGTTTGTGTAATGGTGATTACCTAGGAAATCACGAATGTAATCGCACGACGTGTGCTCTGATGTGTGATCGTGTGTATAAATACGAGTCAGATGTTGCAGAATGATGCTTTATACGACGGTTGTGATACGTTATGATACCAAGGCTTAAAAAGCGACAGCACTTAAGACTGAAAATGCTCAGAGTTTTTACATGTTGTAAAGAAAAAACTGGAACAAAGAGAAAGAAATGAAAATAAATACAAATTTACTAGTTTAGGTGAAGAAAAAAATTACTTTAAAGTTTTACAAAGGTAAACTCGAAGAATGGAATAAAATAAATTTTTATAAATTTATTTGGGTATTTTGGAAATTGAAAAAAAAAATGAGAGAAGAAAATCTACTTTCTAAGGTTTTATATGGAAAAACTAAAGAAAATGAATAAAATAAATTTTTATAAATTTATTTGAGTGTTCATGAAAATGAAAAATAATAATAATTTTAAGGATTTTTCCAACAAATTAAATAATTGAAAAATTATAAAGAAAATATTTTTTCAGGTTAACCGAATCGGCCACGCCCAAATCAGACAAGCAGACAAGTGAGCCAGACGTGGCAAGAGAGTGTTTGATGGCTGTTGAGTAGTGTATTACAATACACTTAGTGTATTGTGGCTAGGAATGAGGGTCTGGAGAAATCAGACAGAATATAAAGCCGCAAAATGGATCGAGGCTTGAAGGGCCAGGATTGTAATAAGAATACAATTACCGTGTTGCGACTGCAGGTGTATCGCAACGGGCTAGTATTGCATCGCAATGCAACAGATTGTATTGTGATCGAGGCAAGGCATGGATCAGATTGCAATACGCCCACAGCAGATTGCGACACAGCCGCCAGCGCTGGCGCAGGCCGGGCGTAGGCGCGCGCGCCGCGCGCGCGGGCGAGCATGCGCCAGCATCGCGACACGGCCGAGGGCTAGCCGCGACACGGCATAAGACGATACGGGCTTCGCCGCGACGCTGTTGCCGCCATGCGCGACGCCTCGGCGCGGGTTCTTGGCGTACGCAGGCGCAGCCGGCGCGGCTGGGCCGGGCCAACCGCTCGCCAGGCTCGTGTACCTGACTCACTTTGACTCAGTTTTTGGACTCAATATTGTTCCTGAGTCACTAAATGAACACTGTTCATCACAAAAAAAAATTCGAATTTTTTTTTAAACTAATTAAATCAAATCAAATCAAATCAAATTAGACAAAATTTTCGAAAAATAAAATTTTCAAAAATGAAATTTTTGTTGATAAAAATGTTTAAATGTATATCGATTGCTCACACCAGAAATGCAAGGACAATGCGTATACACCGACTTATGCAGTATTTAATAATGTCTCTGGGTCAGGTTTATGCTTTTAAAGATACCGTATTGAGAATTAACTGTCATCGAACTCGTATAGATGTGGCTACTGAGACGAGGACGTAGAGGGCTGGCCCAAGAGGTACCGTAAGACACCACTAGTGTCTGATCAAATGCTTTTGTCGAGGTCAGAGGTGTATCATACGATTGTTATAGCACAAAGCCGCGCAAAGAGTAGTCAGGAGTCCTAATAACCTCCGTAAGTTTGTATGATCATCCTCCGATATTCACAGGGGGAGGAGATCGACTGGGTGGCACTATCAAGCCCACACAGATGAGAGGCAAGGAGCAGGTTATAAACACTCTGACACTACTAGCATTAGACTAAATGCTCCAGAAGATCTGTGCCAAAATATGGCGGAAAAGGACAAGGACCCTCGTAGACCTAGAGGAGCCTCAGATGTGAGTTCCTCCCATAGGGATTAAAGGAGAATAGTGATGTTATGCCGAGGTTGCGAATGAGATCTCGGGACTCTACTACGCGGACCCGAGATCACGGACATGTCGAGTTCGATGTCATCCCTGGACACTTGACTGGGCCGACACCTGGCACATTATCATCATGAATGGTAGGAGGGTTACCGCCTACACGTAGGATCTGACTGTGGTGGTATTTGCAAAAGGCGACATACTTCATCCCATATAGTATACAGTCCAGTGTCGTGGATGCTTAGCTTGCCATAATGAAATCTTAACCCTGTGAGGGACGGTGAGAGACCGCACTTGGGATCTACCTCAAGTAAGGTGCGAGCATGTGGATGTTTTTCCAGATGAAGCTACTGATCCGCTCCATGAGGGTCAGACTTTGCATCGAGCACCGGTACTTCACCCATCTTTACGACTCCAAGACAGACATGGCACCGGGCTGAAATAGAGGGAACCTCGTGAGCATAACGTGAGCTATTGACAAGGGTTCATTAGACGAGCATTTCACCACGGGCGCCCAGCCATTTACGAAGAAGAAAGACAAGACTCTTCGACTGTGCATTGACTATAGGCAGTTGAATAGGGTTACGATAAAAAATCGGTACCGATTACCGATGATTGATGATTATTTCGATCGATGGAAAGATTTATCTATTCTAAAGATACCTTCACCGGTTACCATCACCGAGGGTTGTGAGATGTTATATCTTAAGACATAGACGCGCATGGCACTTTGAGTTTACTAAGGATGCCCTTTTGATCGACGATCGCGCCAAAGAAAGATTCATGATCTCATGGCCAGATATTCCAACCCTATTTGTGGATCACTTGTCATAGTTTCGATGACATCTCGACCTACTCCAAATGAGCGAGCATGAGTATCATTTGAGGATCATATTACAATTGTCGAGGAGACCATCACCAGACGCGAAAGTTCAAGAAGGCGAGCTTTAGCCATCGAGGCGAGATTCTAGACACGTGTGTCTAAAGATCGCGCAGCCAAGGGTTCCCATGTATGTCGAGGCCGTGATAGTTTAGAGAGCATCAAGTCACCCGGCATACGTAGTTTCGGGGATCGGTCGGGTACTATGCGAGATTCGAACTGGCCAAGTTGTCCATTCTATGTGCTTCAGGTGATTTCGCCTAATAGACATGGACTCCATGGTCAGACTCGCCCACCATGAGGAGAGATCGAGGATGCCCTGAGCACCTCGATGCGTGTTTGCAGCAAGAGGGAGGATCACCCTTCTAGCTCGTGTTGCGCAGTAAGACTTCGCTTCACATGAGTTCGTGGACTGGGGCCGGATCGGGCATGTGAAATGAGATCGCTCCCTATATCGTGTGATCCTGGTGATCTCGACAGAGTAGCTTCTAGTTAGCCGTAGAACAGAGAGTATACGATCTGCTCCACACCTTAGTACGGTCCGAGGAACCGCCTAGCCGGTGCTATACAAAGCGACCTCAAGAAGACAGAGAAAGGCCGTAGAGGGGCCGAGTGTGGGTCAAGCTCGGGATGATCGAGTCACAACGGCTGCAGGAACCTTAGGTGGTGGTACATGATTGTTAATGCTTGACATGATGAGCTGGACAAACATCTAAGAAAGCAGAATCGGGATCTTAGCTGTGTTGTCATACCCGACACGGCCTTGGATTTCAGCTTAGAGGTTAAGGCCTTTAGAGAAGCCAGGTATAGATGTTCTTCCTCAGGATGTAAGAGAGTTGATCCTGATAGGCTCCGGGATTATGAGTGAGAGGTCTCCGAGATTCTGCTCATGGTGGACCCTTGACAGTGTCACAATATGGCATCATCAAGGCTTATGTGCATGGTAACATCGCGCGTCCGTGGGTGCACTAAGACGATCATTCATCACTTGCAAGGAAACAGGGGGTTTAGTTTGTCTTAGGACTACGCCTAATGAAGACTCATAGTCGATTCAAGAATGAAGAGTAATTGGGAGTGTGTCATAAAGGTGTTTAATCCCCAAGGTGAGAACTCGGAGTTAGGTAAGACCCGGCTGAGATATCCTAAATTTCATGAATGTGGCAGAGGCCCGGAATGTGTCAAGAGCGGTTAATCGAGATGAAACACACGCCATCACGACTTAGAGCTTAGTGATGTGAGTCGGAGGACTCAAGATTCGATGCCCCCTTTGAAAATCGATTGCGTCATTGAGCTTCCGTAAGGCCTTGAGAGGCGGATGTCATACATGACATGGACTCAGGTTGGCGTCCATTGATTGTCAACGATTGTGACCTTGGGAAGGCCAACGCTATAATAAAGTAAGGGTCATAGTTACACGTTGTGTATCATATACGGTGTTAGAGGACACTCATGAGCATACCTGGTCATAAGGGTAGAGGACATTTGCCCTTAAAGTGGAACTTGGCCTACAACAATAGTTATCAAAGGTATACCGATGGCACCATATGAGGCATTGTACTTCGAGGCCATGTAGATCACCGTTAGGTTGGACCGATAGCTGGAGAGTTCCATCACCGGCCCCGATTCGACAGAGACACCTCCTCGGTAAGGTGAGCTTGATATGACAATGTCTTCTCACCCGCCGTGAGCCGACGTAAGAGCTATGCAGATACGACGTCAATTTAGCTTGAGGTCAGATCACGTCAAGGTGATGCCTAAGAGAGGCAGCGGTCCGGTCCCAAGCGGAAGCCATCGCTGAGATTCACAGCCTGAGATACCTAGACATAGGCGCTGTGAGCGCACGGCCAAGCTTTACCCCACAAAGATGTCATGTCCACGAGGTGCTCACTGCCCATGCTCCTAAGTATACGCCGATCCAGCCATGTACCTGGATTGGGGATGTGACAGGCTGACACCGACGGGACATTTGAAGAGGACCAAGCAGGTATTTGATAGTCGCTGACTGTGTTTGCGACACAAGACCGTGAGGTTAGGCGAGGGTGCTATGGCGCATCTAAGGGAGGAGGAGTCCACGTGGGAGCCAAGACACGATGAGTCACTTATCCATTCTCAGATAGGATCAAGCGTACATGATTTAAGGTCAAGCAACATTAAACACGCAGCTACACGCATAGACGTAGTGCACATTACATATGCATGTGAGTGATTTGTGGATTGTCCGCACTCGAGACGAATCTTTATGAGGGAGAATAAGACCAAAATTCAACTTTCTCAAAATGTTAAATGGTAATGCATTAAAAATCCAAAATTTATTCTCTAGATCTCTGATGAAGAAACGGATTAATCGTCAATCGTTCCTCAAATCTACCAACACGCTGAATTTCGTCGACTCGAGATACCGAATTGGCATCGCTTTTCTCGGTGCATCTGCCGGTGCCGCAGGATTTTTGATGATAAAAGTCACATATAACACGACTACGCCATAAGTATACGAGAAAAAATGATGAAAATGCATGGCCGTAGAGAAGCGCCAATGTCAAAACTCTTAAAAGTTACTATATAAATTACTATTTTGAATCGACAGAATGAGAAAAAGACAAAACACTCAATGGTGTTTGTCTCCCACAATTCAAAAAGGCAAAAAAACATGAATTGAAGGGGAAGAAGATACAGAACGTGAGGAGCCTGCTCGGGATATTTTTGTGAGAGAGAGAAACTTCTTAAATTTCCTGCATCCGGCGCCGAATTTCTATGTTAAGGAAATGCTTTGACGGGAGAGAGCTACGCGTGGGCTCTGGTTTTAGTGGAGTTTCACAAACTCCGGTAGGTAGTGGGTTTCTCCCTACTTGGGTTTTATCTTTATTTAAGACTTTGTTAATGTTTCGAGCTGAATGAAGCCGCGAGGTGTCATTTGATCGGTCCCCAAATCTGGGACTAATTGTTATAATTTTGAAACCCAAATGGTGGCACCCGCGGATCATTCACCTACCGAATCGGTTGTTAATTGTGCATTTATATGTTAATGTACGCTGGCTGTGTATGAGGCCTAAATCGCGGAAATTCGGTTCACTGTGTTGAACCGATGATCGGGTGATTTGTGCACAGTAACTGAGGGTTTCACTATTCCCGAGAATAGTGATCACGAAATAATTTTTGTGAAATAATGTTAAGTGAGTAATTCAAATCGAAAGTTGCTCGTTTCTTGATCATTAGCCCACGTGGAGCTAATTTTGATGTAATTGATGGTGAAATTACATGACATGTTTGTGTGATTTAAATTATGAATATACGACGATTATATATTCAGACATATAATCTGAAATGGAATCGACATCATGCATTCCATATGCACCGGGCACCCTAGACGACAGAGCGAGTGCATGAGCAGAATTTCGAGACACTATTTCTAGGGTCAGAAAAAATAATGAATATATCTGAGGTAGTCCAAATAAAATATCAATCGCCTGAAATACCAATCGATATACATCTGAGGGTACCCATACACAATATCAATCGCCTGGAGACAACCCAATTGATATATATATTATCTGGAGGCCATTCCACAAACAGCAAAAACTAAGGTTCCCACGCGGGCTTAGGCAGCGAGGAGTCTGGAGGACTCCTGATATGAGATGAGGTCAGCTAAGACATTCAAGCAGGATCACGTGATTTACTTGAACGTATGTTTTCATCGAGCACGTGATATGCACTTAGCGGAGAAAGAGGCTCCACTTAGGGTGATTCCACTACTGAAAGCATTAGCTCACTCCCGCCGAGGGATATTATTTTGCGTACGTGGAGCGCATGAGAAACGCTCATCCTAGAGATTGAGTTTTAGAAGAAAGCCGGAATGTGGCTTTGATTGTTTTACATGTATTAAAATTCTAGTATTTCAATATATGTATAAAAGTAACTTTGAACTCTTGAAACTATTGGATATAGTTGGTTTATAGTGATGATGAGTATCAGGTAATGGGACCATATGCCGTTTTTACCGAGCATAGAGACATGCGATCGATGTCGAATCTTATTGTGTTATATTATACAAGGTCAGATTTGCATCCCCTGCATGAGACTCGCCCATTTTATGAGAGATGCTCTGGTCACCCGACATTCACGAGTGTTTCCGCTGGCTGATCTGCACAACTGACCCTGGATCGTAAGGTCACATTTTTGAAGACCGTTTTCATTATCTGAATTTAATATTTTCTAAGTTTTTCAAAACTAAAAAAATTAGGAAAGCAAACGTGTTATCCTTGTTTTTAGAACATAAAATAGTTTTTAAAAGTATGAACCAGACATACTCTTATATTTTGTTATGAAAACAAATCTATTGAATATATTAAATGATTTTAAGTAACTTATATATTTTCTAAGATATTGTTTTTAATTGGATATCATATAATATATAATACCATGTTCATTTTGCTCCCTAGAATTCTAAAATATGATTTATTTTTTTTTGGGATAAAAATGTCTTTGAATGTTTCCCTTTTGGAGAAATATACCTTTACCTTCTTCCTCTATATGCAATAAAATAACCAAAGAGATAAGAAGATAGAAGAAATGTAGCACAACTCTTTGAGAGAAAACCTAAGAGATATAAATGATAGATAAGAATAAGCAACTCAACTATACAATTGTTAATGGATACTTGTTGTATAACTAAACACTTTAGTTACAATGTTTTAAACCGTTTCCACTGTGATTCAAATTCGGGACCCCTCTCTTCCCTACCCTGCCATTTAAAATGTTGAGCTCTCTACCATATAAACTAGGCATGATGGGCTCGTCAATGAGTATTTGATTCTTATGTAAAAGAATAGTTAGCATTAAAAGTCTTCCAACAAATTTTAGTTTATTAGTCAACTATTTGATAAAACTTTAATTGAATAAATACCATATAAGAAGATATTCTTGACTTCTCTCTCCCTTAAGTATATTGAAGGAGTCCACATTACTAGCTTAGTTAGTAAAACGTTTAAAGTTTAAAAAGGCAAGACATCTAGCGAGTGGAAGGGTCCCATGTTTGAGTCTCATAGAGACAATTTACTATATTGTAATAAAATATTTAATTGTAAAAAAAAAGTACATTGAAAGAGAAAAAATTGTGAGCTTACTTCAAAGACAAATGACATGGTTAAGTGAAAAGAGTCTTGGTCAAGATATTCACAATTTATTATATTGAAGGGAGAAACCAAGTATTAAGAGTTTTTTGTCATAAAGGCCTACAAAGAAATGATAATCAATTTTTTTACATGTTTTGCTCATGAGTAAAGGTTAAGATTTAAGCTAAGTAATTCTAAAATTGGCACAAAAAAGAACAAGAGGTTGAAACAAAGGAACAACATGTTCGATATTTATCGTTTTTGAATGAAATTAAAATTTTGTTTTAATTTTGAAATGTTTGCATAATGAATTAAATACTTTTTATGGGTAAATTTATTCCCCATTCTATTGAACCTGAAACTGTAGAAGACTTCATTCCTTTCATTCATCTTTTCCGATCATCCCCTGTATGTAGTATACATATAGAGTGTTCGACTTATGTAGTATACGAAGTCTAGAGATTCTGTAAAGGTCATTCTTCCTTGGCTTCATATGAGAGCAAACTTTTTAAGTTCATGAGCTGCCAGAGATGTTTTGCTAACCATTCACAAACCGCTTCATCTCGATACGATGTTGATGTGATACTCTCCAAACATGAGAGGAGACAACGAATATGTTTTAAGGATATTGTGACTTTTTACAAGACTCGACTTTTCTCACCTCTGTTCTTTGTTTTTTTTTATTTCTTTCCCTTGGTTTAATAACAGTGCTCCGAGTTGATCTTGCAGGTATATGCTCCTTGTCACAGGCTTTGTTCAGAACAAAAGAGAGAGTTCTCCTACACAACAAGCTCCTTAAGAAGGGATTGTCTCCATATGAGTTTAGTTATTAAGTTGCCCATGCTTTAAACTTAAATAGGATAATGAAATAAAAAATAATTAACTTTTTATGGTATCTACTTAATATTTATAATAATAACGAAAACAAATAAATAATATATCTTTAACATTATAATATCTTAATAATTTATTAAATATAACATATTTAATTTAATAGTTACTTAATCCATTTGATTTTAATCTACCTATTTCTCATTATCTATATAAATAATTTTAAAAATGTATAAATTAAAATAAAAACTGATTAATTCTAAGAATAATATTAAATTACATATTTAATTTTAGTAATTATAAAACATTATCCACCAAACATATATATTTTAGTGGAAGTAATTTTACTTTAAAATTTTAATCTTAATTTACAAATTTATTAATATATTAAATGAATCGTTAAAATTTAATATATATAGAGGTATATATATATATATATATATATATATATATAATTTTAATGGAACTCGATATTTTTACTAATATTGATATATCCGTAAAATCTAATTACCAATATATTCGTGTTTACCGATATTTTAATCCTTGATTACGTTGGCCCATGCTTTAAACCTAAATAGGATAACAAAATAAAAACTAATTAACTTTGTATGGTAGCTAATTAAGACACCAAATTACCATGTAAAACATACAATAGCAAGTAGTCTTACACCTATCATTAGGGCAAAATGCCTAGTCAACATCTATATAAGCAATAAGATGGAGTGAGGAGGATGATTAAAAAGATCGCTTATAAAATAATGAACCTTTGAGATTTTGAAAAACATGCCTCATAACTTGAAGATGGATAGAGGTTGGAGCGTGAATAAATTAACAAAGCTTATGTTATGATCAATGACACAATAAAAAAATACAAAATAAAGGAAAACATCAGATTTGCGTGGAAACCCTTACGGGAAAAAACCTATGAGTAGAGAAGAAAGCTTCACTATGAATTTTGAGAGATGTTACAAAAATTTTGTGGAATAAAGAATAAACCACAGCCCAACCTGTCTGCTACTACAACATATTCATGTTTTTTCTCAACTTTTTCTTTTCATAAAAGTCGCATCATGGGCCTTCGGTCGGACATAAACCCAAAACCAAATTCTGGTCACAAATCAACAACTTATTAACTATGTAAAAAATATTTGGTCTAGTAATGGTGGAACATTAGTATGATCATATTTGACAATATCGGTGTTAATCTTCTAATTTGATTACTTCACGGCCATAGATAGAACAAAACTGGAAACATTGGAGAAGCCATGAATTTTGACTTTGACAAAGCAACATGCTCAAAAAAATCATAAAAGTATCGACCTTGGCTCAAATGCAATGAAGGTTTAACATTAATATCACTTCAATTCCAAGAAAGAAATTAGCAGGACCAACTTCATCAATAACAAAGTAAGAATTTAAATTGACAAATGAATTTTTCAAAAAGAGAGAAGGTCAAGAATAATAATTGTTAGCAATTATGTGCTCTTGGGTCCCACTTAGTATTCTCAAATATATGTATAAATTATAAATTTATAATAAATATAATTTATTATATGAACGGTTTTTTATAATAAATATAATTTATTATATGAACGGTTATTTATAATAAATATAATTTATTATATGAACAATATCTCTTGATGTAAATGGTTTTGCCGTTTTCGAATTTTTTTTTCATACATTTTTTGAGAATACTGCATCAAGAGAAAAGAGCACTTTTTCTATTCTTCGGGTTTTTCTGCTGAGTCCTGAAGATTCGCCTACGCCCGATCTATCAGGCGCCCACACACATCCATACCACCCCCGGCGACAGATCCGGGAAGACGACCTGCCAGACTGGCCGGGACCACAGATCGACTAGTAGATCGCACATGCTGGCCGCTGGCTGCATCCGACAGTAGACAACTTGGCCGCGGCCGATCTAGGTTCAGTTGACCTGATCCGCAAATCTACATAGGTAATTTTATTTAATATCAATTTTGGGGACATAACAGACGCTTAATCATATTGCTAGATCCATGCTTCCGCTGTGTGTTTTTCCTTCAATTGGTATCAGAGCATGCTATGATTAGATATGCGTATCTAGGTATTCAATAATGCATGTAATTTTGATGTTGATTTAGTATATGGCACCTAGGTTCTATTTGTTGTTAGATCGCATGATTAGATCTTAATTTTAAGGATTTTTGTTCATGAATGGATGTATTATTTTAATGGTTTCGCTTCTAGATCCATGGTAGATTTTTTGACAGTATTATTCTTCGGGGTTTGTAATGTGAGGTCATTGCAAGATCGTTTCTTCGAATGATTTATTATTTACATTTTTTAATTAAAATAGTTGTAATTTTAAATTTCCAAATCTCAGAATCAGACACCCTTCATTATTTGAAAGTCGAGAAGATCCGACACCATCTCGTAACGTGACCACCGCGAGCTGGGAGGAGGAGGAGACGCGTCTGGACGGACGGCGGCGTTCGAGAGTCGTCGCCGCCTACACGCGCCGGCGGGAAGTTTCGCGCGCGGTCCCGCACCGCCGATAGCCTTTGCCGCAGGGCGCCGTATGAGTCAAGCTGCAGCCTACTCACGGCCGGGCTCGTCGTGGGCAAATGTGGCTCGGGCCTAGCTTTTGATTCGTGACTACGTGACCTACTACTCCTTCAAATTAGAACATGTTAGGGTTTTAGGGTTTTAATTTATTTTAGTTTTGGGCCTTGCGCTTTGTAAACTAAAAATAATCGGGGCCCAAGAACCTTAGGATATTTCTTTAATAGGCCCAATTTTTAATTTTTTAGGAAAACCATGGATTAGGTTATTTAATTAATGCTTTTGTGAATGGTTTAAATTATATGCTTATAAATATGTTTTATGTGATAACATGCCATATAGAATAGGTGGTGCTAAGTATAAATTTAAAAATACGGATATACTTACATGTGCATAATAATTATTATGATTCTATTAATAATTATTATGGAAAAATTATTTTATTTTTTGAAATAATTTTAGAAAGATCCTAATATTTAAATATTGAATAGTGAAGGTTTTAATTAATTTAATTAATTTTTCATCAGGCTCCCGTGGGTCTAATAATAAAATGATCATGTGATACTACAGCGGATAAACATGGTTGGATTTATTGGATTAGACCTCAATTAAGTTTCAAAATTTTAATAAGATTGATCATTAAGCATGACGATCTTGGATATTAAAGATAATTTTGAAGTGAAACAATGGTTAAAACAATTCAAACTTAATTTAATTATTACCTCAGCGAGGCTGTATTTTAATAAATTGCTAGTTTGAAACAATTAAGGTGAAGCGTTATGTATCCTCTTAATTACGTCTAAGAAGGTGGGATTTAGTAGTCCGGCTTGACTCCCCATCTTTCGCGGAGCCGACTTGGTAGGATCTTAATCATTTTCATGATCAAATTTGGTTGTTATAAATATCTTGCCCAGCGTGAAGATATTTATAATGGAAATTGACATAAATGTTTGCAATAAGCGGAAAGTAGTTTTGGGATTAACTAAATTTTGAATTATGTTTATTGTGAGATATTACGTTTTAATACTGGTGTGTATTTTTGAAAAGTGGCATCATTTAACCGCTTGCAATGATTTTGAGTCAAAGCCTATGGATGGAAATAATTATAGTGAATGGAAAACGCTTTGTGTGCATTGTTAGTTTAGAAAAAGAAATGAAGTTTGTCTAACCGCAAAGCCCGATAGGCCAGCGACCGTGCATCGGCCAGGTACGAGAAAGAGACTGTGAGGGCGGGACAGAGACGAAAATATATCGGTTATTTCTTTATATTCTTGCCGGTGTTGCTAGTCGTTTGGCAAGGAAAGACGGATATCTGCGTCACCGAGTGTGGGCGAAATGATCGGACTCGATGCGTCTTTACTTTTGTCCCAACTAAGTTCTTTAAAGCAGGAGCTCTGGAGTTGGACTATAATGTGACACTCAGAATGAATTTGGGGGAAGTGTGAGGGATCATTTATGCGAAAATGATGTCACATCTCGATCAAAGTGAAGTGTGGGGATGAGAGATGGAACAAGGTCCAATTAGTTTCATATTTGATCCACTACGATCGTTTTACTGGAGTTCAAAAGTTAGATTATAATATGAATAAAGATCAGGATCTAGCTCCTACGAGGATTTGATGCATGAACGAAAAGTGCAGAAAGGAGCTTTCGGAAAGTGTTCGGCCCGATGTTCCTTATGGCGGGTTCTACTTCGAAACCCCAAAGCTGCGGAATTGGGAAAAAGAATAAGAACAAGCGGAAAGAAATTGGTACGATTCTTATTACGTATGAAGAAGCCGAGAAGAGCGATCGCTTCAAGTGCGGACAAAGAGGTCATTTCGACGAAATTGTTCACCCTCAGTTGTGCCAAAAAGCAAGGTATGGAGTAGATTTATAAATCATGGTTGAAGCATTTAGTGGAGAATTATATTGATACGTGGATCATTGATTCGGAGCCACAGCCATATCTCACGTTACTCTTTGCGGTGGTTAGACAAACCCCAGCTTGGTTGGACGAGGAGCCGAGAGGTTTTGAGGCTTGGAAATGGAGTATGTCTGGTTAAAGCGTTGGGACAAGTAGAATTATTTTTCTAATAATGATAGGACTTGTCTTCTATTAATTGTTTATATATCTTAGGATTTTTAAAGGAATTTAATTCTACATTGGATTTGTTTATTTGAACAGGTTTAACAGTTGATTTAATTCCTTTATTACAATAAGAAGATTCAACTTCTTAGAGTTATTTGTACCGGTGATTTGATAGATGGTCTTTATTATTTAGAGTCCCAATAATCTATGATGTTTTAATTCTTACAGGAAATTGTTGATAAACGATCCTTAGCGTAAAGAAAGGAAAGTTTCAAATGAAATACCTTTGGCATTAGTCAGGTCTATCTAATCTAATAGGATTTCATGGTTTGGTAAAGTGGGAGAAGTCTTAACTTCCCTGAGCTTTGAGCCCTATACCGATATGTGAATCTTGTTTGGAAGGTAAAATGACCAGCATGCTAAACGAAAGGATATCGCCTTGATAAACCCATTGGAAATTCGTGTCTTGATGTGTCTGGACAATAATCTCCAAGCCCAGGAGAAATTGTGATAATTTTTATCACGCTTCTGAGATAACTTCTCAAGATATGGATATATTTACCTAATGCGTGAAAGTACGAAACTTTCTTCAAATTTCGAGGAGTATAAAGTTTGCAGGCGAGAGAAAAGCAGTGAGACTCCATATCAAGAGCCCAGTCAATGAGATTAAGTGAATCTTCTATCTGGAGAGTTTAAGTCTTGCCTGAAGCTCAAGAGGATAGTTTCTAACTCATCGGCACTGGAACACCGACAAAATGGAGTTCAGAAAGAAGAATGAACTCTTGAGGGATATGGTGGGGTCGATACTTAGTTATTCATCTCACTATCATTTAGGGATATGTAGAGAAGCGCAATGTCTTAAATTTGGTTCCTTCCTAAAACGGTTCTAAGATTTTGCAATTTGTGGAAGAGGCATGAGAAACTAATTTAAAACCATATCACGAATATAGAGGTTATCTGCACATGTCTTAGAAAGGATCGAATAAGTTGGAATGTGTGGTTTTATGTTTATTGGCTTCCTAAATGAGAGCGAGAGAGGTGGATTATTTTATAGTCCTTCGGATAAAGGTTGTTGTAGTACTCACACAGCTTTTTGGAGGAAGACTATAAACAATTCAAACCAAGGTAAAATAATTCTTGAAGGCTTGACTCGACTCAGGAACTCATGGTTTCCACAGTGTCTTGGCCTCTAATACGCTGATTATCCCTTGTTCAAAGAGGGAAAGATGTGCCGAAGGTGAACAAGCTACCAGTGGAACAGTGGAACAGAGATCAATGCATGTGGAACTAGGGCAGGAGAGACAGTACAAAGAGGAACTAGTACCTTCTGGGGCTGAGCGATGAACCACAACCGATGGGCCGTCGTGTAGTGATAGAGTAAAGTGGGCTGTAGAATCATCTCTTTAGCACTAGGCGAGTCTTGCAGTTGTTACTGACGATTGAAGATGATCCCACATCCAGTACAAGCCTTTGGAAGTGTGGATGTGCGGGGAGTGGCAAAAGCGTGGGCGCCCAGTGAAATGGAATCTACATTTTAATTCGATCCCAGTCTCTTAATAGAGAGGCACCCAGGGGTAAAACCAATAAAGTGTAGAATAGTTTACAGAAAAAGGATCGGATGGGAAGAATTAGAGCCTTCATTTGGGTGGTGGCAAAGGCTATGCCAGAGGATAGATTATGAAGAAACCTTTTGCGATGGCCATGGCAATCTATGGGATTCTTTTAGTTTGTGTATGAATCTTCATTACGAGATTTGGCGGATGGATGTAACGGCCTTTTTAAGTAGCGAGTTTAAATGAGGACATCTCATTACAAGCAACGAGAAGGGTTCAAAGCTAAAGCTGAACACATGGTATACTAAGTTTAAGGTCCATTATGGACTTAAGCAAGCATCGGATCATGGAACATCGGGTTTGATCAGATACATTACTAATGCTGGTTTTGAGAAGAAGCCTGATGAACCTTGTGTTTTACAAAGAATCCAAGCACGAGAGAAGGTAGTTTTTCTAGTCCTTTACGTAGATGACATATTGTGTCCGGAAGCGACAGACAAGTGTTGTCGGTGTAAAGATTGGTTGCATAAACAGTTTGATATGAAGAGACTTGGGAGAAGCCAGCTATATTCTTGGAATCAAACTTGCTCGGACGGAAGAACAAGTTGTTGCTTCATCCCAAACCCCTCTTCTTATTAAATCATTCTTATAAAGTTTAACATGAAAATTCGAGGATGCCCACCTTTGAACATGGAATTCATCTTTCTGAACAATCACCAAAAACTCCTGGCGAAAGAACGTATGAGTAGGATACCCTTATGCCTGTACATGGAAGTAGTCTCTCATGCTGCTGCATGTTATATCTGGGCCGAATGTATTTATGCGATGGGAGTTTGTAAAGCGGTATCAATCGATCATTGAAAGAACAACTTTGGATTGATGTATATACTTAGTATCTAGGAGAACAAAAGAGATTATATGCTGTTATGTTCTAGTGGGTTTAAACCATTAGTTTCACCAGACTGAGACTTCAGGATGTGACCTGAGAGAGAGTCTCTCTTTGTGGTTATGTGTTTACTAACTGTATTGGGTGCATGCATTTGGAGGGTGATAAACGAGACGTGTGTAGATTCACCACAGAAGGCGAATATTTCTTTGCCCAGGCGGCTAAGGGTACGTATTGTAGTGTTTGAAGAGGATTGTTATGGATCTTGGGTGATACGGTCTTGGTCGGCCCATTGCTTCTTTTGTGTGACAACAGGTGGGCCCGTGCTTTGATTAAGAACTCAAGATGTCACCAAAGAGAGCAAAAGCACACATTGAGAGGAAGTAAGCCGATCCGAGAGGGCTATCATTGGCGAGAGACACGAGTGGTTACAAAATAAGCGTCGAGAGAGGAAAACCTAGCGGACCCATTCCGCAAGGCTACTGTTCGGACTTTGAAAAGACATTTAACCTGATTCTATGGGTGTTGGGAGATTGCAGGACTTATTTTTAGGACTGAGTGGGAGTTTTTTATTTAGGCTTTTGTATGTAAATAAAATTATTGTATTTTTACATTAATAAAATTTCATTGAAATTTAATTTCACCTTGTACTGCACTAAGTATTTTTCGTGATGGTCAGATTAATTATCTGTATGTGGTCATGTGTGATAAATCCCTTATGGAAGACATGATCATAAGTTCTCACTAATTGTGAATAAATCACAGTTATTGAATGAGTTGGGCGACTTTGTTTTAATTTGCAATATTTTGTATGATAATGCAATGGCAGATTTATTACAAAATATTGGTGCAGTTATCATTTGCATTGATAGGATATAGAAGATTTGATTAAAAAGTTAAATTTGACAGAAAGGAATTAAATCTCAAGTGATATTTGATTATTATTTTCTCTCAATCCTGAATTATTTTAAATAGGTAATTCAAAAGATAATTATCGGTCTTTGTTATGTTATATGGGAGGCCTATTGTGTGTACCTAGATGATTTAGGAGCATTGATTGTTTAATTACACCGGTATTTATGGGAAATAAACAAAAAAAATAAATTGTATGAAATATCCTCTTAATGTTTAGTTGCTAGATGTAATACAAGTCAGTAACGCTGATACATTTGATCCATTATAGAGAAGCTGACCCAAATCTGAGATTAAATGATGGTGATGACGGAAAATATAAATCTAATTAATTCATAAATATTTACTAATAAAATTAATATACTATATCAATATTATTAATTTGGAGTTCAACTCTTGGGCACACCCAAGTATGAATTGGCACCGGGATTAGATAATTTAGCACTTTCAATTATAAGGAGCCTTAATTATTAACTAGCCCAGTTGGATCTAAAATTTGCTTCGAGAGAAATGTGAACTCATATATGATAATGGAAGCATAGAGCAACGAGATTATGATTGCTGGTTTTGAAACATATCAGATTCTGTCTTTTGAAAAGCCAGTAGGAGGTATTATAACAATTATGTACTCTTGAATTATAGTATTCTCAATATATGTATAAATTACAAATTTTATAATAAATATAATTTATTATATGAGCGGTTTTCATAATAAATATAATTTATTATATGAGCAGTTATTATAATATATATAATTTATTATATGAGATTATTCAGCGGTGTATTCAGTTTCGGAGTTTTCTCTTTGAGTTTTTTTCATGCATTTTTGGGAATCTGTGAACTCTAGAGAAAAGAAAGAATTTTCTATTCTTTGGTTTTTTTTTCCCAAGTGTTTACCAGATTAGTTCACGTGATTCTGTTATTCCACACATCCATACCACCCGAGGATAGATCTGGAAAGATCGAATGGTGTATGATTATTTGATCTGTGGGTGGAATGAGGTGTAGATCGTTAGTTGCGTCTTTATTCTTTTGCCAGATCGGCGGTGTGGGTGGCGGTTGGTGCAGGCGATCCTAGAAGTCTAGTTGACGGATCTGCAAATCTACATGGAAATAATTTATTTAATATTGAATTTTAGATCGATTTGCCATGTTTAATCCCATATTCTTCAGTCGTCTCTTAAATTGTGTTTTTCCTTCAATAATATCATTGATATAAACCAAAACAAGCAACATGTTGGGAATTAAGACACATATAAACATTAATTGTGTTTATAGAGATATAACATAAAATCCTGGGCTAACCCAGAAACTAATGAAAATCTATGGTAAGTTTATACATAAAATTAAATAGATAGTCCATAAAACCTAAAGATTTGTATCATGAAAACCTAAAGATCGATCAGTGACAAAATCTAGAAATATGTTAACCTTACAACTCTAATTCTCTTTTAATTTGTATGAATATATAGGGTGTGTGATATGTCCTAGACTTTTCTAAATCTAACAAAAAATAAAAACATGACAATATAAACCATTGGTACATAAATTTAAGGAGGATATTATCATACCTATGATTTAGATGTTCCCAAATCATTTGCAATTCAATACTGATATCAAAGGTACCATAGAAATCCTATATTTAGTGTTTTTCTACATGACCGTTTTTATTCAAGCCTCTAAGTATGAGAAAAGGGTGGTGTTTTCTCTTTAGAAGAAAACTAGGATTTTCTCTCTTTAGAGGCTCTCTCAAGAAGAAAATAAGCAAAAGTGTCTGAAACTCTTAACTCTTAGGAGAGTGTTTGAAACTGTTTTATGCCTAGTGGCAACTTGAGCTGGTGGCTAAATAATAGACTGAATTGGGGCTTTAGATCATTTATAAAATATCTAATGTTTCATAATCTAATAAATCCAAATAGGCAAATGTGTTTACTTATGATCAAGGAAAGCTTGAAAGGATTAATGGAATACAAGGAATGGCTGAGCTCCATGTAATTTAAAATGTAGGAAGAAAATTAATTCTGTGTGAGTATCATATATATAATTACAACAAGGTCAAGCTTAGTTTTATGTCTTACAATCTACTGCATGTATACCCTTAGGAATCAACATTTCTAATCTAACAAGGTAGTGTTATCATCTATTAAGATTAACTCTAAGTTGGAAACCATGTTCCTTCCTCACTGTCTCTCTCTTCCAGGCCCTTATTCATTTGAAAAGGAAGTGATTTTTTATTTAAAATACCCTTCCATCGTTCTTCCACTGAATTTGAGTTTATTTTCAATAAGTGAACTTTATTCCCTACCATGTATGGATTTTCTTTGTTTTGTTCTTTTTTTCATATTATTCATAATAGACCTCTTGTTTCTGTAATTTGTTCGCAGAAGAAACCTAGTTTTAATAGTTAACTGATTGGCTTCTTCATAGGCTTTACGTGAAAATTTCAAATGACAAGGAGTGAATCAGAGCGGTCATCTGCTATCAAATCCTATTCGTTGAGCGCTATCTTGCTGGATCAGTCTAGTTATTCTAAGACTTTTTTGGATTACCAAATATACTCTCAAATTCTTAAGTTTCTTTGCTTCAACTTTTTGGGTGTTGGCTACCCACGCTAAAGGTTTTGCACTTTTGATTTTATTACTGAATGTATTACTAACTTTGGATCCAATAAATTTATTGATTTCAAAAAGAAAAAAAATCTGGTTACATATTTGCTTCATCATGTGAATCCAATTGACATGCTAACTTTTTAAGAGCTTTATCAGGGTTTATTGAAGTGAAATATCTGTGGTGTAGTTTTCTAAATCACTTATTCTTTTGGTCACCTAAAGGAACAAGCTCTCTTAATCCTATGAGATAACAACACCTCTAATATGAATACATGTCATCCAAACTTTCATCAACGATGATTTAATACATGGGGCTAATATAGCTTGATTAAGGAGAATCTTAAGTCTGGGTTAAGAGCTGTGATGATTTTGTCATAAAATGGATATTTACATGGACAAAAGGGACAAAATCACCAGGAATTTTCTGATAACCTCTCTTGGCTGGAGATGACTTGATTGGACATTTGCCATATTATAACTGGGGTCCTCCAAACATATCATATCAGTCCTTACTTTCTTCTCTCACCAGATTCGTCTTAAAATTTGGGTCTTGTTGGCTCTTGATCCCTTTGTGAACTCAGATCTATATCACTTTGCTTTCATCACCTTCATTTTTGGTCATCATCTCCTCAAAAGTCAACTCTCTTTCTCATGTTGTATCTCTTTCATAAATACATACGAAGATTTAAAGTAAATCAAGCAATTCTATCTGATATGAGTTCAGCATATGAGCGCTCCTTAATGTGATCATTCATAGAAAGACTATTCTTTGAGGGAGTTATTCTTAACAATATATTGGGATCGGAAGAATAAGATGCATTAAATATATTTGGAAAAGATAATGGTGGTTTGGTTATTAGAGCATTATTTCTTTGTAATGGTATGGCAAACAAAATTTTTATAATAAACATAAAAGAAGAAAATCATTTACTTTAAAGGATCTTCTATCAAAGAATGGAAGTCGTATTTATGACATATGTAAACTTTAGTAATAACTAAAGTTGAGTTTTTAACAGTTGACTTACTTGTATGATAGTTTCGTTTCTTTTACAAAGAACTTAACAGTTGTGAAGCATGTAGTAAAACAACTTTATATGAACGTAACTATAGTTAAGTTTCATTTACAAAAAACTTAATAGTTGTTATGTTTTTTGTTAAAACAACTTACATACTTCATACTCTTACTTCAGATTTCTTTTCTTACAGAACTACTTGATGGATTACAAGTTTATAGTAAGGACTTTATCTGAACATAACCTCTGAGTTAAGTTCGCTTTTACAAAACTCAGTATGGAACTAAATTTGTAATCAAAATAACCCAAAAGCTAAAATTCATACACACAACTATTGCTTTAAATTTCATTTTAATATCAATAATTGATTAAGTTTATTTACTGTTTATTTTATTCTGATGATTAAATAAGAAATGAATAATGATTTTATATGAAAAGATTGGATGCAAAATGAGCATGTACCTTTGAAGGTTTTCAAGGTAGGTTTGAAACTTAGTAAACTGTAACTTACTGAAGAATTTATTGAAGACTATTTGTTAGATTTCCCCGAGTGATCAAGAAATAATGTTTCAATGAAGTATATGTTCAATGACAATATGCAAACCACTCCCTATACAAGCCCAGAATAAATGGAGATATAAGATTTTCATTCGGTTGAATTGTCTTGCGATGAAACTAAAGATATAGGTTTCATTCTATTCTATCTTAATAGAGGAAGAAATAGACAGCTTATAAATATAGTCTCGTAATGTCAGTTTTAACACTGGCCTAGAGGTGATTCTTAGTGAAAATAGAATAAGTATGGTTGTGATCCACCATTGTTTTGATTCTCATGACTTGGATATATACAGGGATGTGTTGAAGATGGCGATGCAAAAATGATGTCAGCTTAATTATGTGAAGATATCAGCTAATCAGTTGATTTAAATGGAAAAGCCAATTGGGAGCTTCTGAAACTTCTGAAAAAACTTGGGGATAATTTTTGATTGGTGATATCCTAACTATAGACATGACCAGAGCGCACTCCAGTGAAGGAAATGGAGAAAGAACAGCACCTCGTTGTTTGAAAGAAAGTTCAGGATCAAAGCAGTCAAATCTTCAACCGGGTGTTACTTCTTTGTTGTGTTGATAAGAAGATGCAAGTGATGACTTCAGCGACAAAGTTGAGTACGGTTGTTTGACACATGTAAACATGAACTATAGTATAAGTGATCTATGTCTCTGACGGTGGAGTTGATTGGGTATGACATGGAAAATATGTGGAGTTAATTAAGTCAATATTATCCTGAGACATTATAGTTAATATTCGAATGAAGTTTTTCGTGGGGATAAGCTATGATAAGGCATGGAAATTTGAAAAGAGACCTTTAAGTTACTCTTGAGGTACTATGGGGTGAATCTTATGTCTTTTACTGTCTTCTATTGTTATATATTTAGGCTTGAGAAAAATCCTGTACATTATATTATAGTTATTGATCATGACAATCGGAATTTCCATTGTTTTTTAGCTTTCTTGGCATTTTGTTTAACTGCATCATGGAACATGATGCAACATTACATAAAGATGACAATAATTAGTTATACCCTTATGCTTTGAATTGGTGATTAGGAATGATGCTTCTTAAAAATAATTCTCAAGATTCAGCAGAACAAATTGAGTCATGTTGACGATCTTGCGGTGATTGAAGGAACAAATCTGTAATAATCAGAAAGATTTGTATGAAAAGTGTTTCCTTATACGAGCGTATTATCTACTCTCATTTGAGCAAACTGGCAAAACAAGGTTTAAGGTGTGTGAAGTCCACATAAATTATTTAATGATGCCAACATACATATCGTTTGCGAAATTTAACATTATATTTAGGCGGCTACAAATGATTTCTTTCTAAGGCGACAACATATCTAGTGGATGCGAGTCTTGATAAGTCAGCCTGGCCTGCACTTTCTAATCAAAGCCCCAATATTATGACCAGCTGGATTCTTACTGAAAGTCTTAATGTTGTATTAAGGGATACTAAAGGGATCTTCTATTTGCGAAACTAATTGAAGGGATTAAGAGAATTTACTTCAAAGTGGTTTCTGGCTTGACTCGCTATCATGTTGTTGAGTGCTACTTGCTGTGGGCAAAGGGGAGTTATTGCATCGGTATAATACATCATCAACATATGAAGTTGAAGCAATTAACTGAGTGGAGTATAATGTTAATATAATGGATTTCATGTTAAGTAAACTTGCAAACTCGTTCTTGCACACTCTCAGGCCTTTTGATCTTGATCACATACCTCTTCACATGCCATTGTGGCTTGTAGATATGCACAAATATCATATATCTTATTGCTCCAAATATTCCACAGACTCTTATTGAAGCTTCATGCTACTGAATAGCTCTATCTCTGGTTACTGAAAAGATTAGGTGGTGCCTGGCCAGTACTAAAAATAGAGTTTTATTACAAAAAAAAAAAACAATGTGACCAGTTGGAAGACCAAGAATAGAGATAATCTCTTTGGAGTGCAGAAGAAAAGTAAACTTAGAAGACCTGCATGGTCAATGTGGTGATTATGATTTATAATTGAGTCACACTGACAGCCTCAATCCACATTGGAGTATTAGTGAGGGCTATCATGAATCTATTTTCACATTCCTATTTTATTCTCTTAGTTTTTTTTTTACACTTGGTGAAAGAGAAACTCTTTATATTATCAATATTTGTTGCTACTTATAGATAAGTGTTGACCTTAAGAGCACCCAAAAATAAATCTCAGTTATTACTCTGTAGTATAACTGTTTATCATGAAAACAAACTACTTTGTGAATCACTCATTTCAATATCTTCTCACGCATTACTATATTTGTTGTCCTTGTTAGTTTTTGAAAATATGCGCATTGTGGCTGTGTTTTAATTACCCAAGCGTTATGAATTTAACTACAGTCCATTGGATTTATCGCTTAGCGATGAGTTTGGATTTCTTTGACTTCGACATTGCCTCATAGATGAGACTATTCCCAATATTTCTGTAAATCATTTGGATTTCCGACGATCATTCCTACCTCTTAAGTCAGTTTATATTGAACTTTACGAATTAGTTTATGTTTTAGTTAAACTAGTTATTTGAGCATAATTGTAGTTTAAGTTTTGTTTACATTGAACTAACAATTCATTAGCATTACAATTCCTTCATTCACCAAAACTGTCTTTATAATTAAAATATAATTTATTAAACTATAATAATTCATTACAATTTAGCATAGTTTAATTAAGCGTAGCTGTTTACATTAGAACTTAACAGCGGTTAGAAGTTTGATTCACTAAGTTTACAAGAGAGCAACCACTAGATGTAGTTTCTTGTACTTGTCATATCATTAGTAGTTCTACTGAACTTCTGCTATTTTAAAAGGTCTCTCTGAACTCTAGATATCATATAGTCATTTGTAATGAAACTCTATATCTTTTTATCTTCTCTTTGTATTGTTTTCTTGAAGTCATTACACCTCTTACTTTAAAAATTATATTGTAACGACTGTATAATAATTTAATCTACCTCAAATCTAAATAGTTATATTGGAAGATCTTGGTGATATCTCACCAACCTTTTTCTCTATGCCATGTTTTATTCACACCCCATGTACATAGGATGGTTGTGCATAAGGTACTCCACATATTTGATAAAAAAACATGCCATAATCACCACTACTGCATAAAAACAAATTTAATGTTAATAAAGTTGATCATATAATTATACAAATATAGTCAAACACAAAAATATACACTTACTTTGTAACACCCACAGAATCAGAAATTCTCTGGTGCCATGATATGTAAGGAAATTATTCTCAGCTCTATCTCCCTAATACTATCTTACTGAGAGCTAGAAGAAATAAATAATTCCCATGGAATAAGGATTTGTATTAGCAGAAAGACTCAAATAAATGGTCATTTTAAATAGGATATGAATACTAGAAAGAATCATTAAGTTAGAGGGATGAATAATAGAATTCAAAAGTTGGTATTGCAATATTAAAATAGTAATTTCAGTCAGTTCAATGACTTCAAAAATATAGACCTCACTCCATCCTCATTCGATCATTTCTTCATTTTGGTTAAAGACTTAGTTTTTAAGGAGAGGAGAGGGTGAGGAGGAAAAGAAGAAGGAGGGAAAATCGAAATCAAATCTTGTCTTTACACCACTGCTCTCAAATAATTTGGTTTACTTTAAGCCTTAGTAAGGAGAATAGTTGCTCCTTTGGTCTAGGTTTGTGTAAAGATCACTAACTCTTTGAATTATTGGAGTTATGAAATTCGCATTACAATTGGGAGAGAGAAAATACACATGGAATCATCATTATGATGTTTAAAAGAATTGGTGGATAGGTTGAGTTCTAGAACACCCTAAAGTTATATAATTTAATTCAAACCACTAATTAAAATTTATGAAATCATTTTTTAAGATGAATTCCATGATAGTTATTAAATTATACTGATTCATAGGGGATGTATGATGTTAATTGGTAGCAAAGTGGCAAAAGAAGCAAATGCAGGCAAATTTCGGAAGGTGTACCCGTACATGTACAGGGGTATTACATTGCCTGCAGAAGTAGAAAGTGTGAACAGCTGGGATGTTAAGGCCATTTGATCTACTTTCCCTCTTTCGACCAGTTTTCGTATTTTAGCCATAACTTTCTCATTTCTTCCCTCAGGTTGAGTGATTCGAATCGATCTACTCAATTCAAGGAGGGCAAACCTAAAGAAGACGGAATCGTCAATTCACTGATTCTAAGTGGCCTAAAATTCACTCAAAGTGAGGCCGTATACCGAGCCAAGTGCAGTTTCGACTTTGGACATAGAGTATGTCAGGTTGTTTGGTTTGTGGCAGAGTTTGTTCACTTAGGTGGGTGATTCAGTTGGATAAACCCTCTTCTCACTAAAAATGTACAAAGAGATGAAACTCCATCTCAAATCAAAGATAAGTTATCAGAATTACATAGGCGATTAATTTATGCGTCTGTATTAGGTTAGTGTGTAGGTTAAAAAGTAAAGGCGGGAAAAGGTGTGGGAGCGTGCTCTCAAGTTGCTGAACTTCAGAGGTAATATTCAACATATTTTAACTCTAAATAAACTCTGTGTCATCTCAAAGCTATTTACCTTTGGTATTTCCTGTTTGGAAGTTGAAGCTAATTTTCAAAGAGCGAAGCAATGAGTTTAGAAGTAACAATTTGAGATCATGTCTCTTTAAGTGCACTTCATGCCATCGTTTTGTTTTGAAACTCCCTATTATTAACTCAAAGCAAATGGTTTGATTAAACTCATAATTAAAATAAGCATATGGTTTCGATTTGGAAAACCATAATTGAAAAGTAAGCAAATGGTTTTGAATAGGTAAACCATTTTCCAAAATGAAGCGTAGCAAATCATTTAAATCGAACGACACCTTACTAATATATCAGTGAAATGAACTTTGACAGTTATATTGTGCCATCTGCACAAAGAAAATTTGAGAAAACTTTCGGATGACTACTAAATCACCTAACTATAACGTGACGCATGTTGGGCGCTGGAGCTCTACTTCAAAATGCTAATAAATCGCAACTTAAAGATCAATCCCTACCGTATTCCTCACCGGAAAGATGGACGAGGTCGCTGCGACCTTGCGCGGTTGAGCCGCAGTTCCATTGACCGCTCAGCGTCATCAGTAAAATGACCTCTGTGGTGATGTTTGCCTGGCGCGATGATTTGAAAAGTCGCGAAAACGGTTAGCGTGCGAACCCTGGGTTTCAAAGCGGCAGTTGGCCGAGCGCCAGTTTTCTTCCGCTATCGTTGGGCGACTCATTTTTGGAAAAAGGTTTGGGAAGCTTTTAACTAAAATATAAAAAATTTGAGGCTTTTTAAACAAGATAAACCCAATGAAGGAAGAAAGAATTGAGAGATGTTGGCTTACAGGAAGCTATAATAACTAATGACCAGGTTTTTATAAGGCTTTAGAAGCAAGACAAGAAAATCTGTGAAAACTAGAACTCAGCGAAGAAAGATGCAGAGTGTTTGAAGCAAAATGAAGCTCAAATAAAACTTTGGAAAATAAATTATAAAGAGTTGGTTTAGAATATTCGGAAGAGAGTGTTGTTTTCTCACTACCTCTTAAACTAATTCAATATATTTATATTCAGACTCTTTTTGGAATTAAGGTGTAGGGCGTGAGACACTTGATGGGATTTATCACCTGTGTCTACAATCTTTTAGATTAAAGATTATAACATAAGAATGTCTCATAGATTTGTGTGAACTTCCTCTCTTATCTCCGTGAGTGGTTTGGGAGGGATGTGTTGTTATCTCCAAATTATCTCTTAGATTATAATTGTAGATTGTATCCGAGTTTGGAATTATCACCATGGCGGTGTGTGTGGTTTCTGTTTACTGGTTTCTAAATTCTAAGTCGAGTGAGAAAAGTTTTTGGGGTTTAAAAATAATGATGAGCCACATTCTTTGAGTTTATGTTGTTAAATTGTGTTTGTGAGTTCAAAATGATTGACCTGACCTTAATATGGAAGAAGGTGAGATTGTTGTCGCTATCATTGTGATGTTGTGAGATATTCTTTAGTTTTTCAATCTCTAATATATGTCCTTTGGATTAATTTCTCCTTGATGTTTATGGCATTGAGGTGGACAGCCTGATATTAAGTTGAGCTGGCCTCAGTGGGTTGTGCTCATTGGTGATATAGGATCATGATGGGACATATCATCTCACAATCATTACTCTTATGAGCTTTAGAATTAATAACAAAATAAACTCATGAGTATATTTAGAGATCATCTTTTGAGGTAAAAATATAAGTATTCAGTACCTCTTAAATTTTTAGTTATATAACAACTTTTTTGGTGAAAAAAAAAAAACTGTTTATCCTCTGCCTATAAGGCTGAAGGAAATACTGTAAAAGTGTTGCTAATTTTTACGAGGCAGAAGTATCGGTTGGTGATTTTTTATAAACAGATTTGGTTTACCATACCTTCTCTTCAAAAAAGTATAAGTTATCTGTATTGCTGAAAATTAAATAATAACCATTCAGTAGATAAATGGTTTAATTATATTAAGCAGATATTATAGATGATAGATTATGTCATAGTCATGATCATTGTTTAGACTTCTGTGATTATTCAGAAACATTTTATGATCTTTTATGATTGGATTGAATATATAATTAGAGTGGAAAATAATTCTGACATTTGTAATATGTGCAAATAGAAATTTTTATTATATAATCGTGTTATGAGATCCTTGCACCGAGTACTATCATGTTTTGTAAACTCTTTGTGTGCCTCAAGTTAGTAGTATTAATGGATCAAATGTTATGAGGTGAGCGTATGAGACTTTGTTTATTCTTCTCGCGGATGTCAGCGGTGTTGCGTGCATGCGAAACTTTGTTTACGCCTATTTTTTTGTTTTGAAGACATGTAGCGTTTGATCTGGATGAAAATACTTCGCAATATATATCTCATATTCGCTATATTAACGATTGTATCGTTGATATTCAAACTCTTATTAATCACTTCTATTTGTTTTAGGAAATAATAACTAGTCAATCATTTTGTTGCATATCAAATATTCGTGTTTACATGAAGTCATTGCTTTGCATCTGTAGCCCCAGCATTGAAGACATGCCTGGGATCAAATCTGCGAACTTGCTTTTTGAAAAATGTTAAAAATATATGTCTGCCCTTATGCCCGTGATATGTTGCTCATGGCCCTATCTCCTTCTTTTCTGATAACAACTCTCATACCATCAGGCTTGGTTCCTACCTTTTGATTATTCTCAGACCTCCTCATTGGAATTCCCTATTGTTTTTCACAAATTCAGCTGAGACATCATCAATACGTTACCGCGCTAGCAAACCTTCATCTCATTGCCGATTAAATATGAGAGCATATATGGTTGGGAGTAGTAATAACTTGAGTTGGATTGCTGTGTGTTGTTTAATTCTGCTATTTCTCCCATCCTATGATTATGTTTTGCTGTATATCTCTCTCTTTGCATTCATAGGATCATTTATCATATCACCCTTTATGAGAACTCAATTTAGAAGTTTGCGCCTGTCTTGATCGTTCACCTGTTTACTAATGCGTGGAATGATTACCTCTAATAAGTGCATTAGGATCATTAATTAAATTAAATAGTTGTTAAAAGCAGATGTGGAAAGTGTTGGAAGAAAGGAGTGGGGTGAATGTGAGGGACCGATGTAGGATGTTTAAAGCTCTTTGTTTTGGTGTTTAACAGTATTAGGCGGTTCCATTTTAAATTTGAGATGTCGTTGGATTCTTTTGGTGACAATTGAGTTCAATGTTGAGTGAATGTAGAACTAAAGTGGCGTGGTTTTATAAGAAAATTCAGTTTATCAATTCGTTATCACTAATAGTATTTAAGACTAGCAGTCTATGCACTAGTTGTTTATATCTTTGTAGGCTTGAATGGAACAAGTTGTTTGACTAATAAGTGTTTCAATATTAATTGATTATTTGTTGGAACAGTTTTTCTGCGATGTTGAAGAATTTGTTTGAAGATTATTTTGTGGAACTTCACTGATTTATATTTATGAGATGCTGTTTCTCATCTTACCTAACTTTATAAAGACGAACAGTTTAAGACTAAGGATGAATTTTCTTTAAGTTTATTGCCATTCTCTTCAGTTTGTGCTTTGTTGTTGATGTGATTCAGTAGAAAGTAACATTAATCATTTCATTAGCTGATGCGGGTAATCCACTGCTCTCTCATTGGGCTTTGCACATTGTTCTCTTTTGAAATATTGTCTTCAATATTCTGTTTTCAGGTCTTTTGTTCATTCAGAAAAAAATGCCTTTGAGATCATTCATCTCTCTGAAAGGCAGGATAGTGGCGAAGGCGTGACACGAATTGGTATGGTAAGGAAGGAAGGTTTCTAACGAATCGTTCATCTATTTCATTCATGAATTGATTATCATATATTTGATCTGAGAGAGAGTGTCTTATGCGAACTGAACTGCCAAAACTATCTTTTTAGTTTTTCATATAATTATTCAAAATTATTGTTGGATTATAATATCTCATCTTGTTTGTTGAATCTTCATTGGATATAACTTTTGGTGAAGATTTTTGTTTTAAGTTCACAAACCAGATTCCATAGACATGGGTTCAAGAATTTTGATCTGCCTTAGACATATCTGTTGAAGTGGGACAGACAATAGTTTCCTCAGTGAGAAAATATCAATAGTTTTCTTCCTCTCATTCATAATGCGGTGAGTGTTTAAAAGTTATCATAAACTCATTGTTTGTGGATTGACCTCATATGAGGCGCATTGGAAAGCGAGGTAGATTTTAGATGGTTATTTTTGCAGTTTGAAGACTTAGTGTGTTCTATAGTTTGTACCAGGCACCAGATCTGGTTTATGTTTGAAGTGCCATATCATCAGAAGAAGAGATTACCTATCTTCGAGGAATTGTGGCGACCCAAACGCGATTAGTCATGTTCGGGCAGGAGTTTCGTCATGGTGCGTACCAATCAAGGTACTAAGTTGAACATGTGTCAGGTGGGGTTTGAAGCCCGAAAGGAGAGAGTTGGGTGTGACTGTAACTTTTGAGAAACTCCAGGCAATTCCACACTACAGATTAGGGACACGAAGTAGTTGAAGGTAGGCGAGAAGGAAAAAGATGCGAGATATGGAAGATGTGGATGAGAAGCAGGAGAAGTATTTGTTTCGTGTGTGGTGGATGAGGAGGGTTCAACCTCTAAATTAACTACATACCTAAGGAAGAAGGAAAAAGATCGATGGAAGCTTGGGAGGCTGTTAATATCGATCTGTTAAATCAAATTTGCAAATGCGGATATCACGAAGTTTCCCTCCTCATTTTAAGGCTTTGTTTATGGCGGGGCTGCGGAGGATGGACTGCTTATCTGATGCGCCTTAGATGGGTAAGGGGTTGGGTAAGGCACTGTGCAGTTCAGGCCTTAGTGAGTTGAGTGAAAACCTCACGGTTGTAGTTTTATGTGTGTTTAAACATTGATTCATAGCAATGCAAAATAGAAAGTTTAGGTAAAAATTGGGTTTTAATAATCTCTGCTCGTATTGAGCAAATTGGTGGCGGTGTGTATGTTGTTCTTTGGAATGAAATGTGGAGAAGAGCCATTCTTGAGCTTCTCTCTCTTCAAATCATCATCCTTAAGTTGAAGGTGAAACCAGGGGTACATGGGGCGCTTGGACTATGGTATCTGACGAAGATGATTTGTGAAGTTATAATGAGCCATACAATCCTTCACTCTGCATTAATCTACTATTCGGGTGTGTGATCAGGCGTGAGGCAGTCTGCTTAGGGGTGGGGATAGAAAGGAGTGTGCAGGGCATCCTGCATGCAGAAACATAAAACTCAAGAAATCCCTGTGTCAGTGCTCGTTTATGAATCTCCTCTTGAGTTACCTCCACAAGGAAAAAAGATCAAAGGATACTGCTTGTAGGTAGAGAAAAACTAGATCTTTGTTTGGCTTGGGTGCTTGAGTTTGAATCTTTCCACAGGTAAAAAACTATTGTTTGATTGCCCAGCCTTATGATCATCTCTAAGTTCCTCTTACAAATGGATGATTGATTCTTTAAAAGGAAGAATTAGAGAATCGGTGCAAGAAAATAGCTAGTTGTCTAAACCAGATTTACATCAAATCGTTTCAAAGGCTTCAACGTTGAATAAAATAAAGTGCGATACGTGAGCAAATTAACCTCTTATAGATTCTACATTCATTTGGGGAAAGGAGCCCATATGTGTAGAAGTGATAAACTCAAAAAGAGATAAAGTTTGTTGTAGGTTTAAAGCGTAGGGGACGTCTATTAGGCAAGATTTAAAAGGGCAGAAAGCCCACTTTGTCCTATAGATTAAGGTAAAAATATGCTGGAGCCTTGATCGAAATTCTATTGGCTGAAGACGGTGATTCCAACACGTTTCTTTCATAAAGTGCTTTAGCTCGAAAAAGAAACTAAGTGTTATTGGTTTAATTAATGCGTGAAGATTAGGTACAAGCAGGATGAAGAAGAACTGTTCAGCAGTATGATGAAGCTATTTTCATGGTCTTTTATATTCTAGTCATATTAGTATGATGAAGTGTTGGATTGTGTTGATAACAAAGTTATGAATGACGAGAATGTTGCATTGTTGTTACCTTTCTCTAAGGATGGTGGGAGAGCTGTGTATAGTGCACTATTCAATCTGAGTACTAAGAGATTTGTGCGTTTATCAACGATTTTGGGATCTGTGAAACAACAATAATGTATCAGACAGTGGTGGATGAAACTCACACCTATGTCTCTCCAGCAATCTCACTAAGACATATGTTTTGATTTCAAAGCTGTGAAGCTAGAAGCTCAAGTGAGAAAATTCTGAGCCGATTTAAACTACGTATTATCATAGAACTACTCAAAATTTTGTAGCTAAGGTTTTACTATAAATGAAGTTATTACCACAAGTTGTCTCTCATGGCGATCTACATTTGTTTTGAAGGTCAATTCTGAATAATATTTAGTGGCATCAAGATGGATCATCTGGAAGGAAGGTAAGGTAGAAGGATATCATAATAAGCACTAAAAATCTTCATAGTAACCTATAACAAACTCAAATTAGGAATTTCCCTAAAAAAGTTTATGTGATTTCAAATTTAATGTTAAACTCCATTCGATCTTATGGAAATTTATGTGTGTTTCTTACTAATCAAAATCTTGTGGCACCTTATGATCGGGCACACTGATGACGAGTTCCGAAACTGGAATCAGGGATCTTACGATACCTTCATTATATTTCCTCTATCAGCTTTGATTGGCTTAGGATCAGGTTTTGATCTGGGGTGGCACATTTACTAATTTTTATGAACAGGCTTAACACTTGTTTACTGTATTATTTAAACATTTGCTTTATATCTCTCCCCATATAATGAATACAAAATATATCTCTAAAGCTCTATATCTGGAAGTGTTCAGCATTTGCATCTATCTTGCATTGTTTCACAAAATGAAGCAAGGTACATATCTAAAAATAGACCAAAAGATCTTCGGTAGGCACCTAGTGATGTGTGGCCTTTATTTCTTGATATGGATTATCGGGTCCAGTTTAACGTTTTAAACTGCTGATTTCGGCCTCGTGCTCTATTAAACAGGTGGAGATTAATAATATGGATGACCTTCTATGCAATCATATCTTATCATTTATCATATTTCTTATCTTATTAAGTCACCTTGTATTTTCATATTTAATTCTTCTTTGTATATTTTCTATCTTAGCATACTTGGTCTTCTCCTTCACATATATATATCATAATGTATATTACATCTCATTCCATTTACCCTCTTATCACGACTTTCATGGTTTTATGTATACAAAATATTATTTTCATAAGCGAGTTTTGGACTTTGTTAGAATTTATATTATAAGCTAAATGGAAATTTTAAACTATCAAAATGAGAGACCGAAAATGAATGTTGAGACTCAAATTTAGTAGTTATGTTGCACCACTTAGGACATAAATTACATAAATCAGACTAGTTGATATACACATTAATGAATTTATGAAAAGAGGGATGCTGAAGTTTAATATATATATATCTCTTTCTCTCCTCTATATATATATATATATATATATATATATATATATATATATATATATATATTAGGTGGGTAGCCAAGAGGGGCTAGGCAGAAGGAAAAAATAGGAAAACTGTATTAAATCAGGTTTAGGTAAAAACTTTGAAAACAGCCCAGAGCGCAGAAAATCGGATAGGAGCCCTTTTGTGGTGTCTCATTTGAAAATTGCAGGCCCCAGTAGAATGGGGAGAGGAGGAGAAGAAAGAAAAGAGAAGAGAGAAGAGAAGGAGAGATAAAAGGTATGGAAACTAACATTGTAAACATTGGTGTATGGATCTATGGAATTTTAGGCTTTGCATGGTTGTAATAGCTTGTCTCCAAATCTAGGGTTTTGATAGAATTGCATCTAACCTTAGATTTCTGAATTAAGGAGTTGGTAAAACCCACGAGGAACAAGATAAGTATGGAAATCACCCCGCACTAAGTTCCAGTTCAGGAGTTAAAATTGTATATATTGAGTTAGGTTAGAGCAAGCCTAACTAAATCCATATTTGGATCATGTAGGTTGTGACCCATGGGGTGTTTTGGAAGGATTTCATGATACGTTTGAAATAAGATAAGTAGTGAAGAGGAATTGAGTAGAGAAAGAAGGTTTAAAGAAAATATGGAATGGTTTTGATGTGTGTTGGAAGTATAGAGTTGGTTTGGGATTCTTCTATGGCAATGGGAGAAGCTTACACATTACAGGCATTTTTGGGTGACATGTACAGGTACACCTTGAACGTCTTTTCAGGCTATAACAAGACTACGATCATTTCGTGCTGCCGGTGCAAGTCGAAGTCTCTAGTATATTGCGATGCTGAACTCTATTGTTTCGACCAGTTTTCGTATTTTAATATGTTGGCATACTAACAGCCCTAATATCAGTTTAATTGATTCAGAGTGGCTAATTAAAATGGGCAAAATCTTAAACCTCTCAAATAATCTATTTAATTCTGACTGTAAGTGGCCCAAATTCTCAAAGTGGGGCCATGTGCCAGTGATCATGTTTGATCTTCAGAGGTAGTGTCGGGGTTATATTCCCAAACTATCTATTAGGTTTGGTCTCGAATTGGGTGATTCTAGTTGATAGAACCCTTAGCACGGCAAGCTTTAAACTAGTACAAAGATCTAGTGTCAAATATGAGTTGAAACCCCGGAGAAGGAAATAAATAGCCTAGTATGCTATAGTGTGTGTCTGGTAAATTGATGAACCAACATAAATCTTAACATCCCAGATGATACAGTTGGATTGATTGATTCTAAAAAAAATAGATTCATTGAAGGGGACAGAGATATAAATAAATATATAGGAAGCTCCTTTCATACCTCTGTACAAGTATATGGAATACCACCTTAATAGGCATGAAACAAGAAAAGGTATAGGAAATGCAAAAAATGTAAAAAGTCGTGTTCAAACATGAATATGATGCAAAACATGAAATGGCGAAATCAGGAACATCAAACTTCTGAACATGAAAAGCAATATGTCATAGACACATAATGTGATTAAGATGGGTTATGAGTTAAAATGCATATGATCATATGACTACCTAGGGCCAAGAAGAAAATGAATGAGTGAAAAATCTATTGGTGCTTAGGCGTCGATCGGTATAGGCATCACTGATGCTCGACATGTGCGTGGCGAGTGAATGCTCCCGATGAGTGCTTGAGCACTCTTCGCGAATTACTCGACGCTCATTGGTGGCTGAGCCGTCTGATCAAATCAACCTCCCTCACGGTGCTCTGACACTCTGTTGTGTGGGCAAACCACGTCGATCAAATCTCCGCTACGCTCCTCTGAATCTCTATTCATACATTTGCATGGTGAACCCACGTCTGTCAGTTAACTTTGGCACTCTGCTGGTGCTACGGCACTCTGTTGTGTGATTGGAATGCGATCTGTCACTGATGTCATATAATGGTGTATTGTGCATGGAAGTGTATTCTCTCACTAAATCTGGGCTTTCTTGGATTGGTCTATGAGGTGGTCGAGACGGGTATATGATAAGGCAACTTGAGATAAAGAATAAGGTAAAGATCTGAGATGTACCTCTGTATCTATTACATGGTACCCTCTGGGTACTCTTGTATCTGAATAATCTCTATTAGTACCCACGAGTACTCGTATCAGTTAAAATAAGTATCATATATTCTGTAATATAAGTACTAAATCTCGGTATAAGTCCACTCTCGTGTATTTGCATAAGTTTGATATGACTTGAGTATCGGTCGATTTGTTCGAAACATCGTGCCTCTGCAGGGTACCTTAGCACGATATAGATCAATAGATAGAATAAGATTACATGCTTCTGAGTATAAGATCCATTAAACAGTATGCTCAGTAAAACAAAGTATAAGATCTGAAATACATGTATGCTGCATGCAGACAAGAAGCCTCTCAGTCGTAATACATATAGATCGAAATACAAGAATAGTTCTATCATACTAGGTATACTACGTTCATTATATCTACTATAAATGCCTCTGCTAGTGCTTTTGTGCCTCAGAGCTAAACTCTTGTCTCACGTCAAGAAGTACTAATAAGATAAAGATCAGAGCTAAAGAACAGTTACGTAAAACAAGAGTATAAACTCAGTAAGACAGGACTATGCTTCATAGTACAGTATAACTCATTATAAGGACAATTCTATTTTAGGTATATTCAATAATATCTACAATAGTATAAGATGGAAGCCATTATGTGCTGCGCCAAGACAAGTATAGATCCCACCCTTTACCACTCTTAGATCAGTACAAGAATAGTTCGGCAATACCACAATCATTCTGATTACAGTAATATCTACATGGTACCCCTCACGAACCTTTGTATCGAGGGAATAAACTCAGTGCTCAGATCAGAAGTACAAGAATAGATCCCAAATGCAGGAACAGTTAAACAAAACAAGTATAAACTCCGTCCAGACAGGGATAATAGCTACTGCCTGTTGCAAATTATAACTCCGTATAAGGATAGGATTCATAATACCGTATCTGTTCATTATTATCTCTGTGGCCCTTCGGTACCTTCGAATAAGTGCTGACTCAGTAGTATAAGTATAAACCATGGTGCAAGAATAAATATGTCTAGGGAGATCAAAATGAGGAGATAAAATTCATACATTGAGTGTAAGATCTTCAGTAAGTATAAGATCGGAATGTTATAAAATGATCATTAGAACAGAGTATTCTTGCATGAAGTGTAAGATACGATGGTATAAAGTTGTCACAAGTATAAGTTCGATGCAGTGGGCTACAGCCATACATGGGATGTAAGAATTACATTAAAGAATCTTAATTAAGTGGAAAGCCTGAATTATGTCAATAGCATAGATGGAAAAGCGACATGAAACGAAAGTCTGATCATGTAAAAGAATGATTGGATTCTTATCTTATATATCATCTAAGACACATTGAATATGATCGACTGTTATGCATTTGGATTATGAATTGGAAGATTCGATATCACACATTATTTATTATCTTGTTATTTGTGTTTACGTGTAAGATATGTTTCCGCTAAGAAAGAAAAGCGCTACGGGTTTTTAATCGGTGTAGGTACGAGAGAAGAGGAAAGACATTTGAAGACATCCGCATCTGAACGGGCTGACACGATGGAACAATCTTAAATGGTCTAAAATAAATATTATATAGTGGAAACTCTTATAAGAAAGTTGTTTATATGTATGAAAGTAAATGGGACTTAGTTATATGTGTCTAGATTTTGATGGACACCACTCGGTGGTAGTTCTTTTGATTTGTATATAATATTTTGATTATGTTATAAGATAATGGGCCTTACCACGGTATAAGATCGACTTAAGAAAAAAATTAGGTAAAATTTTAATATAGTCACTTTTAGAACCTCAGGTCAGGATCCATGTCCAGTCGGAATGGGAATGAAACAGTGACAAATTTCATGCTCATAAAGGCCTTAAGTGAATCTGGGAAATAGCGTATGTACTGAAAATTTACTGTCACATTTGTGCGAGCAGTGATCTCTATCTTGTAGTAGATACCCCAGAAATATCATGTTCTGAATAAGTAAACACATGCCATGTATGTGATCCGATGGGCGTGTGGCACCCCAAAATATACCTAGCAGTTTTGACATGTTTAGGTATTTTGCTAAAATAATTTGAATGTTTAGTGGGATCAAATATACGAAACATGGGAAAGCAGAAGCTTAAAATTTTACGAGTTATGAGAGACAGTGTAATTTGTCCCCAAAAGGGACAAAGTCATAGGATTAATAGATTTGAGGCCAAAGTAAACAAAGGGAAATTGGAATAATGACAAAGGATGGAGGACAAAAATAAAGAAAACTTAACCCCAAAAATGGGTTTTGAGGAGCCAAACAAGGCTAAGAGATATTTTGATTTAAAGATAATTGGTCTCTGTTTTGAAGAAAATAGGCTTCGTGTCAGAGAGGTAAGAGAGGAAGAAGAAGAAAGGAAAAGAAAAGAGAGAAAAGAAGAAGCCAAGCTATAAGTGGAAACTGGCAGTGGTAGGGAATTACAGTAATGGATCTGCTGAATTTTAGGCTTTGTATGGTTAATAGCTTGTCTCCAAATCTGGGTTTTGGTAAAATTGCATCTAACCTTAGATTTCTTATTCAGATTAATTAAACCACAAGGAGCAAGATGAGTAATGAATCCCAGCTTGAGGTTTGATTCATAGTTATAACAAGTAATTGAGTTGGGAGTTTAGAATCACTTACTATTTTAAATCCTTAGTTTTTGATTTGTGTATGAGTTTATGGAAGTTGTATTGGAGACTCTTGGGAAATTGAATGGAAGATTTTTGAGGGAAAATATGTAATGAAAGATAGTTTGTGTCAAAATAGAGTTTCAGATCGTGGAGTGGTCTTGACGTGTTTATAGAGTATTGGGTTGATTTGGGTATCAACATAGAAAAATGGAAGAAAAATACACATTACAGGAATTTTGGTGACTGTGCAGTACATGAACTTTGTATAAGTCATGACCATCGGGCTTGAACTGTCACCGTGCAGTCGGACTATCTTAGTACACCTTGCTCTATTTTGACTAGTTTCATTATTTAGCCATAACTTGCTCATTTTTTTATCCGATTTATAGGTGATTAGTGGCTAGTGAAGCTAGACTTCAAGGAGAACCAAACAGCCATAAATAGACATCATCAAAATTCCTGAATCTAGTGGTCTGAAATTCTCCTCAAAGTGAGGCTATAATCGACCAAGTGCAGCCGGTTTTGATCATAGAGTAGTAGGGTTGTTTGGACGTAACTTGAAGTTTAGTGCTCGATTTGAGGTGATTCTAGTTCAGAGAACTTATACTTGCCAAGAAATGAATACAAGAACCGGGGTCAGGTATGAAGTTAAACCTCCTGAAAATAAGAAATTAATTTGTTCTATAGTGAATCGAGTAAGCAGACTAATTGTAGTATAATATCACTTAACTTTTAGTTAGGAATGATTCTGGTGGAATGATTTATTCTATAGAAAAAATGATACATCAAGACGAATACATGAATGTACTGGCATGAATGCATCGATGTTCTGTATAAGCTCTATTGAAATATGAAGGCTTGACAGCGAGCATGGAACTGTAGAAAGCAGTATGTCATGAACACAATTAATAAAGATAGGTTATGAGTTCGAAGACATATGATCATATATTTCAATAGGACTAAAAAATGAATGAGTGGACGTCTTGTTGGTGCTTCGGCGCTCCTGTCAGTCACTCAGGCACTCATTGGTAACTACGACACTCTTTGTGCACGTGGTAATACGTTTTGATTGGTGCTTGGCCTCTTGCTGGTGCTCACGACACTCTGACTGCGTGGGCGAGCCGCGTCACGATGGGTCTTTCAGCACTCCGCTGGTGCTTTCTGACATCTTGTTGCGTGGCCGGGCGTCTGTCATTGCTCGGAACTATGCTCTTCTTTTCTGGTCTTTCACGCCTCTTGTTGCGTGAAGGCGTCTGATTGATTATAAACGCTCTGGCACGGTGCTGCGACATCACATTCGTGACTTGGCGCATGGTTGCTATTATCTTCACAGTCACTCTGTTCTTATGATTCGTCCTGGTAGTGGGATAAACCTTATGATAAAATCTTGAACGAAATGGTAAGATGCGAGAGTACCTCGTGTAATATTCTGTAGTACCTCTGGATTGCTCTTTGTATACAGGTAATCTCATGGTACAGAATTTTTCGTGTCGATAAATAGTTGAGTTCTGTAATATGAAGTACTGATCCAGTGCTTTCACTGATTGCAGCCGACGAAGTGTAGCTCTGAATATGATTATGATTTAAGCCCAGATGTCTGTTTGTTATTGGATATGTTAAGTCTGTGTGAATCGGTATATGTATCACATTTGTGATCAGAGTATCTGCTATGGACTAATGTCACATATCTGGAAATCAATACGCATAAGTTTGATATGACCTTGCATGTGATATGATTATGATGCGTGGAGCTTAGCCATTGCCACTACAGGTATTCGCACATGAATAAGTCAAGTAAGACTTATGCTACGCCAAGACATTTATAAGATCTGAAATACATGTATAAGTTCTGTAATACAAGTATAAGATCTGAAATACATGTATAAGCTCTGTAACTCCTACGGAGACTCCAGACTGATATATGTTAATCAGAGTATGATCGTGTTAAGTACCTCAGTCTAAATTGTATCTGAAGTTAGATGTAGTTTATAAGGAATCTGAATAGTATGTGTCCTAAGGGAGGATCGAATATAAGAATGAGTGCATAAATGATTGTAAGATGCTGAGTAAGTATAAGATCAGAGATGTTATAAGTATGAAGTTAGAATGGAATAAAGTGCGCTGTAGATATAAGATCCGAATCTTTATGAAATGTAAGTCAAACAAGCATAAATTAAGCTATAAGCATAAGTCTGTGCATAAGCATAGAAATGGTGTATACAGGTTCATTATATGAATACCACAGAAAATTACGATATATTTTGTTGTTTTGTAAGCTTTAAGTAATGTTGCATACAAGACATATGTTTTACCTAAAGCGTAAAGAAGCTTAGCACGGGTTTGTCCGTGTAGGTGCAGGAAAATGCGAAAACATCCCAGCATACGATTGAGCTGACACACACTTGTAAGGGTTCTACATGTAGGTTTGTCTTTCTGATTTTGTAATCACTAAGAAATCACGAGTTTTGTATTTGTAAATGGGACTACGAGTAATCATGTACTAGATTTTGTTCTGGACACCTCTGATTGTGTAGTTCTTTGATTGTATATAATATTTGATTGTATTTTATAAGATGTGGGCCATACCCACAGAGTACAAATTACAGCTTTAAAAAAAAAAAAATGGTGAAAGTCCGGTATATGTGGTCTAGCGTCTAGGAAGCTTAGGTTCGGATTATGTCGGGTCGGACCGGGAATCGAGACTAATGGCAATTGCCGTATATACGAAGGTATCATCCTTTATGAGGCAGTATTTCATACTGTAATGATAAACGGGATCTATGTGCTTTCTCGTCCAAACGGGGCCTCGATATCTGTAAGCGTATCTTTGCGACAAATTTGTGTCCCTTTATGAACGTATGCATCTCTATCCTTCTATCAGGTTCTAAGCAGACAATCCGTGTATATTTTATGTTAAGTACATATCTCATATTCCCAAAATAATTATAGTAATGCATTAATCATATGTGATATGTATACTCATTTATTAAGATAAATTTTTCCATATCTCATTATGCATGAATAACTATAGTTACCGTGAGATTTTCTGTTCTTTACCATGATTTCTGGACTCCTAATATGTTCAATTTTGTCGAAGATATGGATTGGTTATAACTGACTCAATGGGAAACTCATAGAGTCGAAACATACAATCGAGGAGTTAGGACTGAAGAAGTTATGACAACCAGAGTTGGAGGTCTCACATGAATAACCAGCCTTACCCGCCTAGCTCTACCCAACCAGTCTTGCCCGATTTCTCCTTTCTGGCCGGCTCCAGTACCCAATGCCCTCCTAAGGCTATGGATAGAATCTTGACTCAATGAAGCTTTCTGGGGTCCATAGATGCAGAATCGAATTCGGACTGAAGTTATGACATGCGAAGTTGGAGGTGCACGTAATCGGCTTATTGACCCTGGCCGCCTATGGTGGCCTTAGTCTTGATTGACCCCTGCCGCCTGATGACCCCTATTGGCTGGCCTAACCACCTGGCTGACCTAATCGACCGGTGACCTCTGTGGGGTAGCCTACTTGGGTGACCAGCCTTGGTGGCCTAGTAAATTGCCTTTTCATTACTATTTGGGGTAAATAGATCATGTAGACTGGTTCAGGTGGAAATTCAAAGACCTAACATCATTCCTGCTGATGTGGCTACAATTTACCTGAAAGACTCACTACTAAATTCCTTTCTTTCTTATCCAAGCGGTCACAAGACAGGATAGCATAGGATCAAGATAGGGTAGCTTACCTTTAGTTCAAAATGCAGCAAACATTTTCCCCAAAACATATATAGGAGTCTTAGAGTTCTTATCGCTCCAACCTAACAAGAGTGAGTTTGGGAGTTTCCAAACCCAACCCATACGAAAATAGAGGGTTCCAAACTCATTGTGTCACTTGCTTTCTGTGCAAAACTGAACAATTCCCATACTCAAATTCCATACCATGATCTTCTTTTCCCTTCTTCTTTCTTTCTTCTCTTCTTCTTCTTCTCTCGTTTTTCTTTTCTCTTTCTCAAGACCAAAATGAAGAATATTTCTTTAGTCTTATCTAGATTTGATCTTGTCTTCTTTTTTGAGTTAAAGCCAATGTTTTGGTATCATTTTTTAGGTCCTCAAGTTTCTTATTCTTACTTTAACATACATATTCTACTTCACATATGACATTATTAAATTATGACCCTTGATCTGATTTAATAAATCATCAATTACCATAAACTTTATCATAATAATTCAGTTTTCTTGAATTATATTATTTTATATTTATTTATTTCCGAAAAATATACTTTTACTTTTTATTATACCTAAACATGTTATATCATTGTTGAGCAAATTTAGGGTATTCTGAGATATCTTGTCTTTGGTGAATGGAATGGAGGTAGAAGCGAGGTGTTCGAGACGAGGGATTGCGATAAGGGATCCTTCCATCCACTGCCTCTTTATCTTATATCTTGAGGGTTATCTCGATGATCAAAAGAATTTTTCAGATGAGGGCTCTTGCATGGGTGTTAGGTAAAAATGCAATTGGATCAAATTATTCTATACATCTTCTTTAGCAGAAGGCAGTTTGTTTTCTCCCGGAGCCGAGGAAGTTGAGTGTAAATATATGATGAAGAAACTTCTCCTCGATATAGAAAGCTAATTAGACTGAAGTAGAATTTTGCTAAATGGCATCATGTTCGATTCGAGCGTTATTTGACTTTTGCAGCTCATTTATCTCTATTGTAGTGTTTCACAGCCTAAATCTTGGAAGGTACTTAATTACTCCGCTTTCGTTGATTGGAAAGAAGAAAAGATGATATTCTCACATTAAAAACATGTGTGTGAAAGGGTCGAAATTTAGAGAACATACCTCTCCAGCGTACATGAGTCTTGATCAGTGAGTTGCCAATCCATTCCAACGTATTATATGAGTACCTTCATGATGCCTACCTCTATTCTTGATGAAATTCAAAGGATCCTTAATTCTTTCTGGTAGGGATCGCAAAAAGATAGAAAAGGTGGCATAAAATGGTTAGCGTGGGACAAACTGAGTGTGAAGAAAGCAAATGGCGGTATGGGGTTTCGCAACCTTCATTGCTTCAATATTGCTATGTTACGAGGAAAGATTAGTTTGGAGAGCTTTCTTTTGTTTTGATAGTCTTGTGCAAGATTTTCAAGCAATCTTTCCATAGGGGATTTTTAAAGCCCCTTTGGGTATAATCAAGCTTCTTGGTAGGGTATCTTTAGTCTTTATGGTGAAGTAGGGTATTCGTTGGTGAATAGGTAATGGTACACAGATTGATGCTTGGAATGATCCTTGGTTGAGAGATGATAGGAATTTTGAGTACAAATGACTCATAGTGCAGAGTTAGAAGGCTTGAGAGTTAGTGATTTATTGATTCTAGGTAGACTTGAATGGGATGTGGAGATCTTTAGAAGAGTTGTTGTGGCGAGGGTGACCTTGGCGATCAAATGTATTCCTTTGTCTCAATCGCTGCTGCAGGAATCGACCTGTTTGGCGTTTACAAACTTCAGTGAGTATGCAATTAAAGCAGGAACATCATGAAGTACTCGATTGTTGGGTGTTCATGGTGACTCATGAGGAAGGAGAATGGAGAAATATATGGGACCTGAAGACTCCTCCTCATATCAGGAATTTTTTATGGAGAATTTATAGAGGGGTTCTCCTTACCAAGTTACAACTCTAGTCAAGGTATAGGCACCTTTATGTTGTCTTTTTGTGACATGGCATAAAGAATGTTTGGCTATATCTTTATTCTTGTCCTTTTTATCTGTTGGTCAAAAGTTGAATATGTCCAGTTTGATTATTCTTGCTCATGCTCAATACCTCTTGAAAGAGTCTTGTAGAGTGGTTCTTTAAACTGATAAATACATAGAAAAAATTAGTGTTGTTCTTTAGGCTATATGGCACCAGCGTAATAATCAGTATTGGAATGGTTCTCATGAATGCGAAGGCAGTTGCGAGAAATGTGGATATTTGTTTGATTCGTTTCTAATGCAGAGCATTAAGCTAGTAGCAGTCATACCATTCTACGTTGCGGCCCGACATTTGTGGCCGACCCCCAACGGGTTTTGTCAAGTACGTATTGATCGTTTGTGACGAGAAAATTGGTTGAGGAATTGTGGTTTGACTCACAAGGCTTATTTTTGCATATCTTCAAGTGGATGGTATATTAATTGAGTTGGAAGCTTTAGGCAGAGGAAGCATTGTCTTGGATCAAGAATGCAGGTTCGTGAGTGATATTTGAATAAAGATTCGCCTAAGTTGTTCATGCATTGCGAAAGACTTCTTGATATTGCTTGGTTGGTGTTTTGATCAAAGAAAGATTATTTATCGCACCACGAGGCAACTTATTTTTCGGTGGCTTTTACCCAAGGCAAAGCAATCATGGTACCTCCCATTATTCTTGAGATTCTTATCATACATGCTGGCACATGAGTTTGGAATGGCTATTGTCTTCAGACGGGTTATGCGATGTTGTTATTTCTTAACCCAAAATTTGAACATTATTAAAAAAAAAAAAAGGATCATAGCATAGGCAATTAACTTTTGTCAAAAAAAAAAAAAAAAATCCATTGGCCAATAATGTGCTTCCTGCATTGAGATTATTAATAACAGAAAATGATGACAGTAAATTAGGGAGGTGACTCTTGAGGTGGATATTTCCAATGTTTTGCTCCAGTTGATCGGTCTGGATGGTTGATTGTCAATGCGATAAATGTCTGATACAAAATTGGCAGAAACGATTTTCTTGTATGAAAGTGAATGAGCCATTGAGCGTCGTTAGAGCTGTTGAACCACTTTCGAATAAGGCAGTTTGTTAAAGCGAACCGTTCATCCATCTAAATTTTCATAAAAGACCCGTTGGCTCTGGGCTTATGTTCTGCGTCATCTTCTATTCTAATAGTTTATGGCAACTTTCGATGTGGAACTTCGGGGCTTGCATTATGATTTATAATGGAAGAAAAAAGTTAATTCAAATCTTTCTATAAATATTTTTAAATGTTTATGATCATAAAAATAATTATATTATACTTTTGCTTATCCAAAATGTTATCTATAATATATTCATTATTTCAAATCTTTTTAATTTTTATAATCTAACAAAGCATTATTTTGAATTTTATTAATATAAATATTTTATGTATTTATATGTTTTTATATTAAATTATATTATTATGATATCCTATTTTTTTATAATTAAATTTTAAATATCCTTTTGATAATTTAAATGATATAAAATCGTTTTTCATACCTATGCAATATGTTATAAAAAAACACTTTTTAGTGCATAATGTGATATTTTATCTACAAGATTTTCTACTTCTTGGATGTTGATGAGATTTTATCGCGGTTTGGCTGTTGGAGAAGTTTTGTCGAAAACTTCCTGTCGATTGAATCAAAACAATTTAATATATATAAGGATAAAACAAAGATTACTAAGCAAATATAAACGGATATAGATAAGCAAGGCCGTCAATTAATTAGGAGTTAGAAATAATTCAAACGTTAGGGCTGTTTACCTCCGCGTGACAACGATCAAATAAGGTGATTAGATCATAACAATAAATAGGTTGACTTATGACGATACAATTTCAGTTAATTTCAATATATGCAGCCATAATAATGAACCTCTAAAATAGCCGTGATTGATATTATCATGTGTTAAACCAGCCAAGGTTTGTATATTAATGGAAAGATATACGGTTTCTCAATAAATGTCGTGTGATACAAATTATTTATGTTATTGTCTTTTTAGAGAAGAGATCAGCAATTTTTCACCAATTTATTTATAATAAATATCAAAACCCCCTTTGACCCGTATTTTTAGAGGTTCAATTTGAGAAAATGGTGGCGAATCAAACAGGGTCTGTGTTCAACTTTCGAATAGGCTCACTTAACTCATTACGACTTGGATAGAAACAAACCACACTAAATCATTTTGGTCAATAAAATTTTTAAAATTTATAACGACAAAATAATATTTTGTAATTATTAAAAATATTAATTTTTTTATTATGAAAAATATAAAATTGTTGTTATAGAAAGAATAATAGTTGTTAGATAATATTTTAATAAAATAAAATAATACTAATAAGAAAAATAATTTAAAATAAAATAAAAATATATAAATATAACTAAAATAATTTATTTTATATAATCTTATAAGAGCATGGAATAAGATATAAAGCATTTAAAAAAAACTTTATTTTACAAAATATAAAATTTGCTAAATTTTTTATTTATTATTATATTTAATATATTTTAATGTTGCTCATTTTAGCTTCCATTTAATCTGTATCTAGCATAGGGCCAAATTTGAGTTAGTAAGTGAGCCAAAATGGCCGATCCATTTTGGCTCCACGATCCTGTAGGCTCAGAGCCATTTGGTGGCAGCCATTTCACGGCCATCACATCTGACTAAACGAGCGTTGTGTGTCTCATATAATTGGTTTATGATGAGGCATTGAGGCCCTACAAATGAGTAGTAGCAAGGCTTTAAAAATAATATATAAAATTTCTATCTATCTTGACCGCAAAAAAAAGTCTAGCTTGGGACAAAGCTGGAAAGATTCATGATTGGATTTTTTTTATTCTTAACATTCTCACATACTATAAGGAGCAAATTACTATATGGATATTACAATTTTATGTATAAAGTCATTAAAGTAAAAAAAAAAACTTAAATTTCCAAACTCTTGTCACAGAACTACGACCTTATTCCTTTTACATTCAGTAGAATTAGCAAAGGAAGCCAACTAAAATAACTTCTAATAGTGGGAAAAACAATAATAACAGATACTACTTTGGTGTGTTTCCCATAAACTTTCAGTCTGAATGCATTTGGGCACCTCAGTATTTTTCAACACTAATAAAGGCACTTATTTCTTAAGAAAGAAACTGTCTCCTGATATAAAAAGTTCAAATAACCTATTGATTCTAGCTGGTTCATGAATAAATCTAGAGAACTTAACTTCAAGTTTTCAAACTATCTGGATTAAGTAGACCATGTAAAGGGTATTCATGAGGGTCGGAAATTTTAGTTTAGTCTGACCAATTGAAAATGATTCAGGGATCTTACATTGAGAATTCTGTAATGTTATTCTTCTGGCGTATTTGTTTGGCTTTAAATCATCAGTAATCCTGTGGAGAATTTTCAGGTATGCGGACCAAATAACTTTCTGAACACCTAATTCAGGAAATTTTTCCAGAATATTTCTGTTCAGTGAACTTCACAGAGTTGCACAAGTTTGCCAAGTTCTGGTGGATTTTGCCAGAAAAGCTTTCTTGTTCTCCAATTGCAGTTCAGTCCAGGCTGGTGGCGGTGCCCGATCTGGGGTGGTATTCTTCCAGTGAATTCATTGTTACCAAAATCAATAATTACTACCTCAGGCAGGCCCCATATCCCACTTGGGATTTCCCCTGAGAGCAAGTTTTCTTTTATCCTCAGCCTTCGGAGATCTCTACATAGAACAAAGAGCCTGAGCTCCCGGAAAACTTGTTTCCCAGGGCAGAAAGCCGAATAACAACTTCACTTTCATAAGTACTTGAGAAACCACCTGAAAACTGATTCTCTGATGTCCAATACTCTTCAGGGGAGAGAATCTGACCAAAGTTTGAGGTGTCTCTCTGACAAATTGTTTCTGTAAGTGGAAAAGCGTAAGGATTCATGTCCACAGATCAACAGGATTTCTCTGAAAATTGTTTTCAAATATCTGAGCCTTCAAATTCTTCAGTTGGCACAACATTCAGGCAATTTTCCACCAAGTAATTCCTGAAATAGTAATTTTATGCAAGGGTGAGGTTTTGACTCAGGTGGGGATCTCTCCGGATTGGCTAGATTGGCAAAGAGCTCGATTATGTAAAGTTTATGTGACAGTGGACTTGAGGGAAGTTACGAGATGTTGTGATCGAAGAAAATCAGTGATTCCATTGTTGTAATTTCAAAAAGGATTCTAGGATCTCTGCATCTCAACTGAGATCTCGCAGCAGATAAAGCTCTCAAAATTCTTTAAGTTTCGATACTCTCCGGGATCTCACCTCATCGTAATTGTTATCCCGAGGACAGAGAAGCCAAGCCTGTCAAATTTGTCACCCAGGATGGAAATGGACTGGAAGAAAGTTTATCATGATCACAGAATCTGCAAGTTTCTCAAATAAATAGATCCGGAAGAGTTCGATTAAATTAATGACAGACACATTCAATTCCCGAAGATTGATCATTTGTTTAATTCCACCCAGAAGATGTCCAGAAAGCAAATTTGTAGGAAGTACAAATAGGCTTTGGAGCTCAGATATCAAACTGGAGAAAGTCTCCTGCGATAGAGACTGATTGTCAAGTGAGATTTTGTCAACCAGTGATTGGATCATGAAACCCCAGAAAAATTCTACAAAGGAGGAATTCAAACTTTCAAATTGGCGCGGTGTAAGGGTCTTTGAGTTGTTCTTGAACCCGAAGGGAACTAACTAGGCAAGTAACTGGGAAGGTGATAAAAAGTAGAGGAAAAGCAGCTTAGCAGACAGAAATGGAGAAGGAAAATGGGTGTTTGGCCATTAGGAAAATGGTTATAGTTTTTCACAATTGTGGCTGAGAAGACCTGAAGGATAAAAAAAACATTTAAACAAATCATTACGACATTAAAAATAAACACTAAATGCAGTAAACATGTAGTGTATATATATATATATATATATATATATATATATATATATATATTAATTATTCTTCTATTTTTGATTAGGCCATGACAAAATAAATAAAACAAATCATTGCTAAAGGCTTTCTTTTCTTTCCCACGGTTTCTCAAGAACCAAACAGAGGATAACCTTAATTGTTGCGGCTGAGAATACAACTCCAGTCATGTCCACGCATGACTATATTGTAGAGTAATAAAATAAAAACATGAATATATAATGGAAAGAAAATTGAATATACCATGTGTTCATATATTTGATAATTAATTTCAAAATAGTATCATAATTATACGTTTAGAATTTCATATTTAGATTTAAAGCTACATTTACTATTTTAAGATTTAGGATACAAGATTCATGTTATTTAGAGAATTTTTGTATTAATGTTAAATAAAATGTTTATCCATCTGCTTTCGCATCCTATATATTTAGATTTATGTATGCTTAAAATTCTTTTTTTCTTCGTTGATAATCGAATCTTATGTTATCGGGTGTGATATTTTCATGAATTTTCCTACTGCCATTTTTTTATTAATTAAAGAGATACACATTACTTTCCTTACACTGAAAGATTTCTTAAAGTGTTAATTAGATTTGGAGTAGTTCTTATTTATCATTATTATTACTACTATTATTATTGTTGTTATTAATATTATTATTTGTTTTGGTCTTTCTTCATCTAATTAATTTTGAGTGGTGCCGTAGTTGAAAATTCATATGAATAATTTTCATTTCTAATCATTTCTCAGAGCAACTATGAGCCATTCACCAATTAATGATTAAGAGTAACTTTTCAAATAAAAAAAAAATGATTAGGATTAAAGGTTTACTTTGGCTTAATTTTGTTCTCAAGTTTTTTTTTTTCTTCTGTTTCATTTTCTCACCTACCAAACAGAATTTTAGCATCAATAGTTTAGTCATTTCTTCAATGCATTATTGACTAAATTAAAATTAAAAAAAAAGAAAAAAGAACACTCTATCCAAATAGAAAGGTGAGTGGATTAATTATAAATTATTTATTAATAGATACGTTGCCTCATAAGCAAACTAACTAATTAGCAACTAATCAACTAATTGCAACTTAAGTTTAACAAATTTCTAACTGAAATATATATATAATACAACCAAGAATAACAGATGATCTAAGAATTTCTCTCAGAAAGGACCTTTAAATAGGGTGAATTTTCAACATGTAATCCAAAAAGAAAATGAAAGCAAAGAAGTTATTCATGACTTTGATCTGCTAAACTTCATCTTCATGTAGACTACTTAATTTCCAAATTAAAAAAAAATGAAAGAAAAAAAAATTGAAGAAAAATAAAAAATAGATTTAAACTTGTTTTTCTCTATTATATAAAGAATAAGAAATTTAAAAATATATAAAATTTTAAAATTTTGATTATATTTGATTTTCCTCATTAGTATTTTCTCAAAACATGAGCAAATATTTTTTCCTTAATATATTTTAAGAACAAAATTTCGTTGCTCATAAGAACACCAGCCTCATCAACAATCAAAAAAAATTCGATTCACATTCTGAAAATAAAATAAAATAAAATATTTGAGAGAAAGAAACACAGTGTGACGAAAAGGATAAGCTGAGAGGAACGATTTCTTGCTGGAGTAGAAAAACTATAAAATCGAATAAAAAAGAAAAGAAGAAAAACAAAGCCAAACAAAATCAGAGAACAAACTAAACGAATCTGAATATATGTGTAGAAAAGAGGAGAAAAGGAAACAAAGAGAGGACCTGGAGAACTGCTGCAGAACTGGTAGAGCGACCTCAGCGTCTCAAAGGACTGTGAGAGCTCATAAGCTTTCTTAAGAACATTTATTTTGTTCTCTATCCTTTTCAAGCTCATAAAAGATTCGGAAACTTGTGTTTTACTCTATTGATTTGTGAATAATTATAAAGAAGGTATAAAAAATATAAAATATATATGTTTGTCTGATTTAAAAATAAAATAATTATTTGTTATGTTAATATTTGGTATTCGTAATAAAGGTATGATATTGTTTATAACATTAAGGTGATTACTTGTGTTTTAGCCTTTTTTTTTAGTAATCTTGGTGTTCGTCCCCAGTTTTAAACAGCCCCGTATCCGAATAATGAAGTTAATAATTAGATACTTTCTCATTGAGTGTGGGAGGCTAGAGAAGTAGTAATGAGTGAAATGACACAAACAGGACCAGGTCATTCTTATAGCGAGTTAAATAAAAGATTTTGAATTAAGCGTAATAGCGTGATCATTTGAAAACTCTTAAGTAGGAAGAAGAACACAAAGTTGAAAGTAGAACACGATTATTTTCAAAAAATAGTAAACAAACACGCCAAAGTTTTCATTTGTCGAGAAGTAAAAGCAAGAACACATAACAAGAGCAGTAGGTAAAAAAAGTGGGAAGAATCCAATCCAGTCCCCCACTCTCTCTCTCTCTCTCTCTCTCTCTGTTTTCAATGATGAAGAAAGTGGGTCAAATCTTTGAAACTTGTACTATCATAAGGTCACCTTCACTGGGATCGTATTATTCTCATTCAAATGTAGGGTTTTACCAAAGATGAATAACGACAATATGTAATCTTCAGGAATCCTCTTTTTGAGACGCATTAAAAAAATCATGCCACGGCACGCTACAGCGACCAACTTATTTAGCTCTAAGTATGATCAACTAGCAACAGTTGTCCCTATAAAAGGAGAATACGCACAAATTCTAAAAGATATTCCATATTGAAAAAGAGTGGCTGACATACACACAATATGCAATGTGAACAGCTCATCGGGTCTAAATCAAGTAGTAGAGCGTTTATTGTTTCAATCAAATATAAGACATATGGAGGGGTTTCTAGATTAGAGTCCCGGTGTTGACGTGTACTTCCTTTAAATTAAAAATGTATTCAACAAGCAGCATATTGGGATAAAATTTTCATTTAAAAAAATATATTTATTTTATTTAATTGAAATATCAAATTTATCTTTTATTTCTTTTTACTAAATTTGTTTTAAAAATATAATTCAAGAGTTAAATCCCAGCACAAACATTTTAAAAAAGTGATTTTGTAATGAAAAATAAGAAATCATGGAATCGTGTTTGAAGCGAGCAATTCGAATAAAAGAATAGTTATAAGAGAGCATTGAAATGGGGTTCACGCGTATTTTAAAAAGCGATGTCGAGCAATGCGCAATTTTTTCTAAAGTTTCATTTATGGTTTTTGTTTTTCCAAATCTATATGTAAAAGATTCCACTCTTCTCACCATCTTTGATGGATATTGATAGAATATTTGTTTAAAGGGGAATCAAGAAGACGATAAGAACAATATTTTTTTCCCTTTCTAAATAATCTTATTATTATTTGTTGGTCATTCTTGAAATCAAAACCCACTAAGCATTCAGGCCGTGGTCCATTTTTGGATAATTGATGGAATGGAGAGTGACAGCCAATGAAAATACCATTATAACCCATCAATAAAAGATTCCAAACTACACACAGGTTTTTAAATATAAAAGCTCAAAAATATTGTTTTTGTATTTGAAGCAAATATATAAATAAAAACTTAAAAAAAAAATTGTGACTTTTATAAAATATTTGCATAAAATCTTTTAGGTATTATATGATTTCATTGCTTTATATCTAGTACTACTAATAAATTTAACTTACATACTAATATCGTTTCTTTTATATTCATTCAACAACTCCAAATTTAACTTAGTTCGAAATTCATGTTTTAGGTTTAGTAAGATACTTATTTTCCAAAAATCACTTAGTTTATTAAACCATTTATATAAATCATAGTTTAGTAAACCCAAATTTACTGTCGATGCAGCCTAAAGTATCCATGAATGAAAGTCGCAAGATTAGACTAACTAGAGAGGTAATATAATTGGATGCATTCAATTTAAAAAAGTTTGAAAGCAAAAGGAACAAAGTGGTCCAAGCGCAAGCATTGATTGAGGCAATTGGAGAGCTATCATCTACCCTCTTTTTGGATGTATTCAACCACACTACCAAAGCAAGCTTCCATATACCTTTTGTTTGTGTAAAAGCCGTGAAATCTTTGTGGTCAAACTAGTAATTTCAGCCTCCTACCCTACCCACATTAATTTCCTTTAGGTCAAACAGAATTAGTTTATATTTAATTGGTTTCATTTATTTGCGAAGCATGTTTGGTAATTAAGTTTAGAAATAATTGTAAAGCTATAAAGATAAAATCGCTGGTTCGTCGATTTATAAAAATAATTATGTTTTGGGGTGTAAATTGTCATATATCTTTATCTTCTTAAATTATAGGTCACTACGCCAGTGCATGGGTGCTGTCAGTATAATCGATGTCGGGGTGAGTGCTTATGGTTTGATAAGGTAATCTTATGTAATGGGCGCAAACATAATTTATCATTTGTGGGGTATTTGATGTATATTTTTGCATTTTTACTGCCTTCTTTAATATATTTTATGCCTTTTGGGAAGAATGTAAGCGCTTGGAAAGAATTGATTTTTTCTAATAGAAATGGCCAAAGCAATTAATTTCTTTGATATAGTATAGGATGAAAAGCTGAAATTTTTATAGATGTCGGATGATGTGGAGCGCCAAAAATTAGTTTTGTTTAAAGTCATCAAAATGTAAGCGATGGTTGGTTTAGAAGTTTTAGAATATGCTGGTGAATAAAATATAAGTGAAAAATAAAAATAAAGGAAAATAAAAATTGAATCGCCACCAATCATCTATTTAAACAAGGAAATGATTTCCTTGGTTTCCAGCATAAATATTATAAAAAATGTAGATTTATTGAACTTAAATCCATTTATTTTGTAATTAAATATAAAATCACTTGATAATATAAACTTATTACCTTAATATATTGGAATTTACAACAGTTGTTGCACAGTGGGACTTACATAACCCAATACCATACTTTGATTTTGCTACTTAATCCAGGCTTGAATCCTTATAGAATGGTATAACCTATGTCTAAGTAAATAGATGCAAAAAATAAAATCTATAATTTAAGAATTAAATAATTTAAAATTTTTTAAGGTTTCAACTAATATAAATATTACTTGGACTTGGTTTCAAATGATAAATAAGTGGGATGAATATTGGAATGGGCATTTGGGAGGAGTCAAAGTGGTCTTACATGGAACATGGTACTCACCAAGCAATAATATGTAAAAATGAATAAAGTAAAAAAAAGAAAAAAAAAAACTAATATAAATATATTTTATTACTTTTTCTTGAGTTTAAAAATGAGCAGAATACAAAGCGGTCATTTATTTTATTTTTTTTGTTTCTCTTTCCATTTCTCTTTTTATCTTATGTTACAAGAAAATCCTACAGAGAATAAATTAATTTTGTTATCTGAGTAAAGAAAGACACAGAATAGAGTATAAAGGTAAAAAGTTGGAAGATCAACCATCTTTGATGGGCACAAAATGTGCTATATAAAATGTGTCTTATGTATATAGTGCATGTATGTACTCATTAATAAATGAAAATTAATTATCGTAAAGGGATTGGGATTCTTAATCTTGAAATTAGAATAGTCCTAACTGTTGGATTAACACAAAGTGTGAAGTTAAAATGAAAACAAACTAAACTAAATAAATCACAGACTAAAAAATTAAGCCCAACATACAAAGGGGAAAATGTAAATACAAGAAAAGAAGACTAGGGTTTTTTGATTTCATCTAACAAATTCCTAGCATTTGAGGACTCTACTTATTTCCCAATGATGATAAATTATATATTATTAATGGGTGGATTCACTAAGTACATAATATTCTTTCTCAAGCCAATAACAATTTACCCTATGGAAAAAAGTTCTAATGTATCTTTCACATAGACCATAATAGCAGGGGATCGTGCATTTTAAACCGATAAGCCATATAGCCTGAATATCTCTATTCTGTATGGTGAGCTTTGTGACATTAAAATTCGGTTAGCTTCAACCACCATTGTTTCTCAACCTCAGGTGGGTCTAAATTATGTTAATGGTGATTTTATCATCAACCAAACATTAGGAATTGAATAGAACATTCAATATATAATAAATCCGAAACATCAAGATTACAATCCAAAGTTTAAACATCGGATTTATTATTTAGACTACTGACCTAGAGAAAATGGGTTTAGCTCATGGAAAGGGGAAATACACCATAACAATGAGAAAAGGAGGAGATAAAGAAGAGGATAGATGAGCAGACATTTTCTTCTTTTAGAGACAACTCTCCTTATTCTTCTTTTTTCAAGGCCAAAAATCAATCTCCGAGAATGTTTTTGGTTAGACACTTTAGGTTCAAGGCATCTCCCTTCTTGTCTTCTGGCGGGTGAGCTTCACAGAGCTCCCTCCCAGGAGGCTCAACAGTGCGTGGAGGGCCCCTTCAAATGCCACTAATTTCTCTTTTAATGGCCCGACCTTGAAGGAGTAGTGGATGGACTCTTCACATTTAGACAGATATCAGGGTTGGCAGCATGGTTGGGTTTTGATGCTACGGTGTGCCGAAAATGGGGATGCGGAACAAAACACGCTAAAAAGTGTGGTGAATACACCACGATATCCGGAAATTTCATGCTACGGCGGCGAAAACTTTTTTGCTCACTTGTGTGACCCGACACCGCTTTGGAGCTTTCCTCCTGCGCTTCTCGTGCCATAGAAGCACGTCTTGTTGGGACTCCAGTGGAAGCAATCTTGGTGTCTATGGAGCTTAAGGGTGTAGGACTTAGGTTTGAATACCACAGATAGAACACTTTAGGGGATGATGGTAAATGTAATATGCAAAGTGTATTGCCAACTGGTCAGATTTTGAGCACTCTTCTTCATTCTTCCAAAGCATGGCGGATAATTGGGTTAGTCTAAGTGTTTAGGATGTTTTGGAAGCTTGGGAGTCTTCATATCTATAGCATACAAAGATTAGAGCCATGGGAGGTCTGTCCACATGGAATTAAGATTAACACAGGCCTATAGTGAGCTGCTGTGGGATGTTGTTGAATTTGGGTTTTGGGATTAAGGCTGTGCATTTCCGCTCAATGGTTGGTCTAATCCCAAAATTGAGAAAAGAGAGAATCATAAAACTTATGTATCTTTTCAGGTTCATAAAGAAAACTGACGAAGTAATGAGGATTAAGGAACTGAGGAACATTTGGGGGTGTACTCTATCTTTACAACTTAAATCTTTGATTGTCTCTGGGAGAAGCAAAGGAAAAACACACATATATACAAAACAAGTATTCAAAATAGACAATATGAGTAAAGGAATGAATTGCTAGCAAAGCAAGCTCTGAGAATACCATGACAAATTTCCATGGAAGCTTTAATATAGCCTACTCTGGGATCCCAACACATTTAAAATCTTTAAAGACAAGAAAACTATGCTATTTCTGTTATGGTGATCAAGGCAAGTTTGCCTCAGTTTTCCTCTGATGGGACTCAGCACTTGAGAGCAAGGTTGTGAAAATGGTGTGCTATATCTCAAATGTAAACGGAGAGTTTCCAAGACACTTTTCAACAAAATGCAAGCCAGACAGGAGATGTTCAACAGGAAATAACGGGTTGAGAGCACATGTTATTCAAGCGCACAAAACTAAAAGTAGAATGCAATGCTATGAGCTTTCTAGAAAAGTGTCCATGTAGCGAGGATCGGGATTGGTGACTCCCCACAGTGGTTAAGGGCCAGGGTATTAAAGTTTCCTGGTTTAAGATGGGGAAAAACTGTGGAAGAAGAGCACAAAGCACCTATTCTGAGAATGAACCCGAAATAACCATTCCAGATGCAATGCTAGCTCAAATCAACCCCCAAAGAGACAAGGAACATGCCTTGATATCCACGCTACATTCGACTATGTCGGGAACTGCTCGACCAAGCTGGCTGCACTGATATTTCTTTGTTTGGAGCTTGAACCTAATAGGCGGGTTTAGTCCGGTTTCTCAGCCCCAGTTGATCGGTTGAAAGAAGTTTTCAAAAGTTGCTGAAGAAACCTTTACTCCACGAGTCAGGAATCCAAAGAAAACTCCCAATGGTGCAATTCCCTGCTCTTTCTTCGAATGGGTGAAGAATGGAAGCACAAAACAAACAAAGGAAATACCAAAAGCGCTGTTTGGGACTTGGGCATGTTGAGGGCTGGGTTGGTTTGATTTCTGAACGGATGACATTCAGAAAGATTATCAAATTTTTGGACACATTCTTATGAGTGTCGGGGAATCAACAAAACAAATGAGAGTGAGCTCGACTACGAATGACTAAGATTAAAACACAAACAAGCAAAGTACCCAGCTGTACATTAGGCCAGTGACATGGAACCCGATGAACAGTTTGGTTCGGTTTCCCCCAGCCCAGTTATCCGATTGAGAAAAGATCTAAGAACTTTTTAGAACCTTCCTCACAGAGTCAGGAATCCAAAAAAACAAACGGAGTACAATTCAGGCTTGGAATGATACGAATCGGAGCCACGCTGAAGCAAGCAAAGTACCCCAATGTTGTTCGTGAAACAGGGACCCGATAGACCGGTTGGATTTGGGTTTCCCAACTGGTCCAACCTGTTGAGAAAAGATCTAAAAACTTTTCAACACCTTTCTCATAGAGTCAAGAATCCAAAAAACAAGCGGAGTGCAATTCTGACTCCGAATGACCCGAAAAGCAGGCCTGAAGCAAAAGTACCCAAGCTAGCTACGTTTGTACCAAATAGAACCCGATGAGGCAGAATTTGGTTCGGTTTCCCAATATCCATTCGGTTGAAAAAGACCTTTACAAAATTTTTTCCCAGAACCTTCACTATAGAGAGTGCAGGAATCAAAAAAAAACAAACGAATTTTAATTTTGACTCAGAGCAGCCAGGATGTCTAGATACAAATAAAGCAAAGTACCCCAAGCTATTGTTCTAGAAAATAAAACCCGATGAGCTTAGGATGATTTCGGTTTCCCAAGCAGGTCGGCCGATTGAAAAGATCTCAAAGCTTGTCAAAACCTTCACTAACATGGTTAGGGTCAAGGAAGCGGAGTGTAATTAGAGCTTAAGATGACTAGATCATTTCGTGTAAAAACCAAAGTACCCAAACTCAGTATGCAAACAGCAAAGGCAAAGAAAACATAAAAGCAGGAGAAGCATATAACTTTATAGGATTCACGGCTATCCCCCATTTATTCTTTCTTTTTGTTTCAATGAAATAGATCTCCTCTGGTCCAATGAATCTGCGAGAAGATCTTGGAACCAAGTATCACCCCCCCCTAGAAAAATGCTAGGAAAAAAAAAAAAACCCCTTCCTTTCTTCTTCCATTCATAGAGGCTTTATGTCAAAACTACCTCGACCTCTGAACCCACCTTGTTCCTACCACTTTCAACTGCGGGGTGGCTCACCGACTGGGATACACACCCCCATTAACGCTCTTATTCCGAAGAGACTAAACAACCTTTTCAATTTTTTTAGTTTGCTTCACCACTAAGAATCCATATATGGATTCATGGTGGGCTGAAGGAACAACCAGGCTAAAATGGACCCACAATATTGCCTAAGGGTTTGGTCCCCGGAGCTTATGGGCACGAACCATATAGGATTTGGGCTCACAAAATGCTATTTCGACTAAACAGGTTGAGCGGGATGCCCGACAAGTTGGCTGGTTGAGGAAGTGTATAAGGGCTGACCAGAATGTTCCACTGAAGAATAAGGGGCCCCAAGAAAAAAACAAAAAAAAAAGGTTTAATTCACGAGTTTGGATGAGGGAGATATGATCAAGCAAGGAGAGTGCTCTCATGAAAATCACCAACAATATTGCATAAATCTTGCCTTGATGAACCAATCAAGCAGGTTGAGGTCAAACGAGTTGACAAAAATTGCATGAATTTTTAACATAAACCTCCTTGGCGAATAAGGAATCCAGCGCAAAACAAACAGCGCATGAAATTAGAGTTGGACATGAAATGATGAAACAAACTCAAGTGCTCCAATTTGACATACTTCCTAATAAACTTGATTGAGCCCTAAAGCAGGGGCCAAAACAACCTATGGCTGAAATGCCCGATAAAAAAAAAAAAAATCGCCACGATGATACTCCGAAGTGAACTACATACGCTCCCGATGGACCACATGCAAACCCACTTGAGGCTCGGCATGACCCAAGGTTAAATGGGGCTAACGATTGCCTTTTATGGGGCTGGAGTATGGGTGTGTATGACGTATAGGATTCAAAATCTTTGGAGTGTTGTGGGACAAAATTGAGGGTGGTTAAATATGCCCCTCTTTTGTAAGAGTGAGTTGTGAGTGCGAAATGCAAGCGATGCAAAATTGAAATGCTGCTCTAGTGAAGAGAGACAAATGACTGACAATTTTGACCACACCCACCTGAAGTACTAAAGGCTAACGGAATAGAGTAAGCTTTCTTGGACTTTAGAACGTGAGCATGAATTGCAGGAAGATAGTAATCAGGAGCTCAAATGCAGGAGAAAGAATAAATGAGACAGCACTAGAGAAGGGTTTGAAGATCTTGGGAAGGGTGGGAGGGGCACGAGAAGAGTAGAATCATAGCAAGTCTCTAGGAAAAGTAGATTCGGGGCCGAGGTGTTGGAAGGTGGAGATCAGGAGTCTTGGAAAGAGTATAGAATGCAGGCGAGTGCGGGAAAGGTGGAATCACACAAGTTGAGTCTTTGGGAAAGGGCGGTGGAACAGTCTTGAAAGATTTGAGAATCTATGATCTTGGGAAGTGAAATCTGGGTGATGCAGAGTGTGGAATCGGGCCAGTGTCGGAAGGTGGGATTAGGGCGAGTCTTAGAAAGGTGGATGCGAGGCTACGAGAGAAGGGTTCGAATTGAATAAAGGAAAGGGTAGAATTCGGCGATCAGGAAATAATGGAATTCGACAGAGTCTCTAGGAAAGGTGGAATCCAGTCTCTGGGAAGGGTTCGGGTGAGTATCGGGAAAGGGTGGGAATCAGAGACAGAGTCTGAAAATGGAATCCGTGAATTCATAGAAGGGTCCGGGTGAGTACCGGGAAGAGTAGAATCAGAGGCGAGTGTTGGGAATGTGGAATCTGGTAATCTGGGAGGGGTGGCAGGGTGCGGGAATGTCTTGGGAAAGGGGAATCAGAGCAGTGCCCAGGAGAAGGGTGAAGAATGGGGTGGTAAGGAAGGGTAGAATCTGGAGGCTGAGATCTTGGGAAATGTGGAATCTGGGCAAAGTCTGGGAAGGGTAGAATTAGACAAGTGGGAAGGTGGAGTCGGTTGAGTAGGAGAAGGGCAGGGTGAGTCTCAGGGAGAAGGGCCAGGAAGAGGGTGGGAATCGGGCGGGTGGGAGGGCCACCAAACTAAGATGGATAGGGGGTTGAACTAGGGCTCCTAGACGCCTAAGGCGAGTGTGGATGCCTAAAACAGAGCACAGAGCGAAATGGGAGACTCGGGATGCAGCATTGAGGAATGCCGACCTTGATGACAAAGGGTGTACTTACTGTGTGATGAGTGCGATAAAATGACAAGGAAAGATCACCAAAACACTAATGAGATGGAAAGGTACACTTACGTAGGACAGTCTACACAAGAATGTGATAAAATGTGAAAGGAAGGGCTGTATACAATTACAGGAGTATCAATACCGTAATCCCATAACACATGTGGGAGACTAAAGTCATTTGAAAACATCATAATCATTCATTTGAAAAATCGTGTGTTTGTTCCATGGCGCATCCCAATATCACAAAACTAATATAGAGGTAGGCCCGGTGTGCTTTATCGATATCTGAAGTGCCTCGATGAAAAAGACTGAAATAAATTTATGAAGACCCGATCGTCGAACAAAGTGAACAAGACAACATATGCGGTGTGTGACGGCGTGCACCCTCTTGGGATCAACGGAATATCGCGTGGATATCTGACGCCACTGAGCTGTACTGGCTTTGTTGTATGAAGAAACGCGTGTATGACATACTCAAACTTTGATGCCGGTATCTCCAGTGAGTGTTTTGCTCAAAGTGTACATCACCGTGAAGACAAAGACTGCTTAGCATGAAGAAAGGATGGGGTATGCCCTAGTGTGAGCGTGTGCAATATCAAACTAAACTGAAGCTATCAACGGTCCCAATTCTTTGTATCATTTATATGCGATCATGGACACGATGCGAAGCAAACCAATGGAGAGCAAATATGTGACCTGTCTCGAACGAGGAGACACATCGGCCTTCCGTGCCAATCGATGAAGCGAGAACACTGTTCATATAAAATGCTTACCGTAGCAAACAGAATCTCGTGGTCTCGGGGTGGTCTTACGACTCGGATCATATTATAAGTTTAGAGGTGAAGGAATTGAAGAATGACATGATGGGAAACAAAGGCCTAAATACCCGATGAGTATGCAATTACATTAACCTGATATCTGATGTAAGGATATGGGGCGTTGAGGTGACAAACTCAAATAAAGGATGAACGATGTTAAAGACAAGTGAGTGCGAAGGACATTTTGCTTAAGAGCGGGCGGCGATCAATAAAGGTAGAAAGAAGATTGAAGGGGATAGACAAATGATGGATATGGATAAGGAAACAAAAAAAATGGAGATGGGTTGGTTCATCTGACAGTAATGTGACCATGTGAACAATAATCCCGGGGCAGCTAAGTCGGAAAGCGAGTCAGCATGGACTGGGGTGATATGACTGTTAATGATCTGAGGGTTTGGTGTGCAGAAGCAATCTAAACCTCATTCTGATAATGTTGCCCATATCCATGAAGAAGAAAGATGCGTACAGTAACTCTCACCCAACTTTTCGAGGAGAATAATAAATCTCTCGAACCCAAATGACCTTTGATGATCCTATGTATATTAGAATACCCAGGCTCAAGCTTTGGAGAATTTTTTTTTTTTTCTGACTTCACAATGCGGGCGAATTCCATGCAGCTGCAATCTGGGCAGCCAAGGGCACTGAACCTCACGTCCCAAATGGTCCCTCCAGCTTCAGGTGTCCGAATCAAAACCTATAAGGAGACGAAGGGTGTGACAAACTGTTGGTAGTTACGGGATGAGAGCACGTCATCATCACACAAGGAGATAAAAAGTGGGGAGAATAGATGAGATGATTGGAAACTCAAAAATGGAGCAGGATGTGAGGATTGCGGAGAATGGAAGAAAGAAACGACGCGATGATGCGAGAAAGGAAGAAGTGAGAAGAGTGTTTACAATGCTCATGATGTGCTCACGGTCCGGATTAATAGAAGAGGGGCCCCTGACCAGGTGGGAGAAAAAGTATACGAGAGGCTAAATGAAAGAATAGGCCATAATAAATTGGCTAATGGAGTACCTCGAAGGGCTACAGCAACGGATATCAATGTATGGGTGTGCAATAGGAATATGACTGCTCTATTAAAATGATGGCCACCCATCCTCTAACATGATCTCACACCTACAAAACCTCTTGGTGGTCCACATTGGCGAGCTCCCGCTGGCTGATTTCCATCCGGATAATGACGGGCAGCTCCTCACTGAGTGGATCTGGATGACATAAGGCTTACTCTGACTCGGTCGCTTTCCTCGGGTCATTGGTCTAATCCCGAAGGGACTTTTGAGGAATAGGTCACCTCTTTGGAATTTCTTCAGGCTTAACCACTGTTTTTCGGGGATACTGGTCATTTTCACCTAATACTTTGGTACGATCTGTTTTCCCTCAATCTCCTTTCATCGAAAAGCTCGCAGATGTAACAAGGTGAGCAGCTTCAGACTCTTATGAATGTCGATGCTCTAATGCTACTCTCAAGGATCCATCTCGGACTCAGACGACATTGCCTCCATGCCATACAAGGTAAGGTGTAGTGAGTAAATCTGAAAAGATGTCACGATAAACCCCACTGTCTGAAGGGGCTTCTCACGACCCGATATCTGAGAAAGTCCTCGACCAAAAATGGCACTTTCACCTCAAGGAAATCCTCTTGATATTCTTATTCGTGGCCTTAATTGCCCCATTAGTCTGTGGCACATGCGGATGATCTGATCTTGGATGCCATATCTGATGTGATATGTCCACCTTTTTTGAAATACATATCTCTATTAGAGAGCTCGACTCATGAGGGACCCGTATCGATAGATAATGTGTGATATGATGAACTTAGCCTGAATTAGATTTAATCGATTTGAAGTGAAGCGGCTTCCACCCACTTGGTGAAACAATGATAACCCGGGATGTACTCAGTGCCTGGGAGAAGACTGGGTGAGATCTTTCCAATAATATCAATACCCCATCTTAAAGGACCCGAGGGATGTGAGTGCATGAAACTGGAAGAGGTGGCATGTGTATGAGTCACTGTTGCATTTGACACTCACAGACGTCTCTGCCTGGCTGGAAATAATATGTCTTCTCCATGTAGTCTGACCAAAAGTAACGGTCTGATCTTACGCACTGGCATGTGGCCTCCCATGCGGGCCTGGATCTACATGAACCTCTCATTCACTCACGATGCGTAGAAGTGCGGTCCGGACATATTAATATGTAGGCCATCGGGTGATCTCTATAAGGGCATCCTGAATAACAAATCTGGTGGCGGCTTTAATGCTCTATCGCTGGCACGTGGCTATCTCGAGAGTGAGCATTTCCGCATATGACGAGGAAGGCGATACAATATCGCGATACCATGGTAAACTCTGTCTCTGCGATTCTGATATCTCGATCAAACAATAGTATTGAGTGGAACTGTAGACACGGTCTGATCGAAGTGGTCGCACAATCGCTCCCGTAGGAATCTCAACCACAGAAGCCAAGGTGGCTAACGCATCTACAAGCGATTACCTTGGGAGGAGCCATGCATATATCTGACTATTGTTCAGATCACTTGAAACGTTAGGTCTAAAGTAAGCATGGTAGGGCTTCAACTTCTCATCTCGAGTCCTCCAGATATCTTGAGTGCATTTGTATAACTAGTTGGAATCCCGTGGATCTTCAAGCGTCACAATGCCAAGATCCGGTGGATGCACCTGGGCACATATTTGCATGCCTCGTACTCAACAATGTGTCGTCCAGCAGGTGATTATCGGAGAAAAATACTATGGCGTGGGAGTGCTGGTGATCACCGCGTGGTGCGGTCTGCTGTGTTAAGATACGATACCAAGACCTAATTGATTGGTAGCACCATCCAGAGGCTAGCGTCTATATCTTTGGTCATTGAAGCAAATTGCTCATCGAGGGAAATCATAGATCAGTTGGTGCATCATCGGATCACGAGCAAAGAAGCGGATGATCTGACAATGCAGCTTCCCTTTCGCGTTCGTGTGACATATTGAATGTTGAACTGCATGCGGTAATACCGAACATCTCATGAGTCACGGTCGTAACTGGTCGGTCGACATAAATATCTCGAGTGGATCAATCGAGACTAAAAGTATGGAATACTCTATCACATAGTGCCTAATTCTCTTTGGGTGGCTTGAGCTGAAAGCTAAGCAAGGCGCTCGGTCATAAAATGTATTTGCACTCGCATTCAGACGCTCCTCTTAGATAATAGTGGCTTGCTCCTTTCTGAATCATCGAGCTAAGGGGCTAACATGCATCCCAAGCTATGTCGGAAACTAACAAATATAGACCGGGTCACTTGTTGTGGGAGAGCACTAAGGCGGGGAGAGAAGTAAACACTCCTTAATGTCTTCTGAAAGCACGCGATCATCATTCAGCTGGCAAAATTTGGTTCTTCCTTAGAAGGCGAAGATGAAGCTCGCATATGTACGTCGGTCCCAGCAATGACCTGGGCGATATGCATAGTGCGCACAAAGCCTCGATCTCTTTCTCGGATCCTCGAATTGGGCATGTGAGCATGGCCTTGATCTTTTGGATGATCTCAACCTTTATAGAAGCTCATGCAGTGTGACCCGGCAATTTCTAAAGATACCCCAAAGGTGCACTTGGGGATTCAATCTAAATATGTGTTTATCTGATCACTCTCGAAGAATCTCTATAAGGTTGCTAGAGTGATGCGCCTGCGCTTGGGACTTCAGCATCATGTGTCATCCACGTATACCTGACATCTGTGCATCATGTCATGGAATAGAGTAGTAAGCGGCCCTTTGATAGGTGGCCTGCATTTAAACCCAAATGGCATTAGATAGCGATAAGTACCCAGCAGTTGAAGAAATCTTCTCCGCATATCCTCTGGAGCCATTAAAAATCCCCGATTATACCAGAGAAGATGTCCATCCATGAAGACTGACTTAGGGTGCCCTGCGGTCTTTGATAAACTAACATATCGATGTGTGGGAGGGAAGAAATCATCCTTAAAAGTGACGCCCATTCAAATCTCGAAAGTCAACACAGACTCTATAACCTTTTCATCCTTTTGGAGCAGGGGATGACATGCTTGACTACTCGGGGATACTTTCATTCTGACGGGAAGCCAACAACACTGGGTTGCCGAATCTCCTCCTTAACCTTGAGCTTCATCGAGGGGTGTAGTCTCCTCGAATTTCTTCTTAGCCCGACCTAGCATGTGGTAGAATGGGTAGGTGATCTTTGTGAACACCAGTTCAGGTCGAGGCACGGCATGTCTCCTTGACCATCTTTGATACGTCCAGTATGACTGAGATGAGTTAATCAATCTACTCCTCATTAGGAGATAAGGAAAGAGGCGATCCTAATCTCCTGGGCTGATCGGTGCCCCCAAAATCTATGACTTCATATGCTATCGAGAAATGGTGTAACTCCTATCCTACGTATCGAATCACACTCACATTGACCACCCAGTGGGTCGTCTATTGTCTCAGCATCCTCGACATTAAATACATGTGCTGAGTCTTTGATGGTCACGTCGAAAGGAAAATCTTGACTTTTGAAACATACGATACTGAAAATACTCGTATCATTATTACCATCGGAAATCTCACGCATCAAGCGGGTGTGAGCCCGAACATAGTGTCGAAAGAAAAAGGTGGGTTATAGGTTGGGACTCCCTCGATAAACGGTATCATAGGTAATGCTCAGGTAGCAATAGTAGTCCATCACCCAAACTCGACCATAAATCGAAACATCAAGCGGATTGGACCTAGGTGAGGAAGCATGTGAGAATATGGCGGTGTCGATCATGTCCGTCGCGTCGGTCAGATCATAAAGTATCACATCATCGGTATTAATCATAGAAACTCGAACATGTCAAAGCATATTGAGTACAAAACATTACTGAGGATTTGGAACGGTGTGGATTGGCATGTTTGTTTGTTTCAAAATATGTTGGAAGGAGCCTCCATCATTATCATCTTTGATCCATGGTAGATCTATGATCGGGGACCTCCTCGGGAAAGCCTGCGAAAAACACACTTGCTCAGATCCAATGATGAGGGCAGCATCATGACATGGGTGGCTCGATTGGTGCCCCAGAACTGATGCGTGTCTGGGCTGATTGCTTGCGAGATCTGACCATCACGAAGCATGGTCAACTCCTTGTAAACCCGGGGTTGCGTCTAACGATCTCTGGTAAATAGTCGACGACTAAAGAAGAAGATGTATGAAATTGTCGAATGGGACTTGGGACAAGCGAGCTCTCGCTATCTTGGCGCCGGCATTGCCACATGTGTCATGCGTCACCCTCGAAGGAGTGTAACTGATGGCATGACGTAGTGATGGGGTGTGAAAGCAGACTTCGAGCGGCCCTTGCCCGGCGGTGATATAATCGCGGGCACCATGGACGCCCTGCCTTTCATCATATCGAGTACCAAAGTGTTGTTGTGCTGATCAAAATACATAGGTATCATGTCTCTATCGTCATCACTCAGCTGGCCGACACGGACCTCCTCGAAACAAGCTACCGGTCAGTGCGATCGTACTCAGCAGCTTGGCGATTTGCTAACGTTGGCTCGAGAGAGGGCATTAACAACATCTATGTCAGGCTGTATCATTGATAATGTGCCCCTAAGTGTATAGAAGACTTCACCTTAAGTTAAGTGTGATGGTATAACACCACGCCTCGTAGATCAATTGGCCCAGTGGGATTAAATGATGTTTGAATCCTGGAGCACGGAAAAACACACAGAATATGTGGCCAGGCCACAATATGTGACATGTGTAGTGAGGTACGATAAGCGTCGCACAGGTGTGAAGAGTCATGAGCACGGATTTGCATGTGGATGACTAAAATCGGGATGAGGTGAAAATCCCAATACGATAAGCGATAGCCCAATGAATGAACATTCGGGCGGAGGCCCGGATTGTTCACGAGACGAAAGTTTTATATGACTGAGAACAAGCAACATGGAGTGAAAATGATGAACATGAATTACAATCCACTCGGGTGGTAAATCATCGTCAAAAAAACACTATGCATGTAATACATCGGATTGTCAGGAAAGTCGGTGGATCCCCCAGGGTGGTAGCGATCAACTCAAATCGACTAAGAGCTCGATAAATGCGTCTATTTGTCTTTGGATGGAGCATTAAAACAGACCAGAAATAGACTGAGTGGTACTTAATTTGTGAAACATCTAATCATCCCTTTTTGAATCATATCTGGCGCTCGGTGCCGACCAAAGCGTGCATCGCGGGTGGGGAGGCAGACTGCCTCCCATATTCGTAACGTCCCGAACATCTCATGTCTTTTGGCCCGCGCTCCTCGGGAGCGGAATGAAGGAGTGTCATCGGAATGGAACGCAACAAGTATCGCAGCGTCTTGTTATGCAGTAGGAACATCATTTGGAATCAATCTAAATGGCACGGGGACCTCTTGACCATGGGTGTATCCTTAAAGTCTGAGTCTCATACAAACGGATTGTGGCTAGAAACTCTCCATCCCATCCATCTCATGAATATCTCTGTCTCCAACTCAATCGAATGTATACCACAGGGGTGAAGGGTACAACAAACCTAGTAAAATCGTAATTGGGGTGAGTGCATGGTGATGCTCGACAGCCGTCAACAAATCAACGAAAACCACGATCAATCAAGTCTTTGACAGCATGCCTCAATGACGAATATAATGTAACGTATTAAATAATAAAGATGGTTGGAGGTATAGATCAGTTTCTGATATCAGAGGGGATGAAGATGGTTGCATAGTGATGATGAGTGACGACCAGACCTGAATCCGACCTGCATGCCTGTTTGGGTCCCCACAAGACTAAACTTTGAAGTAACTCTGGAGTTGACTTCACCAGTTGTTCTGATGGGGACTATCTTAGTGATCTTGCCAATAATGTGGCGCCCAGTCCGGGAGGTAAGGTGTTACCTGCCGAAATCGGCAGCGGAATGTTCCGTGAATGTCGGGTGACGAACACTCTCTCACAGTGAGGCGAGAGTCTCCTTTGTGCGGGAGCTCTACCGAAGTGTAACACTGTCCCAAACGATCGATATAATACATAACATGAGTAAGCGGCCATAGGCCGCTTTACACGAGTACTCATGCGATATATTCGATTATATACAATAGTTCGAAGAGTTAAATTTACTCTTATCTGACATATATATTAAAATTATAAGGATTCACAATACATGTACTAATCATAACTAAATAACTTGACTTTGCGATGTCGACTCTAGGATGAGTACTGATGCCTCCCATTAAACTCCACATTTTTGAAATATAATATATAATTTTCAAACAGAATTGAGCTAATGCCTAGTAATTGGAATGCCCAAATGGGTTACTCTCCTTTAATTGCATGACTCCCAGTAAACACACATTCAAGCAAAAATACGTGAACACCTACTTGAATGTCTAAATATGAGCTAAACATGAAGCGATCCCAGAGTCCTCACTTGAACTCCCTCTATTGCACAAACCATGTGTGAAGAAACATTCTTTTTCAAAACAATTCTTGTTGTTTTGAAACTGTATCTGAGTGGTTGAAAATATGGGATTACCCTCAAGGAGGATGTTTGGAGAACCAACAAGGAAACAGTCATGATCTCATCAAAACCGTCAGATGGAAACCAGTCTCTGACCAAATTCTCCAGGAAATTCATCATGTGAAAATTCTTTAAAAATCTTTTGTTTTCTTTTCAATTTTCTGTATTAATAACTCACCTAATTTCTAGGCTACCTAATTACTTTATAGATACATTATGTCATTCATATATATACAACTTACATGCTAACCTGTAAAAACATGTACTATATATTAACATAATTAAAGCTTTTATAAAACATATTATGCATTCACAATCCATTACACCAAAATTAGGCTCACGTGGTGAATTAACAACCACAGAAGCAATTCGTTGGTTCTCTCAAACAAGACATTTTCTCACAAAATTTATTTTACGTGAACACTATTCACATGAATAGTGAAACCCCTCGAGGTTACTGTGTTCAGAGCTGCGCTACGTTTTCCACACAATTCCGACATTTCGACTCGTACCATCAAAACTGTGGTTGTTGCATAAAACCCACCTCTAAGCGCTGGCTTGTGACTACACGCATCCCAGCAGATTAAAAAATTTCCCTGGCTTCGGTCCCGAGTTTTGGGACGTCAGCAACGTTAGGCCTCGAGCCAACTGGCATTTACAAAGTACTTAAATCGGGAATAAAACAAGTAGGATGGAAGAGCATACCTCACGGAGTTTGTCTAAACTCCTCAAGCTAAAGACACGCGCGGCGAGCCTACGTGCGTGAAACGACTCCTTTTGCTCCAGAAGGAATTTACCGACGGTCGGATGCCACGAAACCTAGAGAGGATGATCTCTCTCTCACTCACAAAACACCACCATTTTAGCCTTTGTAAGAAATTCCCGCCTTGACATGTTTTTGCCTCCTTTCATTTTGGAGAAGAGACACTATTTGCTATTTTGTTTTATCTAACCTAAGAATTCCCAAAATGACATCTATGTCCCCAAGCTTTGGATTTTCGACATTTGGCACTATCTCGGTCATCCATTTCCATCATTTCTCTACTAATGAAACTTATGGCACATGAGTACATGTTATATGTGACTTTTGTCACATCAAATATCGTTTTCCGGCACCCGATACTCGGTGCCTCGAAAAACGTGCAAATCCGTATCTGCGACTTGACGAAATTAGGCGTGTTAGCGTTGGCGAGAGGCGATTCCAACGGTGAAATACAGTATCGTATCATCGGATCTAAGAAAATTTTCGGGTTTTGACCAAGATTACGATTTTTTCCATTTTTCCGGGAACACGAATTTCTTTTGGGTCTTCACGTTCTCCTCTCCTTAAAAGAGATTTAGATCGAGTACCTACAGAAAATCCTCATCGACTCCGCATGCATATGCAACGTGTACTACATCATGCATGTAAGCTGGGTGTTTAAATGGGCTTAAAGCTAATTGCCCAGCCGTCCCTAAGCAAAGAAGGGATAAGTGGCTGCATCGTGTCACCTCAGCGGCTCTGGCGTTATTATTCCTCACTCCATAGTGCGCCGTAGCACCCTCGCACAACCTCACGATCTTTAAGTGCAAAACCTGATCATGACTATAAGGGCATTCATTGGTCCTCCTCAGGTTACATCAATTATGTGGCTATGTCATCCCCCGATCCACCACATGTTTGGATCGGGTACTACTTAGGAGTATGGAGGCATAGGAAATACCTCGTGGACACACGACTTGTCTTTGGCGGTAACACGGCGTGGCAATGAGGTACCCTGCACCTGGTATCTGAAAGACCAGTGAACTGCGGTGATCTTTCCCTCAAACTTGCAGAACGACACTCCTGTTGAATATCACCTTGAGGAAGTGATCCCCGACCTCGAACTCAGGGTTGCAGTACATCGAGCATAACTCTTCCTGCTTTCAGGCTGGCCGGGTGAGAAGATCACCCCATGCAATATCAAACTCTTCCTTCTCTCGGAGGTCTGAATTAGATCGGGTTGGTGATGGAGCTCTCTGCACTCAGTCCCGACATAGGACTTTCAAAATGGGTGCCTCCATATGGTGCCATCCCTATATACTCGCCCCAGATAAGCATGGTTGTAGAAGGCGAATTCCACTATAGAGCAAATGCTCTTCCAGGCACACCCATATGATCCTAGGGCCAGCATGCTCATAGCATGTCCTCTAACACTACATATATAATCGCACAACGTGTAACCTACCACGACTCCTTCTTGGGTGATAGCTAAGCGCTAACATTTGAGATGCAATCTTGACATTATTAATGGGGCGTGCTCTGATACAATCCATGTCTGAAATGAGCGTCATATAGAGCCCTTGCATGGGTTCGACAACTTGCCCGATACTGTTTCCCAAAAGGTGTGGCCATCCCAGTCTCGAGTGCCTCACGAAGGCCTCCCTTTACTCGACTCAGTCGTGATGGCTGTGACCGTGTGTTTTTCATCTCAGTCACTCAGGCTTATCCTTTCAGCTCCCAGTCATGAGTGAAAACCTGACGTGTGTGTTTTCATCTCGAGCTGACATAACTCTTCGGCCTACACTTGAGCCTCTTACATCCATATAAATTTGGACTGTCTCCACCCGGGTCTCTTACCCATGAGAAATTTGGTTTCTCTGGTCTCTTACACCCACACGAGGGACTTTCGGATTTCTCCATGGGTCCTCTTACACCACCGCAAAAATTTAGGGATAGCTCCACTGGGTCTTTTACACCCTCAGTAGAAATTTGGGGACGTCTCCCAGGAGTCTCTTGCCCACAGGGAGGTCGGGATACCTCCGGTTCTGCCACCCACAGTCGGGATATCTCCCTGGGTCTCTTACACCCACCACGAAATTCGAGATATCTCGGGTCTCTTACACCCCTAACTCGAGGCTTCTCACCTTGGGGATTAAAGGCCTTCTTTGCCAGCCTACACACATCAATTTCTACTCTTCGTTTCGATTCGAACTATGAGTCTTCATTGGACATAATCCCAGACAAACTCAATCCGCATCTTTGAAGTGGTGAATGGAGAACATCTGGGTACGAACCACACACAGGCTTCGGCGTGATGTCTCACGTGCACATGCATGCAATAATGCCAAGCGCTGACACCCCGATCCAGGGGTCCACCGAGCGAGAGATCGTATGAGTCTCTAGCTCACATTCCAGGCCTATCAGGTCGACTCTCACCACACCCTAGGGAGGAACTTTTATCCACACATCTGGTTTCTCCTAAGGAGCTGAAACTTTAAGCCCGAATCTATCACATAAGATGCATTAATGAATGAATATGATGTATCGATTTAAAACCCTCAATTTAAAGAGTCTGAGTAGAAACGTGCACCACTGCATATCCAAATTTAATGCGGGCGGCTCAATCTGCGTACCACGAGATCTGCGCCTCTAGGACAATCTCGCCTCAATACTTGGTGACGTGAAATAACACATATAGTTTGCCTGGTAGAAGTCCGACTGTGAGTCCTGTGCGACCTCGGATACCTCGGCCCCTGGGTGTACACATGCTGTCGAGAAGGTGCTCGTATAACATTTTAAATCAGCCCCAGTTCCTCGACCCATACTAGGGTGTGGAGGAATGAAGCTATATACTCTCTTTGTTCTATTCTTTGGGGCTGCGATGTCCCGATACCACAGGGATCCTGTCTTTGGGGGATCCAGTATACATGCCAATTTGTCGCGAAGTAACATATCCGCCTGCTGACTAAATGCCCGATCAGCCTTTGTGATTCCACGAAGAGCTAAATGGAAGCGAAGTCTTACTGCCTCTTCCCGAACTAGAGAAGAGGCTGATCTTTCCCACTCTGCACTACCAACACCCACTTCTGAGGTGCTTGGGTCTGATCTCATGGTTGGGGCCGTCCCGACCATGGAGTCAACGTGTCCGTTGGAGGAGATCACATGATCACGCCTTTGAATGGACAACCGGTGACTATCAGATCTCCTAACCTTGGCCATATTCGTGTGACTTGTAGTCATCGGCCAGCGGGGTAGCTCGGGTGAATCTGACCCACGTGCTCATGTGTTTGTTCATTTAAACTCCGCCGCCGGCTCTGGAGACTACTGAAGACCTTATGCCTCGTAGTATCGGAAAATACTTGCCCATGGAACGATACGGAACTCTTTTCCCGTGTCATTGCCTCTAGGTATAAAGGTTGCTGCGTTCGCATACTTGGTCTCACCTCTGTTAGACGCAGTGGTCAAATCACTGGTCATGTCGAGAGGTAATCTACTATGGCTTTAACACCTTCTCGACTTGTATGGGACGCCGTAGTGCCTGCATGGATGATGTCTCCTCCCCACAATGAATGTCGGAGGATGATGTGCCACTAAAGCTCTGGAGGTTACTGGGACCTCCACGACTTATTTGGTAGTCACGTAGAGTAGACTCTGCGCATTCCCTCTTAGCCTCGTGAAGCCCTCTTTGGTCGAGCAACGGAGGGTGGGCTGCTGTGGGTCTGAGTGGACCTCCCTCTGTATGTCCTGGATCCTCGGCAGCCATCTACACGAGTTCAAGTGGCGAGTTCGACTTTCAATGCGGTATCTCTACGACTCAAACACGGCTGAGACATTTATTCGCACCCGAGAGCTTGATTCATATACTATGTACTGCATTTATATCTTGTCTTGAGACAACTAATTCACATGTTAAATCATTTTATCCCGCAAAAAATTTTTATTTTGAAAATTTCATTTTCTGAAATTTTGTCCCATTTTATTTTGATTTTATTTTAATTAAAAAAAATTTTTTTTCGAAATTTTTTTGTGATGAGCGATTGTCAGTGTGAGCTGAGGCGCAATGTGCGCGGAGTCAAAAAGCCCGGCCGTGCGCGACGCGGTGCGGCTTCGGCTTGTGTGCCGCACGAGGGCGGCGGCGGCGTGGCGCCGTGTCGTGCTTGACCCACGCCATATGGTGTGGCGAGACCTTTGGGCGGTGTCATGACCCCCACTGGTGAAGCCGTGTTCTGTGCCAGCGCCTACGCCCGCGTACTGCTGTGGAAGTGCCACGCGCTTGCGCTGCCCCTGCGGCGCCAGGCGCCCAGCCCCGCGCGCACCGTCTTGCCGTGGCGCTGAGCCTTCGATTCTTCGGCGCCACGCCTAACCTTTCCTCCTTCAGCTTGTCACAATACAATTTCATTACAAAAGGGTATGGCATTCAGGTTCTGCAATTTTTTTTTTTCGTTTCATGTTTTCTTCTTTTTTTTTCTTTTATTTCCAGCTACTAGAAAATAAAAAAAAAAAATATATATATACATTTTTCATTCTCAGTACTAAACAAATTTATAAAATTTATTTTTATTCACTTTTCTTAGGTTTACACTTTGTAAAACCTTAGAAAATGATTTTTTTTTTCATCTCATTTTTTTTTCTCATTTCCATCAGTAGCCTTCCTTGCTACTTCTACATGCAATAGCTTAAATAATGCATCCATACAACTCAATAATTTTATGAGTTCAATTTTAAAATTTATAAAATTTTATTTCATTATCCTATAGCCCAAATAAAATTTATTCAAATTTATTTCATTTATTTTCTTTGTTCGGTTCCATTGTAAACTCCTAGGATTCCAACACACCAAGTGCTAATTACCTAAGCACCCGATTCACGGCACACACATAACAATTCATATTGTACACACCATTCACAAATTCCTTCAATTCACATGATCAAGACTTTAGAAGCCACACATGCAGTGTTCTAGTTTTTATCCTAAAGTGCCTTTCTAAAGATAATCTCATACCTAAACTAACATCAGAACCACACCTAGTGGTGATGTTCTTATGACAACATCGAAGCCCTAGGTATTAGTATACCCTAAGCTGATATCAGTGTTTAGTGTCAGAAGGTCAGTTGACTACGGAGTCGACCGGCGAGTCTTGTGAATGTCGGGTGACTAGACACCTCTCACGAAAATCAGATGAGTCTCCTTTAATATGGGAGCTTTACCTAAGAACAAACTTGTCCCAAACAATCCAATATGGCTATAACATGAGTAAAAGGCCACTTCAGGCCATACACGATGCTCATCGATATATATTCAACTATATCTGATAGTTCGAGGAGAGTTTAAAATTTGCTTCTTGCTTCACAGCATATATTAAGGATTCTGGGTTTTAATACATGTACTACATCGCGCATACAACACAAAACCTTTAACTTAGACTTTCTTCGTTATTAGCCTCTAGGATGAGCGTCTCCACAATCTTAAGCTCTTTATTACTACAGCACGAAATAATATAATTCCCTAAACAGGAGTGAGCTAATGTGATAGTGGAATCACCTATGGTAATAAGTTCTTTCTCCACCTAAGTGCATGATGCTCACATGCAAGCACATTGACAAATGTCATTGATCTCCTACTTGAATGTCTAAATGACTCATAGACGATCAGGAGTCCTCCATGGAGCTCCCTCACACTTACTTCTAAATGTGTGAGAAAACATCTTTTTCAAAACAATTCTTGTTGTTTCGAGAGCTATCTCTTAGAGTATCGGTAGAAATATGGGACTACCCTCAGGCGAATGTGGTGGAGAGGAACAGCCGAGGCACAATCATGGTCCTCATCAGAAATGATGCGTTGGATGGAGTCTCCCCACCGTTCTCAGGAATTCATCATGTGAAATTCTTTTCAAAAATGTTTTCGTTTTTCTTTCAATTTTCATGTATATTGTGCACCTGAATTTTTTAGGCTACCACGAGTGCATGGGAGGCTGCATTATTCAATTTCACACAATATATATACAACACATGCTAATATATACTTTATCATAAACAATATATTAACATAATTAAAGCACATAAACATGTTATGCACATTCACAATCCATTACACAAGAGTGACACACAACGCGTGGGCTAGTGCAACCATGAACAATTCGATTTGAATTACTCGAACAAACACATTTTTCTCACAAAATTTATTTCATGAACACTATTACACTGTTAAGTGACGCCCTCAGGAAGGTTACTATTCACTTGTTCCTGACCACCTTAGATTTTCCACACAATTCAAGCATTTAGGCCCTCATACCATCAAAACAGATTTGTATAAAACCCACCTCTAGCGCCCAAGCGGTGACTGTCAGCGAGATCAAAGAGCTTTCCTGACTGCGGTCCACAGTTTGGGACGATCAAACTATTCAAGGCTTCAAAACCAACTCTAAGCATTTTACAAAGTACTTAAATCGAGAATAAAACAAGTAGGATAAAACCCCACACCTCTGTGGGTTTGTTGAAACTCCTCAAAACGACCGCATGAGCCTCGATGCGTAGAAACGACTTTTCCTTCTTGCTTTCAAAGAAGAATTTCGACGATCGGATCGCCTAGAGAGCCTAGAGAAGTCTCTCTCTCTCTCACAAGAAACACACCATTTTAACCCTTTGTAAAAATTCCCTTACCTTGATACGTTTTGCCTCCTTTGCATTTGGAGAAGAAATGTTATTTGTTTATTTTGTTTTATCTAACTTAGAATTCCCCAAATGACATCTATGTCTGACTTTGGATTTTAGACATTTGGCGCTACCGAGTCGTCATTTCCGTCATTTCTCTTTAAATGCGACTTATGGCCAGCGTGTGGATACATGTTATATATGTGACTTTTGTCACATCAAATATCTTTACGACTTGTAATTCTCGTTGCCTCGAAAAACACATGCAAATCTATTGTCTTAAATTTGACAAAATTCGGCGTGTTAGCCCAGATTTCACGGGGGCGTTCCAATAGAGGCGCGAAAATCTGAACATCATCAGGATACGAAAATTTGGGTTTGTAGAGAGTGGATTTTCTGCATTTTCGAAGTGGAATTTTCTCGGTCTTACAACGTGTGATACGAGCGCTTTCAGCTGGCAGCATATACTGGTTGTGTGGCGGATGTAGATAAGTAGGCCCGGCCAGTTTGATGTGGTGGCGGTCTATCTTGATCTGTTGTATCATGGTAGAAGGAGTGTCAGCCTTTCACAAGAAACGAGGAGGGTGACATGGGGACTGTGTGCATCATCTCAGTAACAGTGACATGATGGTGCAGGTCAGGCCACGGCTTCTTTACATGGAGTTCTAAAGGGATGATGCTTACGTAATCATCTAGATATGCCCTCCTCGATGCCATAGAGGGCATGTTTCAGATGATCAGAAGTACGTATGTGGGAAGCGATGAGATGCACCCCTGTGGCAGGGCTAAAGCTGCAATAATCATCTTGATACGTGCGCTCTGAACCATCTATAATATATGCAATCTTCTCCATCTAGCGGGAGATGAATGAAGTGATCGACTCATCTGGTCTCTGCCTGAGGGCCTTTAACTCTCTCCAGGATACTTCCACTACAGTATTAAAAGAATACTGTCTAATAAACTCCTTTCTAAAATTGAAGCTCATGTCACTTTCTACGCGCCTCGAATGGTCGATATTAATGATCTGACAATGGTACCTTTCGGTGATAGGAAAATCGCGATCATACATGCCTCATCAATATGTCACGCATAACATGGTTATTATAGCGCAAGTGAATGCGGAACTTTATCCTCATACCTCTTGGTATGCGACATGCGCGGTGTCTCGATTATGAAATTTACCCGCTGGAAGGTCATCATATCAGTCCCGACCTATAACTTTCAAGCTTCGAACACGATCCTACCGTGATCGCTGTCGATGCAGTGCGTGTATCGCTCAATGTCTGTGTAGGGGGCACTCACGAATGTGGTGCGTTCTGCCGATTGCACAATGCGGTACAGCCGCTCGGCCGCGTGGGGTTGATTGAGCAGTGAGTGGTGGTGGAGGTGGGGCGTATAGTCTGCGGTCGGTGGATTCGGATGATAGTGGTGGTGGTGGTGGGGTGTACTTGAGAGTCGCTCTGCCGAGACGCTCGCGAAATCGGCGATGGATTTGGGCGATGCCCGTGATCTGTCTGCGATATCCCGATATAGCATCGAGTGTTGCATGGTATCGTTAATCTCAACAGGTCGCGTTATGCAGTCGGCATCTTTTACTGAATTTGATGTCTGCTCTAATTGATTGTGTGGATCTGATCCTCTAACTTGACCCGCTCCCCAATTACGGTCGAGCTGCGAAAGTCTAGGTCGGTCTACCGATCAACTGTCGTATAAAAGGAAAGGGGCGTAATTAGGTCTATGACCCATCAAATACTGAAATCAATCGAATACAAATATGACCTGCGCAAAATCCTCGAGAGAATGCATTGACATGTGATGTGAACAACTAGGTGGTATATGAAACTAGGCGAGGATTACGACATGGTAATACCTTAGGGACAAGGTGGCTCGCGAAGCCCGACAAAAAGAGAAAAGCGATCCCCAAAAGCTAAATGATTGTACCCCAGACGGGATATGTAACCTAAGATCCTAATCGAAAATAAAAATGACACACTGGCCACGTATGTATCCATGAAATCCAGCTCAGGGCTATACATGTCTTCATTGCTCGGATATCCATCACTCCATGACTGCTCCCCGAACATCGGTACAACCCACATCTTTAGACCACTGCCCCAATCCCTATGGTTGAGAGAAGCGAGCAATTGGGAATGACTCCCCCAGCTGCAATATAGGCAATTCATGAGGAATGATGGAAAGCTAAGACTAGTGATTCGAGTAAGGGGGATACAAACGTGCCCCCATAGAGTACACAAAAAATATCAAGCGATGTACGAAAGGGGAGGAGGGTAGCCATCTGATGAAGCGATTCAGCATGTAAAGAGCAAATACACCATGAATCATACACAATCTAACCATCTATGCCGGTCGAGGAAACATATAGTTAGGTACTTGAAGCTAACCATGAGTAAGCATGCTGGAATCTGCACAAGTGAATATACAAGCACAAACAAACACGAGTGTATGCCCGCAGGCCGACCGGGTAAAGTGGTGGATCATTTGTGTAGCCTAAGGAATCCTTGGGTTTAGAGAACCATGGCTTGCTCGATATACGTAACACAAGTTTAGGAAGTGATGCCTCTTATGAAACGGAGATGCAGGTTGGTTCCCCGATGGAGTTGCCACCCGGACCCTACTGGTCACGGTGGCATGACGCTTTTAAATAAAAGAATGTGTGGGTTTTCTAGAGTTTTAAATCCGTCCCACAGGGAGAACCGGTTTTCTTCCAGATCGTTACTTACTTTTTGTTTTTAAGTTTCATAAAGGGGAAAAACTAAGAAGTAAGAACAAAAAAACCCCTATGACTCCCGAGTATGGAACAAGCGATGCGAAAAACTAGATTAAGGTTCGGGGGGATCGAGGGATTTCCTGTGGAAGAATTTGCTCATGTAAGGGTAGCACCCTCTAGGCAGAATTTGGTCTCATGTGAGTGGGTATGTTAGCAGGATGTGTGGTCAAAAGATCAAACAACCTCTGACTACATAGATGTGACCTGAATCTTTTCAACCTGCCAGTATGTCTAACATAAACACTCAGCAGTAAAGCTGATGGGTCAGTACCCTATGATTCACAACCCGTGGCGCATAAGAGAGGTCGATCCGCAGCTCAAATGCACCACAAATGTCAAAATCCAAACACCATGCGCATATGGGCATTACAAATACCAATGCAATGCATTACCCTAAGGTCCTAGCTATGCACGCGGCGAGATTCGTTAAGACTTGATAATATCATACATCAGCCTTTGCTTTTTAAAACCAAATATCGGATCCCATACCAAGAAGGGAAGCTTCTTGAAATGAGTTAGTGGTTTTGCCTTTGCTTTTACATTCTTTACAAATCACAAACAAACTATAATTACCAATCCCGTACACCCACCCACTTTGTTCAAATTGATGGAGCTGCGGACCCCCAAAGGTGGCTACGGGTTTCCTTGGAGCAAATAGAGAAACACGTCATAATAGATTCAGGCTTAAGAAATGCTAAAATGAGGAAATTTGCATGAGTTGTCTTGCCTGACCGGTTGAATAGGTTCTCAATAAGTCCAAAAAATTGAAAAATTATGAAACTTTGTCGAAAATTCTCATATACATTAAGGAATCTAACAAAGCAACGTGCGGTTTGGGTGGGATGAGTGAACTAAGCGAAGCGCTGACAAAGTGTTCTAGTAAGAGCTGTTTCTTGGCTTAAGCCACCCCATTTTATTAAAATGAACCATGGGACTCACTAATTTACAAGCAATGCGGCACCTAGATCTAGAACCAAAATGAAATTCAACTACCTAAATCCCGTGAACCTAGCTCTGGAAATTCAACTACATGACATACATACATAACCAACATGTTCTGAAAGTCATTGCCAGTGCAGCGATCCTGACACAAATTTTTTTTGGGGAATGAACCAAGTAACCAGTTCATATGCAATAGTAAAGAAGCTGATCAACCCGAGGGGACAAAGGAGGCATGCTGTGGCAATCACACACACCAGTTATGCAACTAATTCAGGAACTTGCTCATCGACTCAGTGATACCGCAATCCAGTACTGCTGTTTGGCTTGAACTCAATATGAACCGAGTTGGTTTTGGTTTCTCAACCGGTTCAATCGGTTGAGAGAAATTTTTTTAGAACCTTCTTCTCAAAGTCAGGAATCCAACAAAACAAACGGAGTGCAATTCCAACTCCGAATGAGTGAGAATCAACACACACAAAGCAAAGTACCAAAACTGCTATTTCGGAGAACTAAACATAATGAACATGCAGGTTTGGTTTCCCAACCGATTCAGCTGGTTGAGAGAAGTTCTCAAAAATGTTCAAAACCTTCTTGAGAAAGCGAGTTAGGAGATCAGCTGAAAATGGCAGTGCAATTCGGAGCTAAGATGACTAAGATTAAACCTGAGCATAAAGCAAAGTACCCCTGGCCATATTAAGGCAAACATAACCAGATGAAGCTTCCAAGGCAGTTGGTTTAAACTGATCCATCGATTTGATAAAGACTCAAGAACACTGGGCCTTAGCTAGCTCATAGAGTGGGGAATCCAAAAACAAGCGGAGTACAGTGCTACAACTCCAGAATGACCAAGATCGACATAAACAAAGCTTAAAGTACCCAAGCTGGCACATTCGTGACGGAACAATGAATTGGTTGGTTTAGGTTTCCCGGCTGGATGATCCATGTAACACCCGAGTCGAGAGGCCTTGATGCGGTAATCTTGTGAGGTGTATAAGATTGAGGTATATCTCACGTTTATAGTATTTTGGAGACGCTAAAGTAGGAAATGATAAATTATGGAAGAAAAATTTGAGTTTTGTATGAGGATAAGGGTAAAATTGTCATTACTTGAAAGGGACTTTGGAAATTAGAGATGGGCCATAGTAGAAATAATCAAAGTTACAGTGCAAAATTCAAAGATGGAGGCTATTTGCAATTACAGGAAATGATAGGAATATAAAAATGGGAAAAATACGCAAGCAAAATGTCATTTTGGTCTCGAAAGAGTTAGGGTTCCACGATTTGGAGAAGAGGGGAAGGGAGAGCCGAGAGGAGGGAAGAGAAGGGAAGAAAGAAGGAAGATTTTTTGGTATGGAGATTAGATTCTCCTTTGGACTAGGAGTGTGTTGTGCAAAAGAGCATAACCTTTGGTGTTGGGGGTGAGTGTAAAACCCCAATTGATGTAAAGAAACATGGGATCATCAAAATTATGTGGTTTTCAAGTTAGTGGACTGTGGTGGTGTGTGATTTTCACCTAAGGTTTTGTGTTTTGAGGTTCAGCACCAATTTAAGTGTTATTAGAATTGTTTTTAGATGAATTCAAGTTGGTTTTGAAATTATTATGAATTATAGAAGTTGTGTATGGGTGAATGGGGCATCAAAAGTGGGAAAAACAAAATGCGGGAAAATTTTGAGGTGTGCGGGTACATGAACAGTGATGAACCGGAGGTACACCAGAAGCAAAAAGTGTCTGCAAATTTACATGAGCAGTGTCATAGAGTACACTACTATATGGTGCTTCTGCATTTCGACCAGTTTAATTGACTTTTATCACCATAACACTCATTCTTATCAGATTTAATTGATTCAAGTGGCCAATTAGGAGAATAGACTTCAAGGAAAATATGAAACCTAAAGGAAGCTGAACATTTGTCAAATTTCTGATCCTAAGTGTCTAAAAGATCTATGCACTCAAAGTAGAGACGTGTGTCTGAGAAAGGATTCTGGATTCAGCTTTGGACATGGGGGCATTCAGGGTTTGTTTAAAACAGACGGTTTAGTTTTCACAGGGTGGGTGATTCAGTTGGAATAGAACCCCGCCCTTTTATTTTTAAAAAGATTTGGGGAGATGTGACTTAAGTCTAGGAAGTACACGTTAAGATTATATGGGTTGGCTATCATGTGTGTGTGATCAGTGACCATTGGTTTGTGAAGCTTTAGTAAAGGCGGGGAAAAAGTGTGGGCTGTGCTCTCAAGTTTAGCAAGCAAAGTGTGAGTGTTCTAGGCTTTCATTTCAAATATGATATTATTTGTTGTGTTTATAAACTGTTTACACTGGTATTTCATGGTTTTGAATGCAAACCATTTTCAAAAAAACAAACTGTGTGGATAAGGAAGACTAAACTGTGAATAATGGTTATGAGTTAAACATTTTTTGAAAAGCATGAAGCATTGGTTTTAAATTACTTTGAAACAACATTCCCCAGCAAGCAAGCAAGTAAGTAAAATGGTTTGAAGACACTAATTTGACCATTTTCAAGTAAGTAAGCAGAAATAACAGAATGGTTTGAATAATTAAACCATTTCAGCAAATAAACAAGTAAATGGATGTAAAGTGAGGGCAACATTTTTTCTAAAGAGCAGAAAGCAAATAAACTAACAAGGAAAGTTTGAGAGAAAACAGGAACTTTGCACTAGTTCTAAGCAAACAGCCGTGAGGAGGAACATTACCAGTGCGGTGGTTTAGGATCTGTTGTACTTTGTTTTTTGCTTGGATGACAGAAGCTTAGGACATACATTATGCATTTAAAGGAGGCGAGTACGCACGTACGTGAGTATACTGAGTTGAGCTCTTGTTTTGATATGGTGATGACGACACGGTCAATTCCACCGACTGGGAAAAGGTGGGTGGGTGGATGTTCATGGGCGGGTTGAGCACGGAGTTCCAGGTGTGTTCACTAAGATTTTATGATGATGATTAAGCAAAAATAGGCCTCCGGTGGTTGATGCTTTATGAGCATGATATACAATTTGAAAAATCAACCATTGGTTTCAGTTTGGCACCCGGGCTTAGGAGGATTTGCTTGAACAAGCGGTTGAGACCGGGCTCAGATTGAGATTTCAAAATGATCGGTTGGGCGCGAAGAAACCGTGGTTTTATTTTCAAAGCATGTGGTTGAACGGATCGTTTTGCTTGAAATTTTTGAAAGCTTTAGAAACGAAAAAGGTTTGTGAAAGGTTTTGAGAAACTTTTCAAATAAGATAAAGCAAGCAAGCGAGAAAAATTATGAGGTTTATAACTTCTAAGCAAGCAGAAATAAGAGTTTTAGAAAAAACAAGAAAACAGGAAACAAAAACTCAAACAGAGCAGTAAAGTTTTATAAGAGAGAACTTTTAAAAAGCAGCAAGTACCAAGCAAGCAGAGGACTTCAAGAAGCAAACACAAGAAAGGACGTTTTTAGAAACTTTCAAAACAAACAAAGCACGGAAAATATGTGGCAAAGAAGAGTTTTTACATTGTTGAAATGTTTTCGGAGAAAGCAAAACCTTTATAAAAAGCATACACTCAACTGGAGCTCGTTTAGCTCATTATTTTGTATTTTAAAAACTATTTTCCGAATGCAGTGCCTTGAGCCATTTGGAGCATAATAGGATTAGATCACGACATTGTACAAGTAACTTTGTTAATTATATTTTGTAAGAACATACTTTGAAATTGTATAATGGGACATATGTATGTACATAGTTAGTTGTGAGAATGTGAGTGACATCTCTCTTTGGTTGCCATGTTTGGATATATGGTTTAGAGTAAATTGGAAGTATACGAGATTTGAATTAGACTATGTTCAGTAGTCATCTTTCTTGAGAAGTTTTTAAATTTGGTAAGATTTTGCAAATCCTAAGTTATAAACAAAAGAAAAGGGTACATAGGAGGTTTTAGCGAGCAATACGGCCGGCTTCCGCAGGGGATTTCTAGTCGTTAGAGTAGCACTGGTGGGGGATTTCTGTGGAGTGGCGGCTGCGCTTTCCTCAGTGCGGAAAGAGTTGGGGGGTGTGTCGAGTTGGTATCAAAGCACTGGTTATTGGCAACACAGCCATGCATGTTTGAGTTCAAGTACATACATATCAAGTGAGTCAGTATTAAACGAGTTGATTTTGGATGATTCTGACGCATATCGAGGAGAAGAGAGGGCGTAGAATTAGATCCTGGAGGTTGTGGAAGCTAGGCGTCACTATGCAGTTTTGAGAGGATGACATAAGTAGGTTCCGCACTACGCATCGCGAATCGACCTCCGATGACGGTATTTGGACCATCTGCGCCACCAAAGACTCAAGTGCCGGGAATGTTTACGGCTGATGGTGGCTTTGTGGGGTGCGTATAGTAGCCATGGCGACGTCGGCGGTCGAGCCTCATAGCCACTAGAGAGGTTATAGAAGAGCGGAGTCGATAGAAGTACAAAGCGGTGGCAGAGTGGCATGGCGACGATGTGGTGATCTGGAGACATGGTTGTGTGGCTGAACCGAGTAAACAAGATTTATGGAGGTATGGGCTGCACGGATGACGAAAGGGTCTTGTTTCCCGATTTCGATGGAAGGCATTTAGAGATTGGTGGGATCTTGTAGAAAGAAGGTATCACGGAATACCTGGGACTTCAATTTCAACAGGGAATTCTTGACGATTCTTTCCTCCAGCGGAGTGTGGGATTCAAAAATTGAGGAGTTCTTCAAGTTGGAAGCAGGAAAAGGAACATGTGAGTATCAGAAGTATGAGAGGAGGTTTATCGGAACTAATTGGATGGTTCCATACATTGAAGATGAAGTCACGAAATGCAAGAGGTTTTTATCGGGACTATATGCCGGATCGAGTGCATTTGTCGGTGGTTCACTCAAGATGGATTTGGGGGACTTAGTTGGGGCCGCTCGGAGTTGAGCAAAGTAGCTACAGAGCGATATGTGTGCTCCAGTAGGCGAGGAAAGTAAGGAGCAGAGTGCACGGGCTTCGGCAGCTCGGGACGGTACAACGAGAAAGAGGAACAAGAGGGTAAAGGTTATGGAGGGCATGATGATTGCGGTCGAGAGGAATATCTCACAGTCGGGGATGATGGGGCCCCGGTTTTCTTGGTGGCACGAGAATATTCTCATTTTCATATGTGGGCGACACCATGGGGAGTGCGAGGAGGTCGATGGTGACACCTTTGTGGCCGGGAAGGCCATTTATTAGGGGGTGTCTCAGCTGGTGGGTACGGGCATCGGTAGCGGTCCAGCACACGATACCGGAGATGGCTGGTCGCCCGGGAGAGGACTTACTGAAAACGAGGAGAGGGAGGCAGCCACGGCCCAGCGGCGGGTGCCGTGGTAGGGGCGAGGCGGGTGCCGGGGATATAGGCAGAGCCCTTTTCCGGGCCGGAGTATATCTTGTGGCTTCGTAAGATGGATGCAGCTCCCGGATGTGGTGTCCACTAGTATTGTTTCATCTTTTGGCTGATCATGATGCTTAGCCGGTATTAGTGGACGGGCTACGCATTCATTTGCATCGAAGCCATTCTGCGTCGTTGTCAATAGAACCCATTTGTTGAGTGTCGTATGAGGACACATGCCCATTTGGAGACAATGTTAGTTCTTTTCATGACGAGTAGTCGGAGATAGTAGGTTGCGATTGAGACGGGAGTTCCAGCGGATCTTGTAGCTTTAGATATGAGGACCGATGTGGTTCTCGGTATGGATTAGGTGTCTCGCATATGGGGAAACACGTTAGATTGTTATAAAAGGAATGCGCGAATAGGCCGGTGGAGGTAGGATTCGGAATAGAGAGTTATCTTCTGTATGATCTGCCATGATAGCACGAGAGGAATCTTTGCGTAAAGGATGTCGGGGTTATCTAGCTTATGTGAGGTGGAGGCAGGGAAGGAGGGGACTATATTGGATGAGATTCAGGTGTTGAAGGGGTTCCCGGATGTGTTCCGGATGATATTGCGGGACTACCTCTGAGAGAGGTGGAGTTCACCATTGATTTGATTCCCGGGGCGGGCGTTGCATTCCTCCATTATAGGATTTGGCTCACTGCGAGTTGAGGGAGCTTAAAGCTCGATTAGAAGAATTGTTAAGTAAAAGGGGATTCATTAAGGCCTAGGAGTATATCCCCGCATGAGGAGCTCAGTTCTCTCGCCATTGAAAAAGAAGATGGGATTTGCGATTGTGCTGGATTCTGACGTGGTGGAAGCAGTTTTCAATTGATGTCATTATCCACTCCTAAAATCGATGAGTTATTTGAATAAACTCAGAGGATCACCGGTATACTCCAGAAGATAGACTTGAGGTGGGGTATCATCAGTTGAAAGGGCACAGGAGAGTGATGTACCCAAGGCGCTTCAGGGACCGCGTTCACGGCATTATATGAGTTTTGGTGATGCCATTTGGTTTGACTAATCTTTCGACGGCGTTTATGGTTGTGGATCCGAGTATTCCGGTGCTGGTATTTGGATAGGTTCGTCATAGTTTTATTGATGATATCCTAGTGTATTCGGGTAGTCGGAGGAACCTCAGAACGCCCGGGGATTGTATTAGGACTAAGGGAAGGCAGTTGTACGAGTTGAAGCGGGAGTGTCGATTTGAGGAAACCGGCAAGGTGGCGTTCGTCGCGTGATTTCAGCGAGAGGTGTGGTACGGCGGACCCGGAAGGCGGTGGTAAATTTGGAAACCACGAAGAGTAATCGAAGGTTAGGAGCTTCCTTGGTTTTAGCGAGTATTATAGGAAGTTTGTTTAGGGTTCTCGAATGCGACCCACGACCAAGGCCCGACAAAGGAGAAGGTGTAAAAATATGGCCAGGTAGATACTGTCTGAAGCAAGTTTTGGGAGTTGAGAAAACGAGGTCAAACTTGACTCCGATTTTGCTAACGATGGAAAGGGGCTTTGTATGAGTTTTTATAGTGATGCTTCAAGAGTGCAGAGGCACTGGTTCTGTTTGATGCGGAATGATACAGGGTGATTGCATATGCCTGAGACTAAGAAACATGGGAGGGAATTACCTATACCGACTTAGAGCTAGCGGAGTCGTGTTAAGCTCTACAAAAATATGGAACATTATTTTATATGGGTGTTCCTTGTAGGATCTTTGGATATAAAAAGGGAAAAAGAAAGAAGAGAGAGACTTCAATATAATTTTTTCACCCAGAAGTTCTTTTGAAATGAAGAGGATAAAAACTTTGGGTTTGATTAAGGACTACGACATCGCATCTGAGGTACCATCCGGGAAAAGCTAATGTAGGCATGGATGCCTTGGTAGCGCGACCAGAGGTTCTTTGTCTCACATGAGATCAGGTTATATTCCACTATTGGTGGATCGGAGCTTTAGGGGTGATATTGGAGGTTGGGATTTTGGAGCCTGGCACTATGCATGTTTTTCATGTTAGACCACTCCTAGTGGATGGGATCCTAGCGAGCGTTGTGAGATCCACGGATGATGACTTGGAAGAATGCGGAAAGAATCGAGCTTTTGGAATTGGAGACCAGGTGATGGTAATGGAGAAAATTCGGAGAATGTGTATTGATGTGGCGTGAACTTAAAGAGACATTATGGAAGAAGCATTCATCTATACATATCTTTATATATCAGACAAATCTCAAGATATAGAACTTTGAAAAGAATTCTTGCGGTGGAATGGGATGAAGAGATTAGGATTGTTTCTAGGTGCCTATCATCGGCAGGGTGAGAAGAGCGAGCATGTCGAGAGGATGGGGGGAGTCCTGGGATTGCCACTGATGGAGGTGTTGATGGAAAGGTACTATGGATTTTATTACGGGTCTTCCACGGACTCTGGAGGCGACATATTAATCAGTTATAATTCAATAGTTGATCGTTTAACAAGATGCGCCCATTTCTACCGGTCGATATTGAAGATTCGATGCGAAAAAAAGTTCACAGCTATCAGTTGTGTAGATGAGATAGTGAGACTTCATGTGGTTCATTTGATATTATTTTAGATCGAGACCCGGAGGTTAATACAGTTTTTAGCTGGTTTTACAAACGGCATTGCGTGCTACCGCCACATTTACAGCCTGACATTTCATCCGCTCAGACGGTGGGCGATGGAAAGGACTAGGAAGCGTTAGAGACATACGAAACTTGTGTGATGGAATTAAAGGAGTTTAGGTCTGCGCGCCCAGCGTAACCAGGTTTTGCACTACGCCTTGATAGCTATCGAGCCGGTAGATATGGCTGCGTTTGAGAACCTTGTGCCGGGAAATGTAGAACTCCGGAATCTTTGGGATGAGGTTACAGTGAAAAGAAAGACCACTAGTAGGCCTTTGAACTGATACGGATCACTTCGAGGAGAAGGTGAGAGAGTTGTTCGTGATAACTGTAGAGCCAGCGAGGACGAGGCAGAAAAGAGGATGTATCACGTGGGACAGTAGGTATTACGGGCTTTCTGAGGCCAGAGATAGATGCGACCCAGGAGAGTCTTTTGAAGATTTCACCTTTGAAAGGTCGTGTTGGAGGTTTAAACTTGAGAGCCGTAGTCAAAGTATTGGACCTTATGAAATTGTGGCAGTGGGGCTGGGTAACCTAAGTTGAAGTGCACAGAATTTATGGATTCGCGTGATACTTTCATGTGATGTTGAGAAATACATCAGGATCATTTCCCATGTATTGAGAAGAGCAACGGTGCGGCTAAGGAAGGAATTTGACATGGGGAGGCTGTGTGCGAGATAGTAAGATTCGCGAGCAATGGTGTTGAGAACCGTGATTCCGCGTTAGTTGAGTCTTGCTGGAGGAATCATAGCAGGAGAGGAGGGACTGCCAGGAGCAGAGCCCGGATGCGCCATCAGTACCTCAATTATTTTTCTTGAATGAGGTATAATTCCTTTCTTTCTTTTTGGAGTTTAGTTTATTCATTTCGAGGATGTTTGATATTTCTAAGGAAGGATTGTAACACTATCAGGGGAACATGCGATGCACATTGATAAATGAGGGGTGTATAAGGTACCAGATATCATTATAATTGTTTTTGGAGACTAAAGTAGGGAAATGAATTGAGTATGAAGCGGGATTTTTGTATGAAGGATAAAGGGTAAAATTATTGTCATTAGCAAAAGGATATGAGTAGAGATGGAAGTATAGGCAGAGATAATAAGTAAAAGGAATTTTATTGAGGACTGTTGCAAAGTGAGTGTAGGGCTATTTTGAGGTAAAGGAAGTACTAAGTTTATAAAATGGGAAAAATAAAACCAAAAAATATCTGTCTGTCAATTTCTGGTGGTCTCCAGGTTGAAGGATTCACGATTTGGAGAAGAGAAGAGAAGGGAGAGCTTGAGAGAGGAGGAAGAAGGAAGGAGAAGGAGGAGAAGGAGAAGAGGAATCAAGGCACATGAAATCCTTATTTTGGGTTTTTTGATTGAATCCTGGGTTTTGAGTATGGAGATTAGATTCTCCTTTACAGGACTAAGTGTTGTCTTGAAAGAGCACATAACCTTTGAATTGTTATTGCGGGGACATGAGTGTAAAACCTGATTGGATGTAAAAAAAAACATGGATCATCAAAATTATGTGGTTTTACTTGCAAAATTTGGTGGACCTTAGGGCAGTGTTCTTGAATTTTTCACCTGGGTTTTGTGTTTTGAGTTCCAAAGCGCAATTTAAGTGTGGAATTGTTTTTAGATGAATTCAAGTTGGTTTTGGTGTGCCTGGAGTTATAGAAGTTGTAGCTAAGGTGAATGGGCGCTGAGTGGAAAAACAACAAAATCTGGGAAAATTTTTGAAGGTGTGCCGGTACATGAGCAGTAGTGTGCAGTACACTTCACAACAAGTGTCTTGGGTACATGAGCAGTTATTCTGTTTTATTCTGGTGTGCTTTCTGTTCGACCCGGTTTGTTGTGTTTTTTGGCCATAACTTGCTCATTTCTTATCCAGGTTGAATTCAAGTGGCCAATTAAAATAGACTTCAAAGGAACCAAAGAAATAGACATTGTCAAGTCGATCCTAAGTGTCCTAAAGTCACTCAAAGTGGGGCTATGTGCAAGAAAGAATTGGATTGAAGCTTTGGACATAGAAGTAGTCAGGGTTGTTTCGGACGTGGCTTTAGATTCAGTGCTCAGCGGATTGTTCAGGTTGGAATAGAACCCTTGAAAACACCTTAACTTTAAAAAGAATTACAAAGAGTGTGACTTAGTCTAGGAAGTCACGTTGCAAGTTATCACGATTAATATGTGTAATCGTATTCATTTAGGTTGTAGGTTAAAAGTAAAGGGGCGGGGAAAAAGTGTGGAGCGTGCTCTCAAGTTTAGCAAACAAAGTGTGAGTGTTGAAACTACATTTTCCGGAAATACTAGTGTATTATTAACATAATTATAAGCGTTTGCTGGTATTTCATGGTTTGAATGCAAACCATTTTAAGCTTAAGCGATAAGGATAAAAAGTAACCAAATGGTTATGAGTTAAACCATTTTTTGAAAAGCGGCATTGGTTTTAAATTGTAAAACCATAATTAAGCAAGCAAGCAGTAAGTAAATGGTTTGAATAATTAAACCATTTTCAAGTATGAAACAAGTAAGCAGAATGGTTTTTTGGATGTTAAACCATTTTTCGACGAAGCAAACAAGTAAATGGTTTCAAAGTGTGAATACCATTTTTCTAAGCTCATGGTGATAAGTGGAAAACTTTGTGATTGTTGTATAGAATGAATGCACCACAAATCTGACAGAACATCACGCGTAGCTTTAAAGCGTATAGTCTTAGCGTACGAGATGTACACGATCCACGGGAAAGGTAAATTAACTACGAGAGGTTACGCTTTTACGAGACGATATACGAGATAAATGATTCTAAGGAAGAATTTAAGTACTAAGCAACTAAAGGCTTATTGGTTTTGGTGAATTGATAATGTGTGGGGACCACAGGGTTAATTCTCCCCTTGTCACGACCATTGGATTGTTTGTGTACTTCTGGGTTTTGTTATTCTAATTGTTTATAACATATCGGTGGCGGGAGTGCCTCACGAGATATCCTCTCTCGAGGGTTTTGACCTATTTCATGAATAGAATTGAGTTTCTCTTCTTCCTCTAGTCAGATGAAAATGCTTAATGTTCAACCCCAAATACCACCTTTCAGGTTCGAATATCTCTGTGAATGAGCTTAAAGGGTTACTCTGCCGGATCACTGAATACCCTCGTCTCTCGAATCTCGGATCTTTAGTGTAAAAAATATGTTAATATTGACTGGATATTATCATATAAAAAGAAATTAACATCTTGAGCATATTCTTGGAGTAGATCTGAGATGAAATTAACAACAAATCAATTAACATGTGAAAGATTAAACTATAATCCATTGTTGTTTGTGACGGGGTTTGATGTAACCACTGAAGCAAGTTTAAGAACATCATGAGAGGAAGGAAGAACAAACATATGTAATGAGAACATTCTCATGTGATCTAAATAATCAACACAACTTAAGAAACAACCAATAATCCAAAGGAGATCCTTAAAGTGTGATGCGGGTTGCAGAAGAATTCTCTGTCTCAGGCCCGCCGTTCTTCATGCCACGATCAAGCCTCGCATTTAATGGTGGATACGGGTTTGTACCCAGGCGGCGTCTCATGCGGCGTGGTGACGTGACACATTTGTTGACTACGTCGTGACTTGGTGGCGTCGCGGCGTGGAGCGCTGCGGCGATGGCGGTGACTTCCTTGCATGCTCATAACACCTTCCCGAAATGGCTTCCCGAGTTGTTCTTTTAAGCCTCGCGTATATTGCAGCGTATTCCAAAACAAAAACTAAATAAGGAATCTAACACTAAGATTATATATAAACAATGCCAAATCTGGCATGAAAATGCAAGGAAATGGCGAGTATAATGCGGAATGACTGGCACTCGTACTGAGCAATTTCTTTGCTTTGCCCTCAGCGAAACGCAGACTCTAAATAGGACCTTTGGGTACTATACGAGGCTGTAGCTAAGGCAGTGACAGCTAACTGAAAAATAGGGGATCAATTTGGGCGATTCACATACCTTTGTTTTGCTTTCGATGTTCGAAAGCATCTGACTATTTGACTTCCGGTGACTTCGATTAAAGGTATAATATGACTTGGCGAATGCATCCACTCCCATAGTGTTGATAAGTGGTTCCCAAGACCCTTATGTGCTATGGTGGTGACCTCAGAATATACACGAGTTCAATGCCCACGTGAGCTTAGGTTGTTCCACACATTGGAAGAATCGAACTGTTTGAGGATAGAGCATGCACCAGATTGTTCATGTCTACTTTGTCACAGAATTTCTACATGTACCAGACTAAAATGGAAGAAGACCTAGTGCCAAAAGTTTAGCCCAGTGTTCTTGTAGCGCGGGGATCCATTGGTGACTCCATTGATTGGTTAAGGGCACCGGGCATTGAGTTGGCGCTGGCTTCTTACAGAACACTTCAAGCCCAGGCTTCGATGGCCACTAGGTTGGGTAGATGATCATCTTACGTCCCATGTAGCAGGCGGTGTGTGACTCCGACCCCGGCGGCTGGGGCATTAGGCTTTGCCTCGACCGCTCGGAGGCGTGCGGGATTCGATTGGATGATCCGCGCCCATTGTATGCATATGCCTATTTTTTATTTCTTTTTCTTTTTCTCTCTTTTTCTGTATTTTTTGCATTTTTCTCTTTGGTTGGGGCTGCCATTAATCCCCTTTTGTTTAGGTGTTATTACATCGCTCAGATACAGTTCGAATCTCGCTTAGGATTTGTTCGACTTTGTATTAGTTGGTTGGCGGTACTTATGCATGCTTCGATCGTCAACAGTGTGTGGAAGTGTGATAGAGTTTTGCGGGTGGTTTTTCTTGATACGGGGTTGGTTCCTTCAGCCTTTTTCACCTATTCAATCTAATTACAGAGCATGTCGAACAATTGTATGCATGCGAACAAATCTATAGTGAACTCAGTAAAAAATCGATCCTGTTTAAACATAGCGCAATGATTAGTACATTATGCATGAATATCTAAAACAACGAGCAACTAACAAGCGACTCACTGACATAAGCAAAATATGATGCATGATAACTCAGACAAAAATCTTAACACTACCTACAGCACTTTGTACAATACTAAAAACAAAACATAACTGAAATCTGGGACTAACTAACAATACTATAAACTACTAAAAACTAAAACAACATAGATCAAAGCGGTGATAAACAAAACATAGTATCAGAACCGAATACCCCCCGAACAAAGATCCAGTTATTTTGCGGTAAGAGCAGAATATGGGGTAAGGGACTCCCTGTGTCGATCAACTGCGGGGTGGCGGTGGCGGTGGGCTGACGAAGGCAGTTCGCGGCTGGGCTTTGCATGGCACTTCTTCTAACTGTGCGTGAATGATGGCTTTGATTGGCTGTGAGCGTGCCGCATGTCGGCCTGCCTTGGCGCCTCCCGTGTCTGAGTACTTGAGGACGCTCGGTGCTCCACAGGTCATCGGAATGCGTCAGCAGCTCAATTAATTGAGAGCCACTAGGTCACTTTCCAATACTAAGGGAAGGAGCTAGGAGACCCGGTGCTGAGTTCTTCCAGGTGGAGGGCGGGTGGAGGTCGAGGCGGAGTAGCGATGTCCTCTATGGGTGTCACCCGAGGAACCCCATATGAGCTTATGTCAGCGACTCGTCCTCGTCGGGGCTGTCTGAGTCACTTGGAGCCCCCTCGGGTTGGGACACAGGTGTGTCAGCTGTGCGGCCTCCTATGAGGTGTGCCAGATGGGTGAGCCGGGCCTGTTGCCGATCAAGAGCACAGAGCTTTGCTTGCATGACGAAGATCGGAAAAGGTGCCCAGGGTTCATCTTCAGATAGGTTATGGAGGGATGGCATCTCGATTAACTTTTTGCTGGATGTTGTATCTACAGTAAGATGGCGTAGTTGAGAGGGAGGCGGGGAGTCCTCACACACATTCGTCGTCGGTATAAGGCCAGTGATAAAGTGATCTGCCTTATGGAATGTAGGCCGTCTTGGCCTTGAAATTTGCTGCGTGGCTTTGAGCTATTGATCGCTCCGCTCACCCCGGCCGGGTTTAATTCGACACGGATGACCTCGGGATGTCGGGGTGCTGTTGGGCCCGATCAAATGCGGGCGGGATAATGCTCGAGCATGATGTTGATCGACTCACTGGCTGAAGTGGAGCCATTACACTTTAACACTACATTTGACCTTTTTTTGAGAGGCTGTGGGATGCGGGTTGGCGTAAATTCCCGGGAGCTTTGGCTCATGGCGGGCCCAGGCTGGGGTTGTGGCTGCGGCTTTGCATACCTTGGCCTCGATAGTTTTCCTAAAAAAATCGTCGAGGTGATGAAACCCCTTCTCGACAATGAATGACCGGTTTGCAATTGTGCTAAGCCGTCATGACTCTGAACATAGAAAGCGGAAATAGAATGTGGATCGGGGCCTCACTTGAAGCTTCATTTCCAATGATGTTTTTGCCTCTTGACATCTAGCAGACAAAACTTCTAACACCTAATATGTACTTACCAGATAATAAATCAATAGGGCTTCTTGAGCTTCGATCAGACCTAAAAAAAAAAAACTTCAAGAACCACAACGAATCAGTTAACCAGAAATGACCTCACAAAAGACCTCACAGGCTACATAGAACACGAAAGCCTAACCACTGTATACCCGAGCTAGAATCCAGGCACAGTGGTGGAGAAGCCCTTTATGGTGGCTTTGACGATGTGGGTGACTTACACGATGTGCAGGCGAGAAAAGTGGATCTGTCGGTCCGGTGAACGCCGTGCGAAGGGAGCCAGGGTTTCGGGAGAGATGGTGCGGTTTTTGGGGTGTGATGATCTCTGTGGTGGAGGATGCTGAAGAAACTGGCTATTCTTGGTTTAAAGCAGTCACGCGTCGCGGCGTGCGGGTTCCGCGTTGCGTGGCGGGAGGGCGAGGACCAAATGGCGATCGCTGACGTCTGCGGTATTTGCGTGTCGAGGCGATGGCCCGAGTAAATGACCAAATGGCGTGGCGGCGTGAGAATCCGTGTCGCGTGGCAACTCAGAAAAAATGGCGTGCGCGGCGCCGTGAGAATCTCACGTCGCGGGCGACGGCGGACTGGCGCGTTGCGCAGAGGGGAAGCGTCGCGAGTGAAATCTGCGTCGCGTGGTGCAACTTCAAAAATGGCGTCGCGGCGTGAAATCTCCGCGTCGCCTTGACGTGGCGAGCTTCACAGATTTGGCGTCAGAGCGTGAGATCGCGTCAGCGGCCGTGACAAAGGCATGGCTCCACGAGAGGATTTATACACTCACCGACTTTTAGAACTGTGCTTTGAAAACTTTCCTTTCGGATTTTGAACACTCTGCAAGCCTCGTACCTACACTGTCGGTCCTGAAAATTAAACCAACAAGCAGAAACAACGTCGGGAATATTTGACTTTGAAGAAATCAAAGTGCTTGAAAACAACAAATGACGCAAACTTAAAACAAAGTTTTTACTACCATTTGCGCCCAGGTTTTACCCAGAAGCTATGTTTAATATGCCAACAAGCGACCACTGAATCGGTGTGTGTTGGGGACTGGAAACTCATCGCGATCGTTGATTATTTGTGCCAGTTTGCGGTTAGCCGAAGAGGATGATGGCCATGCGAGGCTTCGCCTCCATGAAATGCGGTTTCTAAGCGCGTTGTGTGGCGTATGAATGTACCTTTCGGGATTGTAAAAACCGCACTGCTGCCCTTATGAAAATACCTTTATTCACTGCAGGCTGAAGGCGCGGAGGACCATCGAGACGATTTCCGGCGGGGAAAGAGCTTTGATGTCGGGGATTGAATAGAAGGACTTGTTGTCCGTCATTTGTTACTTCCCCGGTGATGTGCGACATCGTGCGGTGCGGGCGTTGGTCTTCTCCTTATAAATCTGGGGCGTTCGTATGTCTTGGTTTAGACTCATCAGCCATTGTAGTTGGAGAAGTCGTTTTTCACCGGCGATGTCTTGCCGTGTTTGGTTGTCGAGGTGGTCATGGGCTGTGCTCCCGATTCAGCGGAGGATGACGAGCTTTGCTACGAGTCGACGAGGGACATGCGGAGTTTTAAATGTGGACAGGTATGCGGGCGCATCGTATCTTTTAGACCAATCTTTACTGGAAGCTGTGACGAGTTTTCTCGAGAATATGTGGTTTCTCGATTGGATACCTGCTTGCCACAGTTTGGATTGTGGGTGATATGAAAGAGATGTACGATGGCGTACCCCATACTTTACCCCACAGCTGTTTTTTATCGATTACTATATTGCAAGTAGCGTACCATTATCTGTGATTAAAAGCTCGAGGTTCAAAGCGTGCGGGCTTATGAGCGCCAACGCGAGGTGAGCCACAACCTTGGCATCTGGTGTGAAGATGCGTGTAGGAATTGTACTTCCGCCCTTTGAGACATAGTCTACGACCAGGATGCTCTGATTGTTATGCGATCGGAAATGGTCCCATGAAATCGATCCCCATAAATCTCAAACAACTCCACCTCAAGATGGGATGCATGGTGGCTCGTCCTTTCCACTGAATGTTTCCCACACGTTCGTTGACATTTGTGTCGCGAGTGGAGGCTTTGAATTGGTGAGTCTTTGAAACCTAGGAAAACGATAAATTATTTGTAGAACCTTAATGGTGTTCTGGCCGCAAAGTGTCCACCACATGGTAGAGAGATGTGACAAATGGTTGGAATACATATGCATTTCATCTTCGGGCACACATCTCCTTAGTATTCCGGCAGAGTGCTTGTAAAGGATTGGCTCCTCAAATATTAGTAGTGTTTACAAGATTGTCTGGAAACCTCTTTTAACACGATAGTTGGTGCGGGAATCACCTTGTACAAATAGTTCCGTAATCACTGGCGAGGGGACTACCTCTTGTCCTCAATAGCGAAAGTTTTCTGTGCGGAGATTAGGTCATTCAGGAACATCATCTTTGGCCGCTTCGATCAGTGAAAGTAGTGCATACTAAATTTTATATTGCCTTTATATATGCGGTTCTCGTCGAACTCTTGCATGAAGAGTTACGAATCAACACAGTTTTACAACGTCTTTTCTTGGATTCTCATCAAGTACTAATGGCTGGAGCTGTGGGCGATCAGTGCACCAGCTTTGTTTGCCCGGATCTGAGTATGAGCTGCTGAATTTGTCGAGAAAGCAAAGACAATGGCGATAGTTTGCTTTCTCGATGGTGAAAGTGTAATTAGGTTGAGCGTCATTTCAAAGTCTGGCTTGCGCCATTGAAATCACGGAAGATTTTCTCTGTTTCTGCTGACAATCTTTGCTCCAGTTTTTGTGTTAGCTTGCATCACCGTCTAGCTGGCGAAAATGTGGAAAAGACCAATGCAGATGCAGCATGTGCCCAAATCATTTGCCTCACTCAATATAAATGCTATCGTTGATCAACGAAATGATGGGATCTTACGAATATGATGGATATCATATGAATCGCGATGATAAGCCTCACCTCGGAAATCTCTTGGCCTTGGCTGAAAACTTCGGATCCCTTTCGAAGAAGGTGGAGGCTGGCGCCTCAGTGTTTCAGTCTTATCTGCTCATCTCTGGATGAGTGTCAGGACAATACCCTCTTATTACCACAAAAATGGCACTTCTCGATTGGTACTAAATTTGTTTCATTTTCCACATCTTGCGGAAATATTTGACTCTCAAATTTGCTACAGACAATTGTGAATAGTTTTATGTTCGCAGAGATCCATGAAAGTCTCGAGTGTCTTTCTACCATGTATCGAGAGAGTATCAAAATAAATCAGTACTTATCGGCTAGCGAAAGGCACCACGGGCGTTACGCTGGTCGGCATCAAAGCCGGAAAGCGAATGTACCATGACGGTGTGAAGTTGTCTTCTCGTTGTCTTAGGAGCGACATGGCGTTTGGTTATGCTTAGGAATATCATCAACAATATTCATACCCGTGACCAGATCAGCATCTGTGATTGAAATGGCGCGGTGGAAGTGATCTTCGGGCAGGTGTTGACCCACCGACTTTATGGATGTCTGGGATTCTCTCCACCGGTCCGCTTTGTTCTCCGCGGCAATAGGATGTTGTTTTTCGATCCGTGATGAAAAGGTTTAATTCCTCATCTTGGCTCGCAGGCCCGGAAAACGCACATGCGTGCATGCGAGAATGGAGTCAAATCACCCGATATCTAGCCATTTGCTTACTTTTGCTTTCGAACTACTTCGCGTTATGGATTCGGCATAAGGGCTTTATCTTGGATGACGCGGCAATATTTAATAAAATCGGTCTTTTTATAAGGAGGCGCGGGATCTTTTGGATTATCAAACTAGATTTGTCAGAATTAGCATTTGTGAATCGAAGAACCCTAATAGCTTCTTCTCTTCAGTTTCAGTTAGGGATGATGAATATTACGGTGGCGTATAGATTCTACCCCAGGCGCCTCATATGCTGAAGCATGGCCCGATGGAGGGTTTTGTTCACTCTTTGGGTGGTTGCTCAATTGAAGAGCCGTGTTTGCAGCTCATCGCCCTAGCGATTGATATTTGCATTTTGTATTTTGAGAGGATATCATCTTAACGTATTCTTACACCTGTCACTTTCCGGGTTTTCAGTTGTTAGCCACCAGATGAGTGCTCCAAAGTCGGTGAGACCACATTAGTGATTTATATATTTTCTACTATATGTGCAGTAAACTTGCAGTATCACTTTACCTTTGGGTGTCTCAACACCTAGAAGACATTGAATTTTACTTCTTCCTCTTGTACCCATAGTGGTTAAGCCTACGCATCAATCATTTTACGATTTGCTGAAAAAGGTCTTTGAAGATAATTGGTATTTCTTTATCTTTGCCTCCATGTGTAAAAAAACTGCTAATCTGGCGGAAAGATGTTTACTGGACATCTTCTATTATCCCTCTCAGTTGACACGAAGATACATATTGAAGAGTGACAACAAGTCAGGGCGGACTTCTCCTAATCAAGCGCTTAAGATGGTTGGACGCGGTCATCGCGACTTGAATCACACAGTGCTCTCTGAGTGGAAAAAATCTTCAGGTGTGCGGAATGATGACGCATGGATCTGGATTCTGTGACTGAGGATGGCATTCCTCGGTTGATTTGTCTGAAGTCAACTAATCTTTCTTGAGACAAGTGCATAACCATGAACTTTGCTGCTCTGGCGGGCATTGCTGGAGATGACGTGGATGGGTGTTTGTATGCGGCACAAGCTCCGGACCGTCGTGAAAGCATCGGGTTGTGTGTTTTGGAGGTTGGGCAAGGAGCCAGTTTTATCACTGGCCTTTTTGGCTTCCTGAAGGAGTCTGTGATATTTCTCTTTGTGTTTCTTTATTTGCATCATCTTCTGTTGTTTGGTAATTTCTTCATTCTGCACTCTGATTAGGGGTTGCTGTGATTCCCAATTCTCTCACTTCTCGTATGCGCTGTGCTCATTCCCATCTCTTCTTGGGTTTTGCCAATTACTGGCGAAGAACGGTTGCGTTTACGTAAGTAAACGCCATTTGGCCACGTTTTGGCGCTCGACTCGCCGATGCATCGCTTTGCCAGTTGTTCTGCTTGGGTTGCTTGTTGCATCGTTGCTGCCGGTCTCCGACTGCTGAGCAGCGGAATGATTGCTTTGTATCGTGCGGAGAGCTTATACCTGGATCGACTCTTACAGGGTGGTTGTTGCAACTCCGGTTTGTGATCTGGCATATTTATTACGGTTGTGCGCCGTCCGTACCGCTTGGTTGTTTTTGATTGGTATTACAGTTACGATTGTCGCGCCTTGTCGGATTCGATTCACACGGTAAAGCGTTGCCGCCAGGTCTCACTGTGGCGTGATTGATTAGATTAACACTGGGCTCGCGTCTTGGAACATTCCCTTGTGGGTTTCTTGGCGACATTACCACTGCATGCGTATACGAGTTTATGACTCCCGTGGAGTGGTGCATTGCTAGCGTATCTTGTTCTTGACATTGTATTGCATTTGTTTAGTCGGTGAGCCACATCGATTCTACCGGATGTTTGAGGACTTCATTGTCAAATACTTGTTTGTATTCTGGTGTGGCTTTATGATGCGGATTGGGTGTTGAAGTTCTAAATATCAGCTGATATCTTCCTCTTTTGCTGCGTGGTACGTGGTTTTTCTTCAGATGATGATCCTTACGGTGGTGAGGCATCTATCATTGTTCGGGTTGTGACTCTGATGATGTAGAAAGGTGTGGACTTGTATGGATGATGTCGTGGTGAGGATGTTTAGCAATATTAGCGTGATTTACTCACGTGTTCTACCTTCCAGTCTCTGCTGGTTAACCTGAAGCATCAGTGATCTCTTACATGGGTGTGATATCTGAGGTGGAAGACTGAGTGAGAAGAGCTTTTGTGCTTGACTGTTCCATATGAAGAAATGAGCAGTTAGGTGTGTTTTGTTGGATTCTTTGATATCTTGGCTCTATCAGTGAAAGTACAAGACATAATCTTAGAGCTTCTTCGGTGACTCTAGTTATATGATGGTATCATGACTTAGAGAAAGTTAGTCAAATGCGTATGTTGGGATCTCGCTGGAGATAGTCCATGGAACAAGATGTTCTGGAGCATACAGTGTGTGGTGACTTCAATTCGTGATTGTTGCTTGAATCGTATTTGTGCGTCGATCATTTGTCACGAACAAGCGTTGGTGGTAAACAAACTCATGTGGATTATTGCGTTTGTATAAATGAGTGCAGGCGCAGTTGCTATTTGTATTTTACCTAACTGGACCCAAGGTTTTAATTCAGCGAATCTTGATTGCCGGTGTTTTTCACCATGACTTTTCCGATTCATATTGCATTATACATTACCGGTGTGCCACGTGGGATATTTTGACTCGGGATCAACTTTGAGTGTGGATGTGTTATAGTTTTGGCAGCCACAACACTTTGAAACACAATAACATGTCATATATTAACAAACCCAATTTTGACCTTGTAAAAATAACAAAAGTAAGAAAATTGAGACCATATCTATATATTAGCTTTCTGCTCTATAAATTTGCCAAGCATAACACGACAACAGCGCGAAGAACTGATAGAGCGAGAAACTTTGAGTGCTGAGGATCTTTAAATCGCGGAGGTGCTCTTGTGCGTAGCCCCAAATAATATAGTGTGCAACGTCTGAGATATGCTGAGTCAGGGAAGATGATGCTGGGTTAAAACTTGAGACAATGTTTTCACGAGACATGAAATGATTTGAAGGAATTTAAGTACTAAGCGTAACTAAGCTATTGGTTTGGTGAATTGATAGTGAGTTGTAGCAGGGTTAAATCTACTGTCATTGATGGATATTCTTCCCAAAAGGATTTTTATTATTCTAGTGTTATAACTATCAATGTAGCTGAGAGTGGTCTTTCTCACGGGATTATCTCTCTGGGGTATATTAAACTATTATTTAGTGGATTGAGTTGGTGTCTCTATCTGATTGTTTATTGGAAATATCTTGAGATATGTTGTGATAACCAGATCTGCATTTCCGGGTTAGATTATCTATTACTGAATCGACTAAAAAGGTTACTCTACCAGGGGATCTGAATACCCTCATCTCTGAATCTCGGGTTCTTAGGATTGTAAATTATTATGTGTATTAATATTGGCCGGATATTATCATATAAGCATAGAGTAGATCTGCGATAAATTAACTTAACAATCAATTAACATGAAAGGTTAAACTATAATCCATTGTTTTGTGTAGGTTTGATGTAACCACTAGAAATAGTTTAGAACATCATGAAGGAAAGAAATAAAATATGCAATATAAAGAACATTCTCATGTGATCCAAAATAATCAACACAATAGAAACAACCAATACAAAAATAGGAGAGATCATGTGGAAGTCGTTGCGGGTTGAGTTCTGTCTCTGGCCACACATTCTTCCATACCTAAATCCAGGCCTCGCATTTAATGATGAGATCTTGATTTTTGGCGGCGATCGCGACGTGGTGACGTCGTGACGTGGTGACGTCGCGACTTCTGCATTGTTGACCCCGTCAGCGGCGTGGAGGCGTCGCTGACGTGGCGGTGACTTTCATACATGCTCCTCATTTCTCCCAAAAATGGCTGAAGTTGTTCTTTTATTTCATCATGCTGTATTCAAAACAAAATAAATAAGGAATCTAACACTAAGTATATTAATGCCAAATCAACATGAAAATGCAAGGCGGCGAGTCTGAGTGTTTTAAGCACTCATCACAAGCAAGCAAAGAAAGTTTGAGAAAACAAGGTCTTCCCACCCCAGTTCTAAGCAAGCAGCAGGTCTCGGATGTTAAGGTCGTGCCTGCGGTGGTTTAAGGATCTCATACATGCATTTAGTTTTGCACAGTCGGCAAACTTAGGACATACATTATGCATTAAAGGAGGCGAAATCCTTGCGATACAGCGAGTATATAAGGTTATGAGCTCTAACTAAATTATGGTGATGGCGACACGAGGTCAATTCCACCATATTCACCGGAAAAGGTGATGCGGACAAAGGTCCTTCCACCGACACGGTTGAGCACAGGTTCCCGTGTTCACTAGGGTATGATAAGCAAAAATAGGCCTCCGGTGGTTGATGCTTTATGAGCATGATATACAGTTTTGAAAAATCAACCATTGGTTCCGGTCGCTCGGGCTTGGAGGATTTTAAAGCAAGCGGTTGAGACCGGGCTCGGGTTGAGATTTCAAAGAAAGCGATCGGTTGAGCCAAGCTCTCGTGGGATTTTATTTTCTAGAAGCATGTGGTTAGCCCAAACTCCCATTTTTATGAAAATTTTGAAGCTTTTAAGCAAATATTTGTGAAAGGTTTTGAGAAACTTTTCAAACAAGATAAAGCAAGAAAAATTATGAAGTTTTATAAACTTCTAAGCAAACAAGAAATAAAAGAGTTTTACAAGCTTTTAGAAGCAAGCAAACTCAATAGTATTAAAAGTTTTATAAACTTCGCAAAAGAAATAAGTAAAAGCAAGCAAGTTCAAAAGCAAGCAAGCAAAGAAAAGGTTTTAGAAACTTTCAAAGGCAAGCAAAGCACGGAAGAATATGTGAGAGTTTTTGTTGTTGAAATGTTTCGGGAAAAGCAAAACCTTTATAAAGCATACCTCCTTGAGAACCGTTTAGGCACGTTTATTTTAATATTTTAAAAACTATTTTCCAGATGCAATTACGCCAAGGCCAATGGAGCATAATAGGATTAGTCGACATTGTACAAGTCTTTGTGTATTAATTATATTTTGTAAGAACATACTTTGAAGTGTATGACCCTAGGACATATGTATGTACATAGTTAGTTGTGAGAATGTGTTGGTATGCTGGTTTGCCATGTTTGGATATATGGTTAGAGTAAATTGGATGTATAAGTTTGAACCAGGGCTATGTGCAGCCGTCATGTTGCTAAAGTTTTTCCATTTGTTAAGATTTTAAATCTCGTTATAAATAAAAAAAAAATTTATAGAGGAGGTTTAAGCAAGCAATACGGCCTTGACTTCTGAGGGGTTAGTCGTTGGGTAGCAGTGGGGATTTAATGGGTGGCCGACCTTCCTTATTTGGAAGGGGGTGGGGTGTGTGGTCCTCGTAGAGGAAGATCTTAAAAACTCAAGTCCGAAACCTTCTTTATAGATTCAAAAATCAAAAATGGCAGATCTGGTCGGCTCCAAATGACCCGAAGCCCAGGCATAAGCGAGAAAAGTCATAAACTGCGTTTGACAATGGAGCTTAATGAACCGGTGGTTCGATTTTAACATCAGGCCGGTTGAGAAAAGATCTCGAAAATTATGGGATATTCTCATAGAGTTAGGAATCAAAAAAATAGCAGAGTGCAATTCCAACGAATGACGAGATGGCGACACAAACAAGGAAAGTACCCAAGCTTTGCTATTCGAATAATGAGCTCAATGAACCGGAGTTGGTTTAGGTTTCCCAACAGGTCTGTGAGTTGAGAAAAGATCTTAGTTAGAACCTTTCTCGTAGAGTCAGGAATCCAAAAAAAGAAACGGAGTGCAATTTTGACTCAGGGTGCATTGAAGATCAGGCCTGAGCAAAGCAAAGTACCCAAACTTGGTGTGACAACCAAAGGCAAAGCATAAAATGGCGGGAGAAGCATATAACTTTGTACCTGCACCAAGTTTCCATTATCGTTTTTCTTCTTGCTCTTTTTAAGCTTCCAGTTCGCCAAAATTCTCCTCTCGATCAATGAATTTAGCGAGAAGATCTTGGAATCGAGTATCGCTCTACACAAAATGCTAGGAAAAAAAATGCTGTTTCTTCTTCCATTCTGGCTTTATATCCAAAGCCCTACCTCAACCTCTAGACTCACTTGAACACCACTTTCAACTCTAAGTGTTTCCTGGCATGGGATACCTGAAATTCAAATCTTTGCATTCACGAGGCCGATAACCTTTTCATTTGTTTTGGTTTCTTCTGCTAAGGTCATATGGATTGTGGTGGAGCCACAAGGGCTGACTGAGGCAGAAATGGACTACAATATTGACGAGGTTGAAGTCTGGAGCTTATGGGCCTGAACCATATAGGATTTGGGCTCACAAAATAACAAAATCAGCTCACACGACTAGCACATTCGCGGGTTGAATCAGTTGCCAAACGATTCTAAGCGGGTTGAGAGAAAATTAGCAAATTTTTACAGAATGTTCCTTGAAGAATAAGGAGACAAAAAAAAAAACGATTGCACAATTACAAGTTCGGATGGGGAGATATGATCAGAGGAAACAAGGAGGAGTGCTAGAAAATCACCAGCAGTGTTGTATACATACCATGATGATTGAATCAAACGTTGAATCTCATGATTGATGTAAAGATATGAGTTTTAAAAAGAGAGTACTCTGGTGGTAAGAGATCAACAAAAACAAAATGGTATGTGGATTGGGATGGATGGGAATACGATCAAAACAAGTTCAAGTGCTCCGAATTTGACATACTCTAATAAACTTCGATTGAGCTAAAACCTTGGGGGGCCCCACTTGCTTCCTATGGCATGATGCCAATTTAAAAAAAAAAAAATCGCCACGATGACACTCCGAAGTGAACTACATACACTCGATGGACCACGTACAAGCCCTGTGGGCTCGAGGCCGGCTAAGGTTAAATGATTTGAGTTCTTATGAGAGCAGATGATTGAGTGTGACATCCATAGGATAAAATGTAAGTGTTGAGGGACAAAATTGAGGGTCTACAACATGACTATTTGTTGCATGACTACCTTTTCTTCTGTATGACCGCTTGTCGCTTGTCTTTGTGGGACTCTTGTGTATCCCTTTATATCCGAATCACTAGTCTTGGTTGACTATCCTCATTTGTTTCTTTAGTGTTTTTTTTTTTTTGGGAATCATTCCCAATTGTTTGCCTTTGACCAAGCTAGGGGTTAGGAGTAGAGTCAAGTGCTATATATCAATGTTTAGAGACACCATGGAGAAGATGATTATTAGAGCAAAGACTTGTATATGGCCCAGCAGGTTGGATTTTATGGATACATGCGTGGCTAGTGTGTTATCTAGGACCTTAGGTTACATATCCTCTTGTTGGTACTATCATCCAGCTCTTAGGAATTGCCTTTTTCCGTTGTTTCCTTTGAAGCCACCTTACCCTTAAGATATTGTCATGTTAGAATCTCGCTCCTGCACATGGAGCCATGTATCGATTTAGCTATAAGCATCACATGTTAGTTCATTCCGTTGGAGGATTTAGTTATGTGATTACATTAGAGGATTGATTTTAGGATTGGTAGTCACGGGGACTGACATGCCCTTTTCCTTTTGTAGGATTGTTGAGCTGTGACCTGGCTGGGTTAGAGCTTGGATCATGAGTGTGAAGACTTGTTGGAAATTATCCCGGATTAGTTAGAGCGGACATCGGTTCAGAGAGACATGGACTCACAGCTATTGTTGGCCAGCTAGTTGAGATCACATTTTGCTATATGCACCTTTTTTTTCTATGTTATAGTATCCTTATTAGTTTTTTGAAAATATGCATGTGAAAAAATTTGTAATATTTTTAGTGAAATGTCAACTAGATTTAACTATGGTTATGTTTCATTTACATTCAACTTAACAGTAGTTTGAATTTCTTTGACCTGAACGTTACTACAATTAAGTTTCATTTACATTCAACTTAACAGTGGTTTGGTTTTCAGTAAATCGATTTCACCTAAATGTAACTGCAGTTAAATTTTTTTATATTGAACTTTACAGTGGTTATGTTTTCAGTTAAACTAGTTGACCTAGAACGTAATTATAGTTAAGTTTTGTTTACATTGAACTTAACAATCGTTAAGTTTTCAATTAAACAAGTTTACCCAAACGTAATTGTAGTTAAGTGTCGTTTACATTGAACTTAACAGTGATTAAGCTTACAATTTAACAGGTTTACAAGAACGTAACCATAGTTTAGTTTTTAGTACTTGTCCATGTCATTGCTAAGTTCACCTGAACTACACTATTTTTAAGATCTCTCTACGAACAAGATAATCATATAGTCACATTTAGCAATAGATACAATAATTTATAAACTTTCTCAATAGATACGTAAGAGTCATTACATACATAAACACTTTACAAAAAATTATATTGTAACGACACAACCATGTTCATCAATATCTAATTACAAGTATGAGACTATATTGGAAGATCTTGATGGAAGTAATACTCCACTGCCATTTTTTTCTCAATACCATCTCATTCGTTCACCTTTTAGCATTAGTGCGGATGGTTATTGCATGAATCTCCACATATTTGATAAAACATGCTTGTAATCACCACTACTGCATAAATAACAAATTTTATGTTAATAAAGTTAGATAAATATAGTTATATAAATATAGTCAAACTTACAAAAAATAAACACTTACTCCGCTGATTGTTGTGGAATATTGTTTAAGATTTCAATCTCCCATGCCATATCCCCCTTTGGGTCACCATTCTCCCCATAGTATTTTACAACATTTAAGAGGCGAGGCAACAACATCGTTAAAGAAGTTACAAGCTTCTTCAACTAATTTGGCCAGGCGGGCACGCTGGAATATGTGCATATATACGCAGCGAGAAAGATGAACAACTCCTAAGATCCGATGTATGTTTAAACAATGATAGGAACATAGCATTCACCTCGCACAACTTTGAAAGTAATGGCAAATGACCCATGACATATTTAACGAGAATGTTGTCTTTAGGTAAAATGTAAGTGTTCCAATGCTCACGGTGCAAGTTCCAATAACTTTCAACTTTTTGCTATATAAGAAAAAAAAACTATTATAATCTTGTAGCATATAAAATTAGAGGAAATGCTATATAACAAAAGTGCACTAATTTACATACCCAAAACAAAGTATCGGTTATGGTGAATTTTTTATTTTAAACAAATTTAGATTCTTATCCAGTTTTCTAAAAGTATAGGATATATCTATGTGCTAAAAATTGAAACAAATAACAATTAGTAGGAAACTTAGTTTGGTATATTAAAGAATGTTATAGATGATATTCATGTACCAAATCATAAAGTCATTGTCTAGGAACTAGTAGTTGTTCAAACCATTTATGGTCAACTTCCATGAATTCAAGATTGACCTTGCACCATTAAAATTTGGAAAAAATAATTAAACATTTGTAACGTGTATGCAAATAGAAATTTTTTTTATTATAATCATTGTTGTAGTCAACTTACATTGCCTCAAGTACTAAAATATTTTGTAAATGCTGTCAATGCCTCCGTTAATGGTAATTGTAATGGATCAAATGGTATAGATGACATGCTGAACTTTGACACCAACATTTTCTTTCTCTTAATGGGATCAATAAATGAGTGTTGTAGTACATAAGACTTATTTACCTCCCTTTTTTGTTTGAAGACATATGGAAAAATTTGATGTTGATAAAGATAAGTAACTATATCAATGTCCACATCATCCATTGTCATCTCTTCAATTGTATCAATGATGTCAATGCCTTCATTAATCACTTCATTTGTTGGAGCCTCTTCATCAATCTCATTTTTTGATGCCTCAAAATGTTCTAATGTTTACATGAAGTCCATTGGCACATCATCACCCATTGAAGGAACATACATATCAAATCTTGAGCTTTTAACCTGAAAGTGTTAAAAAAATATCAATATATAAAATATAACATACATAGTGAATATATTATGTTAATTTTCAATATTATTAAACTCGAATAACAGCTCCCTTAAACCATCAAACTTGGTTTCCCATATCATGAAGCTTGGTTCCCATAACTTTCAATTCTTCTTGAATCTCAAACAATTATTTGTTGTTTTTTCTTCAAAGTTCATGAACATCATTAGTAATTCCTTTAACATAACAAAAAACATTATAGTATTAGTTAAATATGGGGAAACATGTATTGGTTGAGGAGTAATTAATAACTTTGAATTTAGTTACTTTCAATGTTGGTAACTTATAAGAATTACCACCTTTCTCCCCATCTTTCATGGTTGTTGCTGTTTTTGTTGCAATACATGTTGCACATTCCTTAGGATCTTCATGTTTATTACCCCTCCTCATAACTCAATTGAAGGATTTACTTGCTCCTGTCTTCGATCATTCACCTATTTTGTTGTGGAATGAAGTAGATTCTTCTCTAATGGCACATGGATCATTTAAAATTCAAGAACAATGGTTTCATTAGAGCTTGGAGAGTATGGAAAATTGTTGAAGAAAATTGGGGTGACTATGTGGGGACTGATATTAAGGAACGTTTAAGCTCTTGTTTGGGTATTCTTAATCAATGGGGATGAGTGCTTGTTTCTAAATTCCGAGACCATATAGATAGCTCTTTGGAGTAGTGAATTAGGGACTAATGTAGAAGAATATAAAGAGCTATAGAGTGACATGGTTTATCAAGAATCTTAATATAGATTGTTATAATAAGAAAAGTAGTTTATGTAGTTCAATTATTCTACTAATTAATGGAGGATATTTGAGGACTTTCTCATAATCTAAATATTTTCAATTGTTGTCATATTTATAGGGAAGCAAATAGAACAATGGATTGTTTAGCCAAAGAAAAATATTTGCAATATTAATTTAGTTATTTGGTGGTGAGAGTTTTCGAGAGATGTTAGAAAGTTTGCATTTGAAGATTATTGTGGTAAGAATGTTGTGTAAATTAGAAAACGTACATTTTAATTATTAGAAATTGTACTTTTTTTTATTAAATATTATTTTATTTACTACTAAATTAGCCTCCTCAAGAAAAATTTCGGCTTCGCCACTAATTGTCACAACCCTTTGAGGTTTTGTTTTGTTTTTATATATTTTTTATAACAGCAATGGCAGGACATTCCAAATGAAATCTCGATGTGAGGATTAAAAACATTTCTCTCATCTATGCTAATTTATATTTATGGTCCAAGTACGTGAATAAATAAAGGTCAGTTTGATAGTACTTCTTAAATGTGTTCTAGGCCTAAAAACATTTAAAAGTGTATTTAGGACAAAAAAAGTGTTTGTAATATTTTCGAAAGCGCTTTTGACTTATAAAAAAACACTTGTAATGTTTTTTTTGAGAATCACTTGAGACGGGTTTTTTTTAAAGACACTTTAAAAGTTTTGGATATTCCTAAAATACTTATTTGTTTATCCTTAAAAATCTATTTATTTTTCCTTAAAACATCTATTTATTATATGTAAAAAATCTGGATAACATGATATACTTCTAAAAATTCAAATCATTCAAATCTTTTTGTAAATATTTTCAAAAACTTTATATAATAATAATAAATTATTTTATCAAAATAGTATTTAAGTTTTGTAATACATTTTTATATAAATTTTAATTAATTCAAACCTTTTGTAAATTTCTTTTTGAAGTAAATACTATTATTAATTCAGATAGTTATTTTAAGTTTTTATTAATACATATGTATGTTCATTTATTAATTCAAACCTTTCTGTAAATATTTTTTTTTAGCTTGTATTAATATAAATATTTTATGTATTTATATGTTTTTGTAATAAAGTATGATTAATTATGATATCCTATTTTATAATTAAATTTTAAAATGTCCTTTTGATAATTTTAATGATATAAAATCGTTTTATATCTATGCGATATGTTATAAAAAACACTTTTTAGATCTTAATCGACGACATTTTTATCACCAGATTTCCGCTGCTTGGATGTTGATGAGATTTCCATCACAGTTTGGCTGCTGAGGTTTTTGTCGAAGACTCCATGTGGATTGAATCAAAATGATTTAATATATATAAGGATAAAACCAAAGTTACAACAAATACTAAGCAGATAGATAATGAAATCGTCCAAATTAATTAGGGTTAAAATAATTTAAAAAGTTAGAAATTCTTTTTCCTACTTAAGAACATAAATATAGAAAAGTAAATGACTGACAATGATAAATAAGGTATTGTATAATATTGAAGGTATTCAAATATGGCTGAAGGGATTGTCTATGGTGATTATTAGTATTAGAAAATGTAGTAAATCCGGCGAAGAAATTGGAAGAGAATAAATATGCAATCCTATATTAAATATAGTATTAGAATATTGTATTATATTATTAGATTGAAGTGTTCAAATTCATATTAAATTTTTAATGAATATTACATTAAATTGGATATAAACGTGGATAAAAGTTGTATTATTGTGATAATTTTGGAAGAAAAATTATATTAGAAAAGATAGTTTTTGGAAGTAAAAAGTGTAAAACACTTAGTACTTTTAAGAGTAGTATCAATATTATGTTAAAATCAATATATTTTAGATTTTATTTGTTTAGATTTTTGGAATTACTTTATATGACACTCAAACCTTTTTTATATATTATGTTAAAATTAATAAATATAAATGCTACTTGCTACTTCTATCTTCTTATCTCATCTTTTCCTCTGCTAGCCATTTTTCTTTAAACAAATAGGTGATTTTTTTGGCCATTTTGGCCTTAAGTAACCCCTTTACATATCTCTTTATCATTTTATTTCCAATAAAGTGATTCTTTTGCATAGATCTTGTTAAGAAATCAGACCCAAGGTTTTGGTGACATCAAATAGAAAACCCCTATAACCTTGAAAGAAGATCAAAGCATCAGAAATTCAAGAAGAAGATAGTGGAGAGAAACTAAACTCTATATTCTCTTATAGATTTCCATCTACTACAAAGAACTCAGCCTACGTTACAATGAAACTAGAGAAATAGGTTACATTTCTATCTCTGTATTATTTACGGAACCCTACATCTACCTATATAGGAAGAGAAGACTTTTTCTACAAATAACGAAGTTGCTGTGACTAACAGAAGCTCATCCCAAGAGAACATTGTGCTAAATTATTTTGTAAAAACCAAGAGTATTTATTGATCCCAAAAACAATTGCTCAATAATCAAAAAATCCAATAAATAAAGTATAACCTCCATGTAACCTCGGTGGTGCGGTCACGGTCCATAGACACCACTAATAAACTAAATCACAGTAGTAATGGTCGTACATTCTAACCTCTCTTCAGGCATTTGTGCAATGCATTTTGCACCGGCATTAAATGGATCTTCCTGGGCCAATCTACGACCATAGAAGGCTCGTCTTCCTTCCCTTCGAAAGTCTACCGGTCGTTACCTTGCCACATTCTCTCAATGGGTGTCGGAAACTAGGCGATGGTTGTCTTTGCTCCTCACTTGCTGAACTAGCTGGCTGGGATCATCCATAGTACCTCCTGCCCTTGTTGATTCATTTGCGGTGGAGCATGAGATGCTTGTCCACACCCCCTAATGGACTATCGGGATTTCCTTGGTCACCTTGATATAGATTTTGAACTATGCCTATTAGACCAACAAGATCCGGCGTTAGAGTCATGTCTCATCCTTCATATACAATGCAATGTAATATCAATACCATTTTCAAAATCCTTTTCCCGAAGCTTTAAACCTAGGCTGCGATACCACTTAAGTGTAGCACCCCTTTCAGTCCGACCGAATGGCAAGTAGCCAGGACCGACCAGGCTACCCTCCGGGATTCCCGGTGGTCCGCTAGTGAAGTTCCACTGTAAAATCCCTAGGGAATGTACGATGGAACTCCACTTTAAGAAAGAAAGCAACCACGCGCATTAATTTAATACCCCAATTATATATAAAGACCACAACACTGCTATAAATAAGGACTCATAAAGTTTGATCCCCGAATGTCGGAGCGTTCTAAGAGTATTTGTGAATTTAGGAGGGTACAAATAGAGATGAATCAAATCCGATAAACAAAAAAAAATAAACTTGAGCAGATCTGATAGAGTAAGTGGTTGTAGCGGAGAAGCGATGTCGAATCCGTATGAGTAAAATTTTCTGAACTGTCGAGACCTAAGAACAGATTTAAAACAATAACGTGAGATAATAAATCTCAGTGAGTGGCATAGTTTATAGGAAAAATAACGTTTTTATTTTCGAAGATTTCTTCTCTCAAAACCTTCCGTTCACTCTTTTGTAAAGTTCCCCGTTTAGAAACATTTCACAAAACCCAACTTTACCCCAAGTCCAACATATGCAAATCATGCTCAACAATTTGTGACACAATGTTCACGAAAATTATAATTTGATCTATACAACATAAAGCCCGAGCATAAAGCATGTATAGTCATCATGTAATAAAATAACCATGAAATGCTCCATAACCATGAGTAAATGGTTATACCATATTCGAGAAAATCAACAACGTCGTACCACGTACCAAATGTAAGCGAGTACGATGCAAGCCAGGCCTCAGTGGCAACTAATGAACACGTGGTTACCGATATCACGTGGCAACTAAAAAACCTCAGTGGGCAGGCCATCACGTGGCGACTAACAAACCTCCGGTGGGCCAGAGGCCACCCAGTGCAGCTAAATAAACCCGGGTAGACCCGGCCATCACGTGGTAACTAATAAACCTCCGGGCAAGCCCGGCCATCACGTGGCAACTAAACCAAACATCAGATGACTGGCCATCAAATGGCACCTAATAAGCCTCCGGGTAAACTTTGGCCATCACGTGGTACTGTCGCCTCCCAGGTGAACTTTTGTCCATCATGTGTCATCTAATAGACCTCCGGGTAAACCAGGCCATCACGTGGCAACTAATAAACCTCCGGGTAAACCCGGCTATCACGTGGCATGTGACGCCTTAACTCGGCATAGGATGTGATGAAAGTCACTTTTTTGCGTATATACTTTAAGCTAGTTCATTCATATAATGTTAAACAATTAACTTGTATTATATGATACGTAGCGTGGATTACCATCATATTACCAGCCTCCATATGGAAGTGTTCAACATCTATTATTTACATTGGTTTACAAAATTTCATATACCATTAGACCTAAAGGTCTTCCGGTTGAGGCACTATTGTGTGGCCTTTGGCTGCTGATGTGGATTGTCCGCATTATACGGTTTCTCTGCAATACCTGGGTTGAACACGGGTGCTAAACTGCGGCTTAGTGGGAATTAATACACATGGATGACCTCTATTAAGGGTCATCACACTTCTATACAAATGCATATAACACATATAACATGTACATATTCTTGTCATTTCTCATATATATATACTTTTCATAACCAGTTTCATTTCTTATCATCTTCCATATACTTTTCATGTCAACTTGCTTTACTTTTTGTTGCACATGGCTGCACTATCATCACATAGCGGTGCTATGCTTCTCATATCATATCATGTTCTCCACATTTCCTTTATATACACATCAATTTATTTTTATGTTTCATGTCGTGACACTTGCAAAGTGGATACGAGAAACTATAATCCATGTGGGCCCGAGCACTATATTCCTTGTAAAACGGTGGTCCATGAGGGCGAAGGTGCTATATTCCTTTGTGCAGCTTGAGTGGTCGTGAGAATTTAGAAGGCGCGGTGATAATATACGAGTATCATCGATGTGCGAATGATGACCTATTCCATGAGGGCCGTCTTTGTGGTGATACTTCGGGTCCACCAGTGAATCCAACGGGATCTCGATATGTCGAGGCTTATGCTGCCGGACTTATTTTCCTAATAGACGCCCACGTCTATCCCTCTACCTGCAGGTTCTAAGCGAATGATCAATATGTATTTTATGTTAATTATATCTCATATTCGAATAATTATTGTCATTATTATTCATATGGGATATATATATATATATATATTTCTCTGCTACTCTCATACTATATATATCTCTGTATATATATATATATATATATATATATATATATATATATATATATATATATACAATCATTTATTCATAACTTTTCATTTTCATGTCTCATTATATGCATAATAACTGTCTTAACTTTGTATGCTTATGAGTTGACATGATTCATAATATGAATAACTATGGTTACCTACGGGGGCCTCTTCATTCATGTTTTCCGGGACTAATATGGTTCCATTTTATCATACTAGGTATGGCTATATTCTTGACTCAATGGGCTTTCCATGAGTCCGATATGCCGATGGAGTTGAGCGAAGAGTTATGACCTTAGAAGTTGGAGGTCATCGTAGTCAATCTGAGCTGGACGTGGGCCCATTTTGGACGATCTCATCGCCTACTCGGTGCAGACATTTGATATCCTCCTGGAGTCATATGAATGTATTTTGACTCAATGGGCTTTCCATAGAGTCAAGAACACCAATCAGGAGTTTCAGCGAAGGAAGTGCGATGCCCAGAAGTTGAAGTCATCGTCAATCCAACACTGAAGGCGGTGAGCTGGCGGTACGCGATGGCGACTCTAACACCTCGATCTGACATCTAATATCTTCCTTAGACATATGGATGGTTGCTTGACTCCAATGGGCTTTCATAGAGTCCAATAACACCAAATCGGAGTTCAAGCGAAAGAGATGCCAGTAGGAGGTCATGCGTAGTCAACCACGGCGGTGACCTGAAGCGCGGCATTTTGCTGTGGCAGAATGGTCTAACACACTCAGTGGCTGTCAATATCTTACTCAGGCATATGGATGAATTGTAGCTCCCAATGGGATTTGCCAGAGTCCAAGAACACCGTCGGAGTTCAAACGAAGAGATATGACCCAAGTTGGAGGTCATGCGTAGTCAACACGACGGCGACTGAGCTGACGGAGGCTACACACTACAGGTGATGAGCTCAGTGTCTTACCTTGGTCTGACATCTAATATCTTATAAGCATATGGATGGATTCTTGACTCAATGGGCTTTCTATAGAGTCCAAGAACACCCAAATTGAATTTGGAGGTCATGCGTAGTCAATACTGACAGTGACACGTTAACTGGCACGCATTGGCGAGCTCGATCTAACGTCTGATAATATCTTCATCAGGCATATGGATGGATTCTTGACTCAATGGGCTTTCCATAGAGTCCAAGAACACCAAATCGGAGTTCAAGCGAAGGAGTCCTTGACCTTAGCGGTTGGAGGTCATGCGTAGTCAACCTGACGGCGGCGCGAGCCCGGCGAGCTGCGGTGGAAGTGTGAGCCACATGAAACCTCTCACCCAATTGACTGTTCAGAGTAAATAGACCATAACTTGATCTACAGGGTCAATTAGAGAAATCCAAAAGCCTAACATCAAATTTATTGATTTGGCTACAATTTCGGAAGGACAATTCAAATTCTCTCTTGTTTGGTAAAGCCGTTTAAGTGTTAGATTGTGGAGTGGCAGGCGGCCAGACCAGATCTAGCTGGGCGATCTCGATAAAGACATAACTTGGTCTACAGAGGTCCAAACTGAGAAATTCAAAGCCCACACAACAGTAGGTTCATTGATGTGGCTGCAGGTTCAGAAGGACTCACTTCCAAATTCCACTTCCATTTCTTACTAAAGGGTGCAGGTGTAGCTAATCACCGGAGGATCAAAAATACGGAAATGTACTTGGTTCCTGTTGCTTAGCCCTCTCCCAAAACACAACTATAAGTCTTGAGACTCTTCAGCTCAGCCTAACCAGAAATGAGTTTAGGAGTTTCCAAACAACCATACACGAGATGAAGGTTCCACACACTATGTATATATCTTTCGAATTTAGTAATTATACACATGACCTTACTTTCTTCTCCTTCTTTTCTTCTTTTTCTTTTTCTCTTCTTCTTCTTGTAGCACCTTCATTTCTCTTCTCTTCCTCTCTCTCTAGACCAAAATGAGATATTCTTTTGGTCTTATCATTTTATTTCACTTTCCGGTCAAAAGGAGAAACTTCCTCCTCTTTATTCATGGCTTGTCTCTTCTGATTTTAATCCTTATTTAATTCCCAATATCTTTTCTTTTATTCTTTCTTTGGTCATAAACTCTCTATTACTCTTGATTTAACTTATCGTATTTCTACTTTGGCATATGAACTTATTAAATTATGACCCAGGTGCATGAATTAGTAATTCATTACCCTTAGCGATGTATTAATTCCAAGTTCTTTCTTATTTTATTTTTATCTTTAATTTATTTCGGATAAATATAATATTACTTTTATTATACCTTAAACATGTTCGAAAACTGCTAGGGTATAATTTGGGGTGTTACATGGCAACTAATATAACCGTTCCCTTACTCACATGTACTTTCCCAATAATACCGTATTAGAGTCATTCCACAAAATCTCAAGATCCATTTTTTTAAAACAATAGTTTTTCAAGGTGGTTTACAACCTCAATCCACGTACCCAAAATATCCAAACACCACTTAGACTCATCACAGACTCATTAAAACTTTCAAATAGTTTAAAATGTTGACAAAAATTTGTGAAATGATAAGCTGACATATGAAACGATAATCATATTGTATCTGACCAACCATTTGATCAAAGCATTATATATGTAAAAGATTAAATCACAATAGATATATCAGCGTAATACCCCAGTGTTCAACCTCTCTTGGCTCGCGGTATAGGCCATTTGAGGTCTTGTTTACGTGGGATATCGATGCCGGCTCGGCGTGAGTGCATACCAATATCGATATTCCACTTAAACCAATAATTGAATCAACAGCATTAGGATGCGAAGGCCTTAGTATAATTTTAAAACTATGAAGCCAGCTAAATTTGACCCCAAGCCAGACCCTAATTACGGTGTGCCCCTGGGCAGATACTCGAAATTGGGGCTTTTAGGTCGGGAGCTAATTTCTCGAAATTGAACCGTCCAATAGTTCATAAAAACATCCAATTTCACTAATCCAACTCCAATTTTGCCTAACTCGACCAATAGGTACTCGATTTGATCAAACCGGTAATTACAGAAATGACCCTGAAATGGAAAACCAGCCAAGCGATGTCCAAAATTCACAAACCACATATCAATGGAAAGCCCGAGACCGAGAACTCATAAGTACCATTACCTTGGTCCAACAACGTGGTGGTAGGAAAACTTCGATCAGCGGTCGACGACTTTGTTTTAAGTCGGTATCTTTCAAAGCGGTGAGAATGCGGGACCACAGGAATGAGTTTAGGGGGTCCAAAAATGGTGGGAGGGAGGTATGGGGCGGCCTGAAGTGGCCGGAAATGGCCAGAAAACCCAGCAATGTCTAGTGACTCACGGTGGCCGCCAGTAGCGCGCCAGCCGACTCGGTCTTTACGCGGCGATTCAGGCGACGGTTCGCGGTGGCTTTACCGGCGGGATCGTCTACGGATGTCCCCCTCCTCTGTGTGCGTGTTGGTGGCGGCGATCGATACTCTTTGGTCCAAAACCTCCGAACTTGCAATGATGGCGACCTGGCTTGGTGTTCGCGGTGCTGGAAGTTTTCTGGGTTTTAGGCCAGAGGGTGTTTTGGGGGCTAGGGTTTCATTTGGCATCCAATTTATGTTTATATAGGGCGTAGGGTCGCTTCAGGTAAAAACCCCAGACAGACTTGGGCATTGAGTAAAGTCTTCTTTGTTTAGACTTCTCTCATAGCCGTGGCTTTTTATCAGTAAGTGGATCGTGTTCAGCGGATTTATGAACTCCATATGGCGGGAGCTGCGAGAAATGGTGCTTTGATTGATGACTACCCTCGAAAAAGTCGCTTGGGCCCACATATACTAAGTGTTGGTCAAACTTGACGGTCAAATGTGTTGAGTCGTATTATTTAGTGCGGCTCGTTACAACGAATACGAGAATGAATCCAGGGATCTTTCGTTTAATTCTTTTATTTCACTTTTATTTATTTATTTTATTTCATTTTTGTTTTTTAAAAGATGTCGACCCAAAACCCGGCTCGACTGAATAGCGGTTAGGAACCGGGCTAGTTTACTCGATTGTTTTCATTTATCTTATCAAAAACATTTATTTATGTCATTTCGTTTTAGAGTTTTCAATAACGCAGAAGCATTTCATTTACCATAGGCACAAGGCCTTTTTAAATATTTCGGAAACGGTTACAAACGGTGGGCCCATAAACATTTACATTTATACAAAACACAATTACATTAAAGGCATTCTATGCCCCTTCAAAATTACAAAACAATGTTTGAGTTTAACTCGTTTGATTACAAAATATCAATGTTCGAGAATACGTGTATGCTCATGTCGGAATTATATGCCTCTGTAGCCTTGCAGCTTCTCTATGACTCTAGCTTCTTGTTCTGCCTTCTTTCTACATTCTTCGATACTGCGCATAGTTTAAACACACGTGAAAGCATTTTCATGCTTAGTGGTTCTATACAGTTCTCTATCTAATAGAACATGCCTTTATCCAATCATGCTTGTTACTCTATTTCAATGGTCAATGCATAAACAATACATATGCTTATACATTTTGTACATACTTTCATTTACCAACATGCATTTTCAATGCAACAATTTCTTCACAATTCAATTCATGAGATTTAAGCATATACTCATAAAAATGTATTTGGTTTAAAATCTCATTTTCACTAAATCAAGAGTTGTTGTCTGCCTTAGGCTAATTCAATTTATTTTCACGACGGATTCCGCTTGGTGAATCCCGTCTTATGTTTCATTCGGTAATGTGCTTACACATTTAGCAATTTCGGTTCATTATCATAACGGATGCCAATTGGTGCATCCATGATGGTCATTAAAAGTAATAATGCAGCCATCGCGACGGATGCAGGTCCAATTATCCGCCAAGTGGGATATTTAGCAATATATTTCTTCCATCATGGCGGATGGCGATTGGTGCATCCCGCCAAGTGGGTCATTAATAATTCGCCGATTCGTTTATGTCACAATATGACAATATCATTTGCAATTCAAATAAATGCACACAAGCAAATATTTGACAATGCATCTCAATTTCTCTATTTCAAAACATTATGCGATTTCAGATTACCATTCAATTGACGTATGCATATTCCATGCAATCATTTCACATTAACATAATAAACTATCAATACACTTGAAGTAAGGATAGAGGTTCAGTGAACAAACCAATTTATCGATCCTTTGTCTCTTTAGATTCCAGTCCTAGGTCGGTTGTCGTCTTCACCCGTACCTAGTCAATTATAAATTCTCCACTTTTAGTGGTTAAACAAATATCACGCTTAACGAATCTCGCCAAGGCGGCGAGGTACGGTACTTTTTTTCCCCTTAGTTTCATTCTTATTTGAATCCCTGTTAATCATTTATTAGGGTTCCTATACCCTCGGTGTGCAAATTTGAGCTCAACTATGTAAGAATACCAAAGATCAGGGTTGCGAAGCGGTGGAATGCTGCCGGTCCCTCCCTTGCCAATGGGTACCGGTATCACTTTAGTGGTGCAGGTACCACTCATCACTACCACCATAGTCTGGTACCACTTTTGATACCAGATACGATAGCGATTTTTGCTAAGAAAATGTCGGATTTTGGCATTTCACCCGTTTTTCTTCAATAAACCTCCACCAATTCATCCCATATAAAAAATCCTGTGGAATCCACCAAAAACAAGTCCAAAGTGGTTTGCTTTTCAATAGCCTCTTTTTCTTAAGTTAGGGATTTTCCCAAGTAAAATCACAAAGGATGAAGTTTTCTTACCTTGAATCTCTTCAAATCTTCTCTTCTAAGTTGTTTGATCACAAAGGAGCAAGAAGGGGAAATAAATCCCTCCTAGAACTTGATCTTCTCCTAAGCCTTAGCTCTCTCTCCCTTTTCTCCTCTCTTCTCTCCCAAAAACGTGATTTGCTCAAATGAGCACCCTTAGAGCACTTTTGGTCTTTAAACCCCCTTTAAGTGTAAGGCCTTGTTTGGCCTACACACAAATTCTCTTTTCTCATTTTTCTCCTTTTTGGTGTTAAGTCACTTATTCTTCATAAGGCCCTGTTTGGCCACAAAAATGCATTCTTTTGGCTTAAGTTTCTCCAAAATTGTTTTATAGCCCATATTTCATTTTATTTGCACTTAGACACATAAACTTGTTACAATTATTTATAGGTCCTCATTTACAAACTTCAGAATTTTCCCTTTACACTTGGAGTAGAATTTCCAGATCAATTCTCATTTAGCATATAATATTTGCATTTAGCTTTGTATATAATCCATTTAATCAATATTCTTTAACAATTCCGGAAAATACCCATGTTGGCTAAATCATAAGCTTAGGAATATATATAATAAATTTTATTATAAAAATTCTAGGGTATTTTTGGGGCGTTACAACTCTCCCCCACTTAAAAAAATTTCGTCCTCGAAATTACCTTAGTAAAACAGTTGTGGATATTGTTATAGCATCGTTTCTTCACTTTCCCAAGTGGCTTCTTTAGTCTTGTGGTTTCTCCACAACACTTTGACTAGTGGGATCTTCTTGTTCCGCAATTCTTTCACTTCGCGAGCCAAAATCTCTACTAGCTCTTCCTCATACGATAAATTTGGTCTAAGCTCAATTGTCTCTGACGAGACTACATGTGACAGGTCTGAACGGTACCTCCATAGCATAGACACATGAAATACATTATGGATCTTCTCCAGTCAGGGTAATGCAAAGGTATGCCATTGGACCCACTTTTTCGATCACTTCATAGGGGCAATAAAAGCTGAACAACACCATTTTCAAGATCTCATCACCTTCTTCTGGGTGATACTTTCCAAACACTTTTCGCCGATCTCATATTGAATATCTTTTCTTTTCATGTCGACATATGATTTCTATCTATCGGTGGCCAATTTCAATATCTCTCTAATCATTTTCACTTTTTCTTCAGTCTCTTGTATCAATTCAGGGCCAATCACTTTCTTTTCAGTCAATTCCATCCAACATAACGGTGTTCTACATTTTCTTCCATATAAAGCCTCGTAAGGCGCCATTCTAATACTTGATTGGAAATTGTTGTTGTACACAAATTCAACTAAAGGAATGTGTGATCGACTACCCTCATAGTCGATCCACCTTCTTAACATATCTTCTAGAGTCTGGATCCTCTCTCCTAATTGTCCATTCGTACAGCAAATCACGGAACACTATCTTTGAGAAATTCAGTCGAGTGCCCAAGGCCTCTTGCAATTTTCCCCAAAATCTCGAAGTAAACCTCGGATCTCGATCACGAAATAATGAATCTGAGAATCATTACAAGCGAACTATTTCCTTGATATATAGTTCTGCTACCTTGTCAAGTGAATAGTCGTTCTCACTGGTAGGAAGTGAGCTGACTTAGTCAATCGGTCCACTACGACCCACACTGAGTCGTGCTTTCTCCCGGTCAATGGTAACTCAACCACAAAATCCATGGTGATTCGGTCCCATTTCCACTCCGGTATTCTGATGAGGCTATGATAATCCAGGAAAAGGAACTTGATGCTACCTTTACTCTTTGACACACCAAACGCGGTTACAAACTCTGATACATCTCTTTTCATTCCAGACCACTAGAATGACATTTTCAAATATTGATACATCTTTGTGCTACCGGGATGGATAGCAAAAGATCCACTATGTGCCTCTTCAAGTATGACTTTCCTCAAATCATTATCATCGGGTACACAAACCCGATCATTATAATACAAAACTCCATTTTCATTCATTGTAAATTCGGTTTCTTTATCATCTCCAATCTCACTTATTATGGTAGCAATTTTCTCATCTTTCTTTTGTGCCTCTAGCACTCGGTTTAACATATTCGTGCCAGTGGTCATAGCATTACTATACCCTTCATTCGACATTGACAATTGGGCATTTAACGCTCGAAGCGTTTGCACTGTCTTTATACTCAAAGCGTCGACCACTACATTGGCCTTTCTCGGGTGATAGTCAATCACACAATTATAATCTTTTATCAATTCCATCCCTCTACGTTGTCTCAAGTTAAGCTCTCGCTGTGAGGGCAAATACTTAAGACTCTTATGATCAGTGTAGATGAAACATTTTTCTCCATACAAATAATGTCTCCATATTTTTAGCGCAAATACAATTGCGGCTAATTCCAAATCATGCGTGGGGTAGTTCTTTTCATGTGGCTTCAACTGTCTTGAAGCATAGGATACCACTTTACCCTCTTGCATTAAGACACATCCAAGTCCATTCAGTGACGCATCACTAAAGATCACATATTCTTTACCGTAGGTTGGTTAAGTAAGAACCAGTGCCTCGGTTAAGAACGCTTTCAACTTATCAAAACTTCTTTGACATTTTTCACTCCATTCATACTTTACATTTTTTTGGAGCAATCTCGTCATCGGGGCTACAGTCATAGAAAACTCCTTAACGAATCTTCTATAGTAACCTGCTAGTCGAGCTCCTTACAACATTTCTTGGTGGAACATTCATGACCACTTCTATTTTCTTTGGATCCGCTAAGATTCCTTCTTTATTACAATGTACTTGAAAGGACACTTCATTTAACCAAACTCACACTTGCTCAGTTTTGCATATAACCTTTCTTTTCTCAAAGTTTCTAACACTACCCGAAGGTGTGTGTCGTGATTTTCTCGATCCTTTGAATACACAAGTATGTCGTCTATGAACACTACGACAAATTGATCCATATACGGTCGGAAGACACGATTCATTAGGTTCATGAAAGCCGCTGGAGCATTTGTCAAACCAAACGGCATTACAAGGAACTCATAATGTCCATATCGCGTTCTAAATGCCGTTTTATGTACATCCACATCTTGAATTCTCAACTAATGATACCCAAATCGAAAATCTATCTTCGAGAAGATACTTGCCTTCCCGGTTAGTCGAGCAAATCCCTTGATCCTAGGTAACGGATACTTATTCTTTACGGCCAACTTGTTCAGTTGCCTATAATCAATACATAGCCGAAGTGTACCATCTTTTTTCTTAACAAAGAGCACGGGAGCTCCCCATGGTGATACACTCTTTTTCTAGCATTTCTTGTAACTGCAATTTCAATTCCTTTAGCTCTATTGGAGCCATTCGGTATGGTGTAATGGATGCCGGTGTGGCACTTGGTACAACGTCGATTGCGAACTCAATTTCCCTCTGTGGAGGCAATCCTGGCAACTCTTCCAAAAACACGTCCGAAAAGTCACTAATAGTAGGGATATTGGATACACTAGGCCTTGCCTTTACCGTATCAATCACATAAGCCAAGTAGGCTTCACATCCTTTATGCACCACTGTTCTAGCAGTGGTTGCGGATATCACATTAGAGAGGTGGTTTGACCTCTCGACAATGAAAGTTACTTCATCTCATTTGGTGTTCTTAAGGTCACTCTTTTCATTTTACAATCGACTCTCGCTTGGTGTCGGGATAACCAATCCATCCCCAATATCACATCAAATTATCTGAAGGATAACTCTATCAAGTCTCCCAGAAATTCATATTCTCTTATTACGTGAGACCCGATCTCTATATACTTTATTCACAATAACACTATGTCCGAGCGGGTTCATCACCAAGATGTCATACTCAGTTTCACTCCTCGATAAATTACCTAAGTTGGGTATGTCAGTACACACATATGAATGGGTTGACCCTGGGTCTATCAATGCATGCACAATAGTATCAAAGATAGTAAAATTACAGACTATCACATCTGGGGCTTCGGTATCTTCTACTACTTTCATTGCATATGCTTTAGCTGGAGCACGACCATCTATGTCCCTTATAAAATCATAAGATTTTGACAATCATGGGGAGGAGAAAAGGTTTCTCAACGTGAGAAGATTACAAAACCAGAAACCTAACATAATTCCTAATGATCAAAACATATCCGCTCTGATACCAATTGTTGAAAAAACCTAAAACTAATCAAACCCTAGGATCAACCATGCTTAATCATTAACAATCATTAACATTTCTTCAAGGAAGCGTACCTAAATCCATTGGAGATTAATGAACCTGAATCCAAATGGTTTTGGCCTTCTAAATTACAATGTAGTCTTGGAGAGAGTTTCCTCAGTTTCTCAGTTTCTCTCTATTCTTTCTAAATGAATGGGTGATTACAGAAGAAGGAACATACGTCGAATTTGGGGACGAAGACCCCTCTAATTCTAGGGAAGTGATGCTTCACCAAGCGTCACTTCTCTTTTAGGGTTTCTGTTTTGGCCCATCAACAAAAAAAAAAAAAAAAAAAAGAAAAAAAAAAGTCTCTACACATAATTTGAGGACCACATCTTAACCCTTGATGCATAAAAGCCTATCAAAGATAAATTATAATAAATCACTTAAAATAAAGGCTTAAAATATTATTTGGGTGCACAACACATAATAGTTACATATAAGTCCATTATTGGGTTAAATAACCTAACATGTTATACCAAACCCTTGTAAAATTCTAGAATGTTACTTATATATATATATATATATATATATATATATATAAACCTAAGGAACTAATTGGGCTTTGGTCAAATGGACTTACCAAAGCAAGAGAGAAGATGGAACTATGGGTCTATAGCCAGTTAATATTAAACCATCCCATAAATGGCCTATAATTAACATGCACAATTACAATTAAAATTGTAATATGACTATGCTTAGTCCATGATTAATAAATTAATCTAACATTCTTCCACTTAGATGGCTTAATCGTAACTCAAATTATTTCTCAATAGATTTACATAGCCATAACCAATCATATACAATTAACGCACCAAGAGGATACATAAATCGTAAAATCAGGTGCCACAAATCAAAATCATAACTCAAATGCTTCAACAAGAGACTTACATAGTCATAACCAATCATATACAATTAATACACCGAGAGGATGCATAAATCGTACATAATCAGGCGCTACTTATCTAGAAGCAGTTCAATGACAAGAGTATTTATTCAATAGAAAGAGTAAACATAATTCTGTCATTCATTTGGTCAAAATGACACAAAATCATAAGATAATGACAAACGTCAAAATGTGCATGTAATAACGAAAAAACATGATCTTTCCTTACAAAATACATGAAAAGGAAAAACTCCCACTAAAACAAAACAAAGATTCTAGGCTCCTAACAATCCCATGTGGGTGACATGTTCTTGAAACACACAAATAGGTAAGCCTTTGGCTAGTGGGTCTGCCAACATGCTAGTTGTAGGCTTGTGCTCAACAGAAATGAGGGACTCTACAACTTTCTCTTTCACAAAAAGGAACTTCACATCATTGTACTTGGAGCGAGGAGTGCTCTTAGTGTTCCTAGAGAAAGATACACCTGCAGAATTATCATAGAACAATTTCAACAGTCTAGAAATGGAGTGATTAACCTCCAAAGTTGAAATGAAGTTCTGCAACCATATTGCATTACAAGTAGCCTCATAACACGCCACATACTCTGCCGCAATAGTAGAAGAATCTGTAAGTGTCTATTTGACACTTTTCCATGAAACAACTCCATCAAGCATCATAAAGATATAACCAAAAGTATACTTTTTATTATCCACACAGCCTGCATAATCGGAATCACTAAATCCAACCACTTTAAGAGTGTTGGTACCCCGATATGTTAACGTGAGATCCTTGGTACCCTGAAGATATCTCAAAACTTTCTTAGCAATTTTCCAATGGATTTGACCCGGGAATATCTAGTACCTACCAGTAGCCAACCAATAATATCAGGCGTGTGCATACTTGAGCATACATCCTGCTGCCCTGAGCGAAGAGCAGGGTGCTTTCATCTGATTTCTCTCAATATCATTCTAAGGACATTGGCCTTTGGAAAATCTGTTACCCTTTACAATTGGTGTCTTACCAAAAGAACATGATTGCATATTAAAATTTTCAAAATGCATTCAATATACATATGTTGAGACAATCTCAGGCTCTGCTTTTTGCTGCTGCTTCTGCCTTTGCTCTTCTGCTCTTATATATATACCTCTTCTCTTCTCTCTCTTCCTGCACTCTTTCTTTCTGCACCTTTCTTCTTTGTGTGCTGCACTGCACTGCTACCACCTGCTCTACCTACCTAAACTTATCATAAAAATATCTGTATGCCCAAGACATAAGATACTTCCCTAAAATCCCTTTATATGAATCATTTAAGCAAATATTCATTTTGTCTCCTTGACATATTAGTATCATTAGGCTGCTGACGAATATCATCAACATATAAAACCAAGAATATGTATTTGCTCCCACTAACCTTCATATATATGCATTTATCGACAATGTTCTCCTTAAAATCATTGGCTGTGACAACTTCATGAAACTTGAGATACCACTGCCTAGAAGCCTGCTTTAAACCATAAATGGATTTATGGAGTTTTCAAACCATGTGTTCCTTACCAACTTCTTCAAAGCCAATAGCTTGAGACATGTAAACATCCTTAACCAAGTCTCCATTCAAGAAAGTTGTCATCACATCCATCTGATGCAACTCCAAATCAAAATGAGCCATTATAACCATAATTATGCGTAGAGAGTCTTTAGTGGACACAGGAGAGACCTTAGCCATTAATCTTGCTTTATATCTCTCTACTTGTCCCTTGGCATCATGCTTGGTCTTGAACACCCATTTTCACCCAATAGGTCTCCAACCATCTGAAAAATCTACCAAGCTCCACACTTTATTCTATTACATGGAGGTCATCTCATCTTTCAATGCATCGATCCAGAAGTTGGATTGAGGACTAACAATGGATTCTTTGTAGGTGGTCGGATATGATACATCATCCACGTCATACTCATGCTCTTGTAAGTAGACAATATAGTCATCTGAAATTGTGGGCCTACACGCCCTCTCTGACCTCCTTAAGGGTATATCTATGACTACATCTAGGGCTACTGGATCTACATCCTCAATTGGTTCATCATCAGCAGTGGCTACTGGATGTTGGTCAACAACAGGGCTAGAGATCGGAGCGGAAGCCATAGGCACATGAATAAAAACTGGTGTTCTTTGAACATAATTTCTCTTAGCCCTTAGCTTGTTCCAGTATCATCCTCAAAATAGATATTCTCTGTCTAGAAATATGACCTAGTTCTTGTGCTAAAGAATAGAAGACTTTTCATTCAATTTCAAATGCTTGGTGCTACTAATAGTATTAACATTGGGAGAAAAAGAAAGCAAAATATACAACCCTAATCTGTAAAGATCCCCACAAAGTGTTTCATTGCCAATCAATAAAGAGTCTCGATATAAGAAATTAACTCGGTTCAAAAAAAAAAAACTATATCGAGTCTATCGAAATAGATGCGATATCAAATTTCTCTTGATTGAGGGTATGTACGCCACATCGCGCAATTCCAAAAATTTCCTGTACTAAGTTGCAATCTAACAACTCCCAGAAAATCAACTTGGACTCTTGTACCGTCTCCCATGTACACATACTGTAACACCCCAAATTATACCCTAACGGTTTTATAACATGTTTAGGGTATAATAAAAATAACTTGATATATTATTCGAGGAATAAAATAAAGATAAAAACAAAAGTAGGAATATGCATAAGTTAAATTACAAATAATAAAGAAGATTTGAGGCTATTGTAAAAATAACATAAATAGATTTGCAAATATTAGAAGAGTTGGAGGACCAAAGTGAAATAAAAAGGGGATAAGATCAAATAGGGATAAGATCAAATAAGGATAAGACCAAAAGAAATATCTCATTTTGGTCTTGGAGAAAGGGAGAGCAAACACGGATAAGAGAGAAGAGAGAAGAAAGGAAGAAGAAGAAGAAGAAGATCACAGGTATGGATACATGTCTTGGGTTGTATGGAGGCCCAGTATAGTTTTGTTATGGAAACATGGAATTATGGAAGTCTAGTTTTAGTCTAGAAAGTTTGGATACATGGTTTTAGAACCACTCTTCTATCTTGTGTATGGTTTGGGTTTGGGAACTCCTAAACTCATTTCGTGTGGGGTTGAGTTGAGAAAAGTTCTAAGGCTCCTATAGTTGTGTTTTTGGGAGAGAAATTTTGGTGCAATTAAGACCAAGTAAATTTCCGTATTTTTGATCCAACGTATTAGCCGGACCTTAGAACTTCTTTTTGGGTAATAAATAAAGGGAATTTGGTAGTAAGTCCTTCTAGTAAATTGTAGCCACATCAATGAACTTGATGTTAGGCTTTTGAATTTCTCGATTTGGACCTCTGTAGACCAAGTTATAGTCCTTTTTACCGAGGAGTCGAAAATAAGCTAGATATGGTTTGGAGTCGGATTCGTCGATTCGGGTTAACTAGCCAGACCCGAAAAACATAACGGGTTTTTGGGTTCGAAATAAAAGAGAATTTGGGAAGTAAAAGTCCCTCTAGGAAATTGTAACCACATGAATAGAACTTTTGATCTTTAGAAACATGATTTATAGATTTGGACTGATGAATCAAATTATAAGTGTTACTCTCTGAAGAATCAAATAGCGAGAATTAAATATAGGGAATTAGTCAAAATGGAGGTGAATGGACATATCATAACAGAGATCAGCTGAACCTCAGTACACAACAGAAGTCTAAATGAACCTGTTGAAACAGGGACAAATGGGGATCGACAGACCTCCATGATGAGGATGAAAGGACTATTACTGGTCAGTGGAAATACTGTGGGTTTGACTAACAAACATGACCTCCAGAAAACTTTTTGGATCATAGCTATTGTGCAGAACTCTAAGTTTGAGATTGTTTCCTTGGATCTATCAGAGAGTATTTGAGTCAAGTTTCTACATCCATGTATACAGGAGACATTGGAATAATGGGCCAGGAGTGATGGATCATTTCGTCCCAGAGGATCAGGATGGCTCTTGGTTCAGTTGGTAAGCTGTGACATCATTTGGAAGGTGGCTGCCAAATCGAACCAGATTGGGTTCGGACTTCATGATCAGCTGAGTCAGATAAGTGATATTCAGGGAGGGATGTCGCCGTATCGATAAGAGCGTTCGAACGATCGCGAAGAGTCAGGAAGGTCGACTCGTCGGATCGGGGTTGTGACTAAATGCGAGCGCCAGCCCGGAGTCTGCCAAACTCAACCAAAATCGAACTCGGGTTTGGACCATTCGCGGACTCATGATACCGTTGAGATCGTGCGTTCTTCGCCTGAGGAGGATGTGCCATCGGGCCAGGCGGTATACAGCTGCCGGTGATCAAATCAAATCGTTGCGTTTCGTGCGCCGTGACCTCTGACTTGGAAGGATGTAGCCTCGCCGTGAACTCGTTTGGGACATTGAATCTTAGAAGACCAGCCGGATCAAGATCGTAATATATAGAGATGAAGTATCGGTGAGATGTTGAACCGGACATTACAAAGGTGAAAGTTAATGATGAGTTGAGACAAAATCGTGGGTTTATATGATATATAACGGAAGGTGTAGCCTCTAAGTAAGAACTCTGATTGGTATTCTTCTGACTCTATGAAACCATTGGTCTGGAGCTATCAACTGAACAACCGAACAAGATTGAACTCTGTGTTTTCAGGAAAACACGAAAAATGATGAAAGCGCTGATAACGACGTTATTCATGTTTGTTTCGTATGAATTATAAATAACTAGCGGCGTTGTGATAACATAGATTATTGCCGCCTCATCAGATTCGGAAAATATAAAGATCATGATCAGCGTTTTTCTCTCTCTGCCTCTGAACCATGATAACAACATTATTGAGATATGAGATCCTCTTGTTACCAGACTCTTATCATGATTATGCATGGAATATCAGTGGAAGATAGATGAACATATATGGAAAAATAAATTATATAAACATAAGATTGAATATGAGCCAGTTGGATAAGTGAAATATTCTTGTTGATCGTGGTAGCCTCGAAAGGATCATATAACACCAGACCTTTATCTGAACTTGTTTCATGATGATACCATTTTCTGGATCTTTTCTGAATGATGTTATCACATCACAGATGATCTTGAAGTACTCAGATACCTGATTTTCTGTATCCTTCCAGGACTGTTGTCAGGAACATGAGCTGTAAAAAAGTGAAACAGTATATACAGCAAATCTTGAGGCTCATGGCTGATATGAAAATATAACATTTATGTGGATGATAGTATCAGTTACAGCAGTAAGTCTGAGGATGACAAAAAAAAAAGTGAAGCTCTGTGGGTGACAAGTGAGATGGATGTGAAAGAGCCTGCCATATATACCTGCCTCTTTGTGCATACCTTTCTACTCTAGAGAAGCGAGTAGAATCTGTAATCATTATATCATATCATTTGTGCATTTATATAGAGTGTGGTAGAGTGCATAATGGGGATCATCATGTATGATTCTACTAAGTAGGCACAGTATGGAGTCATTACAAATCGATGCAGAGATAGAGAGAACAGAGGGCCGGAGCCGTCACGCATCAGCGATCGAATTACGCTCGGCGGTGCCGCTGAGTGCTGAGACAATCTCGCCTCATCGGTTTGCCGAAACTATATAAGTATGCAAGATGTTGAACGCGCCGGGACGTTTCTCCTGTGCGACCATACGGGGTTATTGGTACATCGTGCCATGGAATGAACTAACCGAGTTTATGTGGAACGTGAGCCTGGCGGTGCACTGGCGGGGTGGGAAATCGCATCGCAGCTGTTCGTTGGACTATGCGTATTGTTGTGGTGAAGCGAATGACGCACCACCATCGTGCTGAAGTGCCGGATCAGCATCGAAGCGACAATGGATTCAAACCAAACATCGCCCGAAGCGGTTATCATGATGTTTCTGTTGTTTGACTTTGTATATTTCCTTTTTCGCGAAAACGAAGATCGTTCTCAAGTCTTGAAGATAACGCCAGCGAGAATCGTGCGATTCTCATGATCAACCAGTTTTTAACAAGCTATTGAATAACCGGATCTTTCAAATTTTCTATTTGGCGGATTCGTATGATGTGGACACGGAGATGACTTTCAGGATAGTTTATTTCCATAATGATCAAATTAATAGCGGAAGATTAAACTCATTTGGCATAATTAATTGATCAGTTAGTGATGATAATTAGGGAAAACTAGGTCAGAAGATAAACAGGAGAGAATATCATTGGAAGAATACGTATAAATAAAGACAGTGATTATCCATTAATTGGATTACCCGATGACCATAAGAAATTGGTCATAATATAAGTCTTTTCAAATAGAAAGAATCTTTGGTGATAATTACTGTTATCCACAACCAAATATCTGCCGTCAATTCTGATAGATAATAAATTACCACGATTCATGGCCTTTCAAGCCAGAATAACTGCACGAAATAAATCTACCAGAATCTTTGATAATGATGAGGACAAACTTCATCATATGTGGATCTTAAACAAAGTGATCCTTTGCCAGATGGAAGAAATCAGTTTATAGCTGCAAAGTTCAAAATCTGTGATGTACTTTGAACTCGAGGAGTGGATATAAAGCAATCATTATTCTCAATTTTCAATAAATACAAATATACTAATAATTTTAAATACTAGTATGATAACATAAATCTGATCATAAACCAGCATAATGTAATTTCCCAGAACAATATTGAAGGAAATAAATAAAAATGTTGCAAGATTAAGTTTAAAAATTAAATCTTATTAAATAAGTTTTGTATTAATCAGGATAATAGAGTAAAAATTTGGGACAAAAATATAAAATTTGAGCTGAAAAATAATACATGAATATTCTAAAAAGAAGTTAATAGTAAAATTGATTGATGTTTCAAATTATATTTATTCATGAAACATAACAATCAAATGGACAAAGGATAATTATTAAAACAATATGGAAATATCATCATTTTTTTGTGAAGGCAAAGAAGAATATCTTATAGAATAATATAACAAATGATAAACTAGTGATTTTGTTTTGATAATAATCCATTGCTGTGGTTGGACTTAATGTGTGGATGAAAATGAAAGATCAAAGATGGGTTGACATTTAAATGAAGCATCATGGATTGGACTAATCAATCTTTGTTTTGTCTTGTATTATTTTTTGATAAAGTCACCATCTATAACAGCTATCATGGATCAGTAGTTCTCATCATTTGTGACATAAATAATCTGTTGGATTGGGGTTTGAGGCTTTGTCAGGTAGCAGGCCCAAAGGCACAGGCCCCAGGATGTGGTTCTAAGGAAGGACAGGAGGGCTGATGATTTCTGAGCCATGGTGGTGTCACACAACATGAGACCCAAACCGGGACCAGTGCACTATGAATGATGAGACAAGTGTGGGAAGAATCTGATCTCCATCTTGGATGAGCTTTTTCCTGAGTGGGAGGAAGGAATGTTCACGTCTTTGGGCCTAGTGTCCATGCACTGGGTGGGACAACAGCTGAGGAGGGATCCATCTGCATACAGGAGGATCAAGTGTCTTGCTAAGTGGGAGCCTCTTTGATTGCCTGTGTAAATACCAAGGCCATCCTTGGGTGAAGATGTACAAAGAAATTCATTCCTCAGTTATCTTCCTCTTACGGAAGAAGCGACCAGCAGTGATGAGAAGAACTAAATGGATCTTTGCCAAATCTTTTTATTTTCATATTTTTGCATGGAGTAGACGTCAAGTGAAGTGGACATTAAATCAGACTAAATCAAACTTAAACAGTTTTGATTACAGAAAAATATCATGGTTCTAATGATGTGAAGACGAAGTTCTGTCTAAATCAATGTTATCCTCGAGTGGAGTGAATGGTATTAACTGGGGTTCTGACGGGGAGTGTAATCTAGGATGCAAAGATCAATGAGCGAGCAGCCAGATATGGAGCCACTCTGGGAGGCTTGCCTTCATTCTGTTCCATCTTGAGCGGGGATGGGCGCTCATCTCCATAGATAATATTTCATGGGGATGATGAAACTCTTGATTTACTCTAGCCTGGCATTCTAGAGAGGCAGAGCAGGTACCACTGAAGTGAAACATGTGCCAGGAGTGACAACATATGTTTATCTGGGACGGATGGGAGAAGATCAGCTTCGGCGACTGGAGGCAGCGTTCTCTGAAGCTGTGGGAGTAGCGACTGGAAGAGGCGCCGTGCGCGGGACTGTCAGAGCGATCAGTTATCTTTGTAGTGAGCAGGAGGTAAATATGGAGCTTGAGTGCAGAGAAATCGGGTGAGCCAGCCATGTATGGAAGGCTATAAGAATAAACTCAGTTCTGTGGACTCTTGTGGCTCAATAGATCAGTTCATGTAGAAGTCAGAAACAACCCCTCTTCTTACCAGATTAAAATTTTGGACCAGGCAGTTCCATTGGAAGCGAAAAGATATATGAATCATCTCATTACTACAAAGTCAGGATCGGAGTTGCGCTGAATATCAGGACAATGATGGAGCTCCATATCATCTGTGGAAGGCTTTGACAATTGTTTGGATTAAACTCAGCTAATATCATCATCTCATCCTTGGATTACATCATGCATTAATCTCTACACTTATGGGCTCAGGATATCTGGGAAATAAGATTATCTTGTTGGTATAAATCAAAGCCCTGGAGGAGCTGGGGAATAGCATATCAGAAGTTCGACAGTGAACCATGAAGAATTAATATCAGGATGAGAGAGTTGCCATTATTCATTCCTTCAGGAAACCACAATTGCGAGGTGAATAAGACGATCGTTCCTCCATCTCGAGAACCAACCAAACCAACGCGACGAGGTACTGTAAAATGGAAGAATATATCGTGGCGAAGAGCGCCACCATCAGCGGGGGCTCCTTATCAGGGAAGAAGAAGTAGGCGGAAGAAATGGGAGCAGAGCACCAGGAGGAACAAGAGAAGAGACGAGTCTGGAGGCGGGAAGCAGGAGGGACAGTCGAAGACGACCGAAGCGTCAAGTGCTGGACCTCGAGTTGTGTGGTGCATCCACCTATTCAATTCTGCCCTCCCATGAGCTGCATGATAAGTCTCACGTGGGGTGACATGAAGAACATTACTGGGTGTTATCTCAGGATAGGACTGTGCCAAACAAGAAAGGGACAGCCCCAAATCATTTGCCAGGACCTATGGATCATGAACCTTGGAACGTAGCCATCGAAGCGAGGAAGAAATTGATTCCGATCGACGTGGACATCTTCCGCCCTTCGTGACTGGAAGGGTGACGACTCTTCATAACTGTCGTAAAATGATCGGCTGGGCTGGCGTGGGAATCGGGGTGATCTCGGGGTTATTCAGAAGTCAGCTTCGACTGGGAAGGCTCATGCGCGTATAGATGGGGAGGTGTTTGATACAAACGAGTCATCGAAAACTGTAACGGTTCAGCTATCGTAAACCATCTATCGGACTGAGCATGGAAGTACGCGAAGAAACCTAAGATCGTGGTAATAAGAGTTATGTAATATTCAAACGAGGTCTGATGAGTGGCGGAAACCAGCAGATCATCTTGGATTAGTATATAAAATGTTTCAGGAAGGAGAAGCAGGCCGGTCTGATACTATAGATTCTCAGGAAGAGTGCATACTAGGTTAATTAACCTAGTGTTCCATACCTGAACCCAATGCAGGTGAATCTGCGATAAAATTTCTGGCCAGTGGACCCTATGAACACAAACATAATGCGTGATGACCTATACCGACGCCATCGAGGGCCATCGCCAGCCTATCTGCAGCGGATTATGATTCTCAACTACTGATCAGTTGGAATGTTGGGGAAACAGTGTGGCTTGGGGAGTAGCCATGGCGTCAATGAGCGAAAGATTGACAACATCTGCGGGCGACCTCCAAACATCGAGATGAGTGGCGCGAAACTGCGCCTGGAAGGAACGACCTCTGAGTGACGACCAGCGAACACTCGCTGCGGGATCTAAGTGGTGAAGACGTGGAAGCCATCTGTCGTACGGCTGGAACGTGGAGCCAGTACTCTTGGAAAGCGGAGCGTGGTGGATGAACCTCAGTCTAATCTTGATGAGCGTCGGATCATCATTGATCAGGTCAAATAAAGTTGGAAGCGGAAGGCGGATCATTGGAAGTGACATATCTGACAGATTCGCGTGGGGGCGAGATCTCTGGTGATTTAGCGGTGTTCATTCAAGAAAAGCGGCAAAGCAGTGGGGCTTGCCATGATTTGCATCAACGGGAAAGCGTTTTGAAGAATAACTTTCTGCCTGGGATTAAACCTCTGATGGAAGCGACGGATCATGAGCTCTGGAGCTTCATGGAAAAAAACTCTAAACCATAGCGGATGAAGTGTGGATCTGGCAGACGAAGACCTCAAGTTGTGGGAAGGAACCTCTTGCATTATGAATATAATGCCTTGTTGAAGAACATGAACATACCACGAGTTTGACAATCAAGATCTGTTAAAGAAGTAAGTGAATCTATGGAGGTATCATGGAAACAGAATATTGTTCGATAAATCAGTTAAAGTGACCTCAAACATTTAAACCCTTTCGTAGAAGAAGTTGAGAGATGCAGAAAAGATCTAAATAGATTAAACCAATAAATGTGTGAATCTCCATGGGAAGTTTTGGTTTTATGAGTTAAATGACAGAAGAATATAAAACGAGCGGGTATCAAAGAAGGTGTACTTTGATGTTGCCTTGGCATTCGAGATTCAGCGGCAATTGGAAGAACAAACATTGACGACTTCTGTCGACCAGTGACAAATCATGTTTCTTTTGATCAAAAAAAAATGTTAAATTGGGATTATTGCTGGAAGGCGATTCATAGCGCTCGAAAGAAGCTATGACTCTCACATTCGTGTTATGGTGGAGGCTCTATCAATCCTCCTGGTGGTTGGGATTTCTCCCAACTGTTGGCCACTGAGTGGAGAAAGCGGACAGGAGATTATAACCAGACCAGATCTATCTATCCCATGGTAGAGCTGGAGGGAATAGAGAAGAATATCAAGGTGGCGTGATCTGTGATTGACCAACTAATTGGAAGCTCAAGATATATGGTGAAGCTCTTAGTGAGTCCATTGAATATCAGATGAGTGCTGTGCTGGCTCATAAACCTCTTGAAGGATTGGAATGAAAGTGGAGCTGTAGAGGCTAAATTGATTTGAAACATGAGTCACAAAGCCGGACAGCGATCAGAAAGGAGATATCGGATTAAATCGTAGTTACCTGGGCCAGAACACATCAAACGTACTGGCTGGCATGACCCTCCATCGCCGGAGTTATCATGAAGACGGGCAGCCGATATCCGAAGGAAGCGGTGTGAGGTCCCGATCTTGACCTCTCAGGGGCAGAGGGGATGAGTGTGAATGCGGCTGGTTGACTGAGCATCATGCAAGAGGTGAGCTCCGCAGGTATCCTGGTGGGAGGCCAACCTGCCATGTGTGGTACAGATCATTTGGAGTGACCAATGACTCTGTTTGCAGTGATAAAAGTGATGAGGCTCTCTGGGCCAGGAGCGAAGTGATGTGCATGCTCAATAAGTTCAGTTAACCAAAGTTTGCTCTGCAGATTGGGTCAGGAGCATGATGCAGGAACAAAAAATTCAGGTTGAATATGGTAAAGATTAATGACAAAGCCTCATGAGCTGGGCGTCTCAATACAATCATTCAAAACTCCGGGAACCTCAAATAAAGCATCAACAATGCGAAGAAATTATCACATGATGTGTAAGAGCCAGGATGGACATCGCCGGTTATGGCCGAAGAGCGATTGCCAGCGACCGAAGTGCTGCTGAAGATCGCGGGTTTTATATTCTGTGGGGCATATAGCGGGGCTTCGCCCATCTTTCATGATGCGTGGAGAAACAAACATCAACTCAAGTGTAGGAGTGCATGAAATATCATGAAGCGATCTTTGTTCAGGAACTGGACTTTGGCTAGATGAACCATAGATGAGTGTTGCCTGTGCTCAAAAAACGTGAATTGATGGAAATAAATTTGTGGGGGCATGTGGATCTCTCACCTCCATTGAGCGTGGCGTCAATCCACTGGCACCCAACCTTCAAACAATGGGAAGCTGAACATATATTAAGACCTACTGTTGGAAGGGTTGATGATTATCATTGTTCATGCGATGGACCACTTCCAAATGGGCGAGGCGGGCTATAACACAGCAGAATCAGCGTTATAAGTCAAATGACCTATCGTTTATAATATGAGTTCCGGAATCAAAGAGTTCATAATATGCGAACAAGATGAAGAGCAAGTTAGTATCTAAGATTGAGATTGTAAAACCTGACTGCAGATCAGACTCTTTGCTCATCCCATTCCATCCGCGATTGACCGAACAGCGAAGTCATATAGAACAGAGCGTTTAAGATTCAAACTGAAAATCTCAAAAAGTAGTTGAAAGATACTCACAGGACGTGCATGGGCATAAACTAAACATAGATGAGCAACTCAAACCAGTTTGCTGCATTTTGGCATGAGAAATGACCAAATACCATCAGATAAGTTCAAAGTGTATCGGGTTGAGTTCTGAAAGCGTGAACAAACAGAAGAGGTTCTTTATAACTAGCCTCTGAGAAAACGTGACAAGATTGGTTCTGTTTCCATGGTGGTTGGCGGAATCAGCAAATTTCTGTGTCTGGTTCTCCCTATAAATGATCAAATATTTGTACTCTGATCTAAATTGGGCTCCGAGGAGTAGGGTTTCTCTCAGAGATCGTTTACATGATATGGATGAAATCAGGCTTTCATTTTGATTTTGGTTGTTTCAAAACGATTGCCGATAATTGAAAATGAACTTATAAGGCAGAGGATATAAATGAAGATCTTTGAAGTTTGAATATAACCGATAACATGGACCAAATAAGTGTCCTCAGTTTTATCTAAATTATGGAAGCATTTATAAGTCGAAATATCAGCCGGATCTTTGTTCAACTCATGATATATAACCATGAATCAGCTCTATTTTGATCATTCATGATCTTAAGCGCCACATCATTTATACCAGGTTTAAACCTCGCAATTCAACATCATTTGGGTGACTGTCAGACATCAAAAACAGGTGCATAACGATAGTACCTATGTATCTTTGACATGGTATATTGAAGCTTGATCAAACAGATCGATATTCTAACCTAGTTGAGAGGTAGGAGCCTCAAATCTGAGTGCAGCATTTATTACATGAGGACTGACTTTTAAATATAACCTGACCATTGGCTACAGCCATATTTGAAGAAGAACGTAACATCCTCTTGAAATTAATCAATCACCAGAGGATTGTTTGACATTTTCGGATGAGAAGAGGAAGAGGAAAACAAACCTCATTGATTTAGATCATTTACATAAATGAAAATATTTTCAAAGTTCTCTCTAAATTAAGCTGAGATCTAAACCATGGAGAGTTATATGAATGCCATTATATTGACTAAATAAATATTTGTTTGGCTAAAAATCAGTTAGAGTATTTTAAAGAATAGATGGTTTTCATTCTAAGGATAGCAAAATGGACATTTGCATTGGGACAGATGATTTAACTGACAGTGAGAGATTATATGAGATGAAGATGGAAGAATTCAATGAACAGCAGCAGATTGGCAGCTAACAAATTTATTAACTCTAATAGAGTGCAGTTCGATCTGACATGTTTTTCATTAAGACAGTGGACAAATTTGCTGGGCTTTTCGGCGTTTGTTATCGGATTATATTACCAGCTATGATTGAAAATTTGTATGATTATGAGCACACCGTAAATCCGGCAAAAGTACCACCGCCAAATCTCAAATTCTTGTTCGCGATCATGGCGCGACCTCATTTAAACCTATCTTTTTTATTTTTTATACTTGCCTTCATTCTTTGTTGGTGCGACCTTTCTTTGTTATTTGATCTGAATCAGTTGATCTTAATAGTTTCTGGCTTTTATATATGATATTGTTTCAGTACAACATAAATAACAATATTTCTAGCGACATAGTGACCTGGGGACACCTGGGCGCTTCAGTGGTATGTTGAGCATAGATTAATGCAGCATCAAAACCTATGACTGCATAGGCTCAAATAACCATTTGGATAAATGGATGTGAAAGCGTGTTAAGACATCATGAGAAGACATCAAGGTGCTATCAGCAGATCATTAAGATTATGGCATGGTTTGGATTCTATGGAATGTGAGAAGAATTTGTACATGGAGTGGACCAAGTGGGGAGGAACTGTTATCGTGCGTTGGAGACGACTCGGACTCGACGGAAGGAAGGAAGAACCATGCCTCACAATGGGCACTAGAGCACTCTTCTGCCGACGGACTCAGGATAGCGATTATTCAATGTGCGTCACTAAGTTTTTGGTTGAATATGAATCTTAATCTCACGTCATTGTTTTGTTTTAATATATTGTGGGTGAAAAAATAAAGATAAGTGATATTTTGAAGTTTCTCAAACTGGAAGGATGTAGGATGAAAAAAGCTGTGTTTTCTAAAGATTATTTGCTTGTTTCAAAAAGATTCTGGATTAGGCTGAATTAGATCAGCAGATGGTTTCTATGAGATCAGCGACTCAAGCAGTTCTCTGTATATGGAAAAGCCGGAAGAAGGAAAGAGAAAGCTGAAGATAGGATGGTAGAACTAGAAAGATCATATAGCTTTAACAGATATTTTAAAGTTTGCTGTTTCAAGGAAAATTACAATCACGCCGAAATTTACGTCATCAGGCGTTCTCACCTCGAAGTGCAATTAACAGGCTGCTTTTTCACGCATCAGCGAATCGACGACAACTCGTAGTCAAGCGAGAGACACGAAGGAAGAAAGGAGGAAGGAGAAGAAGAAGCAGGGGACAGGTGATATAATGGGAGGAGGGACCTTAAGACCTGACATCAGCCCCACTCAGTCGCCGTTCCTGTCGTCAGTTTAATAATGAGGCGGGAACTGAGTTATCTATTACGGAAACGTGAAAGCACAAACTCTGCGATGGAGCATTAAAAACAAGCGTGACTGAATCACGGAGATGGACTCAGACAAGATGCAGATCAAAATAACTGAACTATCAATGTATCGAAACTATGAGGAGGAGGCAGAAGGGCGAGCGGTCATGACATGGACTGTGAAGGAGGCGGTTGTATAAGAAGAAAACCTGATGCGGAAACCACCTGATATCTTCGAATTCATATATCCATTAACACATGCGCCGAGAGAGGAAGAACGGAAGGAGCCCAGCGACTCGGTTTGGGGACCTCAAACCAGCCTCAAAAAGGCTGGCAACTACAGGAACACCGTAGCTGATGCGGAGGCCTGATGACTCAGAAGGCGAGGAATAACGGGAGCTAACTGATTTGCCGAGCCCAGCGCTCAAAGACGGAATCAGCCAGAGGACCAAAGTAAACCTGGATAGAGAAATCAACATCGAAAGGAAAATCAGCCAGGAGACCAGTAAACTACCCAGTTTTGGGAACTGGCGACCAGAAGACAACCGGAGACGAGGAAGTAACACCTGATTAAACTCATGACCAAAATGGGACAATAGAAGCCCCAATAGCTCAGGACACCACGGAGCTGTGACTCAGACAGAATCAGCCAAAGGCCAGAAGTAGTATATTGAAGACTCATGTTAGAACTGACAATATAGTGGGGCTTCAAGAAAGCGAGCTCGAAAGGCGAGTAACGGGAGCCAACAACAGTTTTCTGATAGCGCTCAAAGGCAAATATTGGAAGATCAAAAACGAAAGCTGGTGGAGCTCAGTATTGAAGAACTTGGAATAATACGGGAGCCCAGATAAACCTGGATGTTGGAATCGTGGGCTTCAGAAGGCGATAACTTCCGGAACTGTGATGACTCTCGTTTTGGAACTAATTGCTTTAAACTAACCAGCTGACAGAGACAAATATTCAGGACACTAGGAATATGACTCAGATAACTAGACGTAAGTAGTGGAAAAGAACCCTGTGTTGAATTGATGGGGACAACAAACTGGGTTATAAAAAAATTTTGACAAACTGGAGCTGAGTGATCATTTGATAAAAATATACAGAAGTCAAACATATGGTTGCAGAGCATTATAAGTGAGCCCAGTACAAGAAGAGATCAGTAGTTTAGTTCTCAGGTTCAGATTAAATCAGTGGGGTGGGAGGGAAAAATCAGTCAGATGCTTTCATTTCTGGAAAGGGACTATTTGCCTGCTGGTTGAACTTGAGATGAGGACCAGCTGGGGGAGGCTTTTAAAAATACCTGAAGAGATCAAACATCAGGCCCCACAGATGGTCTCTTCTCCTCCATGGCGAGCTATCAGCTGTCACTGGGTGGCAAAACCTGCGCGGGGATTACGTGCGGCGCATTGCTCGATCGTCAGGCGTTCTGCTGAGACTCAACTCTGAGCCTGGGCAGGCTGGATCATGTAATTGGGCTTTATTGCGTGGAGCTCATCCTGGGGTACTAGAGCTATCACTGGAACATACATTGGCCTCAGTGGCCCCTTGACCCTGCTTGGACCTTAGCTCTTTATCATCAGGCTGAAGCCTTGTTTGTAGAGTGTTGCTCAGAGGTGGTTTGTGTTTCATCATCTGGATCAGCTGTGTCAGACATGGATTGAATATCTGGAGGGTTAAGGAGTGACTTTTATCTTTGAGTTTGTTTTTAGAGACACTATTGAGAAGCGAACCTCCTCATGACTCTTACCAATTTAGGAGTTATTTTGTAACCATCACCATGAAATACCACAAATAGTTTTGGGTGTATTTAAAGTATATATTATCAAACTCAAATATAGTTTGGAATAAAACAGAGGGCAGGATGTCAAGAAAGCAGAGAATAAAGTGGAACTTATCGATAGACTTATGACACAGAATGGGTGGATTACAAAATGAGCATATAGTTGGTGAGAATAGAGAGAGATAGAAGGACTTAATTGCAAAAAAATGAGAAAAGTGTTAAAAATTGACTTGGCCAAACATGGCCTTAACAAAACATGGGATTTAAGACCAAAAATTGGTCTCATTTGGAGGAAGACCAAACCGTAGAGAGAGAGAGGGGAAGAGGAAAAGAGAGAAGAAGAAGAAGAGGAAGAGAAGAAGAAGAGAGGAGAAGAAGAGAAGCCAAGATCAAAGGTATGGAACTAACCTTGGGTATGAATTCTTGTATGAATTTCCATACAATTGCATGGTTATTAGTTGTACCCTAACCTAGGGTTTGTTAGGATTTCAATGTAACCAAAGATGTATTGAGGTAGGTTAGTAAAAACAATAAATGGCACAAGAAAAGTAGGGAATCTTATTGGAGAATGGATTCATGGTTTTAATTAGTAAAAATGAGTTAGGTTTAGAAGCAAACCTAATTAGCCTATGATTGGGTTTGTGTATGGGTCATAACCCATATTAGAAGTAGTTTAAGAGTAACTTATGATGGATTCTTGAAATAGATAGTATTGAAGAGGATTTGAGAATAAAAGAGATTATAAGATGAATTTGAAATGGTTTTTGAGGAACATATGGAGTATAGGGTTGATTTAGGTATCAACATATGGAAAAAAAAGGGAGAAAATACACATTACGGGCATTTCGGGGGACCTCTGCAGTACACGTGAACATGTACCAAATTTTCCTTCAGAACCGAACTGTGCAGTCTGAGGTCACACATGTACCGGTACACCCTGTTATGTTTTTCCTATTTCGACCAGTTTTCTTATTTTGGTCATAACTTGCTCATTTCTTATCCGATTTGAGTAATTCAAGTGGCCAATTAAAATAGACTTCAAGGAGAATCAAACATAAAGAAATAGACATCATCAAATTATGACTCTAAGTGGCCCAAACATTCACTCAAAGTGGGGCCATGTTCAAGTCAAATTCTGCATCAGTTGAACATAGAGTAGTCCGGGTTGTTTCGGACGTATCTTGAGTTCCGGTGCTCTGAATTGGATGATTCCAGTTGGAATAGAACCCTTAGCACCTTATCTTTAAATGAGTACAAAGAACCAGTGTCAAATATGGAAGCAAGACACTGGAAAAATGGGTAGTTCAAACAGTCCCGAGTGTAAAATCGATAAAATGACTAGTTGGCATGAAAATGCCATAACTTGAATTTGGATGAGTCAATTGACATGATTCCAATTATTAAGTAAAGTAGATTCATAGAGGAAAATATAGAAAATGCAATATGTATAGATGTGTCCAAGAAAACATGAATATGATAAGAAACATGAAAAAGAACTTAAATATGAACATGAACATGAATATGAACATGAACATAAAAGTACATGTAAAGGAAATGTATATGCAAAGAATATGATATGAATATAGGATTGTATGATAGACATTCCGAAAGGAATAAGATGGAACATGCTAGGAACACATGATAGAAAGGCATAAATGATAAGAACGATAGAGATAAGCAAAAGATGACAAAGCATAGGAATGAGCACACATGTACGAAGGATAAGGCACTAATAAAGACACTTAATGAGTAAATAATATGGAAAAGTACATGAAATCTGATTATAAAAAGCATCGTAGGTAGAAGCATGTATAGGAAAGTATATGAATATAAGTATGTATAAATATGAATATATGAATGAGTAAAAGCCTGCAGACAAATATAGAAATTACATGAATAAGCTAAATCATGATAGAAACTTATAAAGGGTATGATGTATAAATGATATAAAGGATATGAATAAGAAAGCTATATATGAATATATAAATATAAGAGTGCATGAATGTATTCTTGATATGTGATAGGATTACATATATGATACGAAGACAAAACTAAATGATAGCAAAAGGTATGAATATATATCTATTATGAAATATGAGAGCGAAGTAATATGAATCTACGGATATGAGAACGAATCTGATTAAAGTAATGATAGTATATATTGGCAGCTTGAAATTATGAGTAACAATAGTTATTCATGCTTATGAGATAACTACCAGAAAATGTAATAAAGCTGAGTTATGCGCTAGAACACAGTAGAGGATAGATAGGCATGCCTATAGGGAAGATACAGTCGTTGCGGCATATGCATGAAACTGATATCAAGACCCGTTTGGAGTCGATGACATAGATCTCGTTTGGATAAAGGTGGCCCTTGAAAATGCACAATAGGCAGAATCAACATCTCATCACCGGTGAGTAAGTACCCAGCCGGTCTGAGATAGCATATGACATAGGTCAACATCTCGTGCGATGATGATACCTTCGAGATTAACATATAGTACCTTGGTACACACCCCGAGTTATTTCGAATCAGCTAGGTATTTACGAGCATGAATAGAAAAGAAAAAGAAAAATATACACAAAGGAAATGCATATGAAAAGCATATGATATGATATGATATGAGAAGTATAGCCTTGCTATGCGATGAAAGTATAGACAGTTACAAGAACAAGAAGTACAATATAACTTGATATGAAAATAGGTATATACACACAAGAAAAGTACATAAAGTATACAAAAGCACAAAGTATATGATAGATAGAATAAGAACATACAAATGTATATGAAGTATACGATAGTACAAATATGAAAATGAAGAATGAAAAGTATAACATAGGCGTGTAGCCATTACATAAAATAAGACATGATATATGCAGTCCTGAAATGATATAAGTAATAGTACATAGAATGCAATAATCATAGAAATAGAAAGATGAAAAGATATAGACTAGAGACATGATATGTAGCTTTGAAAAGAATAGGAACATTGAAAAGACATATGACAAGCGTGAAAGATGAACACATGACAAGTATAGGAATATGTAAAGTATAGAAATAGGAATACAGAAAAAGTATAGATAAAGGATATGCCAAAGACATAGAACATGTAGAAAAAGGTTGACATGCAATAGGCATGGAAGAAGATAAGTAATTAAAGTTATTGTAAGATGTATAGATATATGAAATGCATATGTATAAGCTTGTGGCGATCATGCATTGGGTGGTTATCCGCCTTGTATGTTCCCACTAAGCGTAAAAAGCTTATGTATTCAATCAGGTGTAGGTACCGAAGAGGAGATAAAGAGGGCAGACGTTTCCACATCGGCCATGAGCCGGCTCGGAGATAGGTGCTCACAGTATTGCCCGCGATCTACGATATTTTGTAGCCAGAAAATGTACATGTATAAGTAAATGGGACTTTGGAAATGTATAGTTTTTGTGGATACCCTCCGGTGGTAGTTCTTTTGTATATATAATGATTTTTGTTATTATAGAAATTGTTTATTGTACTGAGAATACAAGAAGTACGACTCGAGAGTAAACGGTCGATAAGAGTCCCAGTATAGTAAATAGTTATAGTATAGATAGTATTGCGCCCCGGACTTCGGTTCGGTGGACCAGGATCAGTGTAACTGATGGCCGTGAACAAGAGTAAAATTAATATGTAACATAAAGCAGCGATGAGACAGACAAATGAAGGCAGATAGACTTACAGAGATGACCCCACACAGAGTACGAGTCGAGCCTCACTCCAGCGAGCGGGGCATCCGTCTTCTTGAGAATTAGAATCCTTGAGGAGGGATGAGGCGCGTGACGGCTTCCGTATTGGACAACAGTGAATCCTCGTCTCCCTCTGCTCCAAAGCGATCCCTTCTCACGTCCTCCGGCATCGAAGGAGGGAACTCAGTGCTCTCTGTCGAAGGATTCCAAACAGAAATAGGCATAACCTTTAATGGAGACTCGACATCCCTCCCTAAAGAACCCTTAGTCACTACTGCAGGAGAAGAACGAAGGCCCGAACCTGTCACCATCGGCACCTCGGCCAGCGGCAGCAACGCTTGCCCCTTCACCCGGATTTTAGCAGAGGATGATGGAGAGGATGCTCCCGACAGGTCTTACCCCTGGCGGACGGCTCCTCTGCAGTGAGGCCTCGGGTTTTAAACACGCGCCGCCTCGCCCGACCGCGGCTTCCACTCGAGCCCGAAGCTCTTCCCGAGTGGGCTTTACAACTGGAGGCCCCTCATGGCTTGACTTCATGACGGATGGAGGAGAGGGCCTCAAAGAAGAAGGCCGGGAAGACTTCAAACCAAAAGACCCAGGAATATCCGACCTAATGAGCTCGGAATAGGCACGTGGGGGCACACTTAACCAGCTTCCGTTTCACCTCTTCGTCTTCAGGACTGAGACCGGGCCGAATACCTGAAGGCCACATAACCAAGGTAAAGTTAGAAATATCCTATAACCTTTGAAAACTAGACCAAATCGAAGCGAAGGGGAACTCACGTAGGTTCTCAGGAGTAGTCCAGATGGCCAGAACGCCAAGTGTGTCCTCCTGGTCAAAGGGATTATACTCCCAATGACGGCCACTCGTTCCAGTACTTGTGGGAAAATGGAAGGTCTGAAATAATCAACTTGGCATTGGAGCGCTTAGAGATATAAAGAAAGCCCTCAGTGACCTCCTTTAAGCTAAAGAAGTCTAAGAGAAGAGCTATGTTGGGAACACCCAGGCCTCTGTCCCTAAAGAAGACTAGTAGCCTAACCAATATACCCCAGAAGTTGGGAGAAAGCTGAGAAGGGCAGACGTTAAAATGTTGCAGAACCCTTTTTATAAAGGGATGCAAAGGGAAGCGGAGGCCATTCTCGAACACCACCTCAAAAAAGCACACCATCTTGGGCATGAATGACGTAGGAGGTCGACCACGTCTGGGGCACTTGACACCGGACCCCAGCGGGGCCACGTCTTAGCTGGGAATCTCCCCATGCAAAGGCTCTCGGCTAGGCTAGAGATACACTTTGGCCTCGGCATTATTTACATTGCCTGAATATTCGGGCTAGCTAAGATATGGTTCCTTGTTTTCCCTTACCCTTGAGGGGATGGAGGTTCCCACGAATGACCACGGCCAGAACCACCGTGGCGAGCTATGGTTCCTGCCGTGCCCCTAAACCGGGTGCTACGGTGGAATTACTTCCTATCACGCTAATGAGAGGGCGGCCAGGGACTCATGGAGATATCACGAGGCTAAACAGAAAAAAGAATTCGAGAAGAAATAATCACTACGAGAACCCCGACGACAAGCCCCAACACGCCCGAGACTTGGGCAGAAACCAAAAAGAAGAGAAAAGAAAAGGCGTACCAATCCCGAGCTTGAAGCGAAAAGGGGCGGCCCACCCCAAGAGGAATGTGAAACCACTAAAGCAGTCTGACAATGTTCGGAAAAATTTCAAGAAAGAAGAAGCGGCTAAGTAAGCGAAAGCCGAAGCAGGAGAGCCTGTCCTGAACGGTAAGAAGGGCGTTTTAAAAAAGCTAGAAACCTGCTTAAGTGAGGCGCGAGGAAATCGGCCATCATTATCCTGAAGCCCTGTCAAACCCTCCCTAGTAGCCACGTGGAAGTCACGCAGATCGAGAAGCGATCATGACCCTTACTCGTAAGCTTTAGCGAAAATTTGGGAGCGGCCGATTTAGTTTAAAATGACAGGTCTTGAGCCCCCGAACACATGCTTGCAGTGTTGGGCCCGGAAGTGGGGAGACGGAGGCCCGATCGGTGCTGGGCCGCACGATGATGTCCCCTGAGCGTGAGCCCAAGCGAGGCCCGATTCACCACTTTGTCTGATCGACCGAAGAACCGGTGTAAATGGAAAATACAATCTCCGCAATTGACTTTCCATGATTGGGAAGAGAATATTTCTGATAACGACTCCTAATTATCTATGGTGGGATACTTATTGGAGAAAGAGGAGATCTCCCCATAGGAGAGGGGATACAGCCTCATGCGTCAAACAGGAAAGCTCACACAATTACTATTATAAATGCAGCCTTCCGTGGGTGAAGATCACATTAAAATTAAGTTCCCTAAGCAGTTCACTCTTCTCTTTCACTTGGGAAAAATGACTTGGCGTCGAGGAGGACAGCGAGGCGCCATGATCCTTTTGTTTCTTATTTTGTAGGGGCAGGCATCCGGTCGTGGACCGATGACAATTCCAGTAAGCTCTAGCGAGTTTCGGTTGAAAAAGCATCATATATATATATATGCTATATATATATATATATATATAACCTCTCATATATCTATCTCCTTTGCCATATATATCTCTCTCCTCTCTTCTCATGAACCATGATTTGTACACAAACATACTATTTTATTTTTAAAATTGATAGAAAAAAAAACAATCTTTTCGAAAATTTTCCCATAGTTTGAGACATCAACCAAAAGAAAGACAAAACTAGGAATTTCTAAAATGCAGAAACCAGGAACAATAGAAACAATACGAACCAAACCCAAAAAATAAAAAAAAATAAAAATTGACAGCTTTAATGTCATTTAAAGTGGCTATAATACCAATTGCTAAATTATTTTGTAAAAACCAAGAGTATTTATTGATCAAAACAATTTCTTAGTAATCGAGGGCACCAATAATCATTTATAAAATAATAATTTTATTGAGCAGAATATCAATTTTATTTGGGTAGAAACATAATTAACTGGATCAGGAATTAAGTGGCCTGTATTTAAGTTTACGAAATGAAATCAGGGATGAAATCAAAGAAAGGCTAGTTAAAGAAATTGAATTAACTTTTCGTTCTCACACAAAGTGTGTTATATTGTATGTAAAAAATTAAAACACATTTAACATATATATATGAAGCGAGAGCAAATTGATTTCAGTACAATGAAATTTCTCTGCGAGAGGAGAAGATATAACCGTGGGCTAGCGGATTAATATTCAAACCATCCCATAAATAACCATAATTAACATGCATATTAATTAAATTGTAATATGATTATAACAGTCCATGATTAATAAATTAATCTAATAGTTAATCTTTAATTGAACAGAAGTCTTTCTCTAGAAGGTTAAAAATGAAAGAACATGATAGATTAGTAAAATATGAAGTTCAATAATACAACTGGAAATCTAAGGTTTATTTGTTTTTATTTTTGTGATTTTGTCACCGATTCATTGAGGTGTGTGGTTGTGTTATCTTGGTATGACGGTGGGTGATTCGAACAATTAAACATTTTCGATTGGGCGGGCATTCAGTCATGGTTGTGATATCTTTGGCATAATTTGAATCATGGTACATCTTTAGCCGAATTATTTACGCTATTAACTTTGAATGTTCGTCATCATACAAGTTTTAATGAATTTGATTTATGTTTTTATCGAATATATTCTTTAGTTTGAAATTGAATCGATAAAATTATTTTATCTTTAAGAAAATGCTACCCTCTGACAGGAGAGATTATAAATCTGTAATAGTAGAAAATTCAGCAACAAAAACTAAACCCGCTAATAGAGCTGTCTCAACACCTGTTTTTAGAAGGGGTGAGATTAAAGTGCCTTAATTGAGATATACAGGAGCACATTTTCATGCCACAACCGTAATAATGGACTTCTAAATAATGTTGATCAATAAGTTGATGAGCTCTTGGGTGTTTCTCTTAATCCAATAGAGTTGTGGCAGTGGAAAGGTCAATAAATTTTTTTCTCCAATAAATATGTTGGAATTACAAATTATTTATGTGTATTAACTTAGAAAGAAGATCAATTTTATAATTCTTTATAATAAATATCAAAATTCTTTTGGCCCACATTTTAAAAGTGGTCGGGTCGAGTAAAATTCAGAAATTCGAATAATCCAGTGTCTATTAAATTTCACCCAAATAAAGCCCACAACCCATTACTTGCCACGATCACTACCGCTTACCTATCATGGGTCGTTTTTATTTTAAAATTTTTAACGATTACAAAATAATACTTTGTAATTATTAAAAATATTAATTTTTATTATGAAAAAATATAATAGTTGTTATAGGAAAAATAATAGTTGTTAAATAAAATAAAATAATACTAGTAAGAAAAATAATTTAAAATAAAAATAAAAATATATAAATATAACGAAAATAATTTATTTTTTATAATCTTGTAAGAACATAAGAACAAAATATAAGTATTTCAAAGAAACTTTATTTTACAAAATATAAAATTTGTAAAAATTTTATTTATTATCTTTAATTTTTTAATGTTCAACTCATTTTAGCTTATTTTAGCCCTCACATCACTTAAGACCGGGTTGGCTTAGCCAAAAATGGGCTCAAATAAAAGTGGGACGAAATGTCTTAGACTTGTTTTGACTCGCGGCCCTCGCAGGTTTGACCCATTTGGACCGGAGCCGCCTGTTTCCCAACCATACATATGATAAACAAGCATTGTGCCGCTTATTTGTTCATCTCATATAATTGGTTTTGTAAGATGTGAAGGCAGGCCTTTCAAATGAGTAGCAAAGCTTTAGAAATAACAAAATTTATCCTATGAACATTACAAAAAAAAAAAGGTCTAGCTTGGGACAAAAGCTTGTGAAAAACATTTTCACCGTTTTATATGCATTAACATCCTCTCATATATAAGAACAGATACTATATCGGATATTACAACATTATATACAAAAGTGAATAAAAGTAATAAAAAACTTAACTTTCCAAACTCTTGTCACAGAAGACACAGCGTTGTTCCTTTTTACATTCCCGAAAAATTACAACCAAGAAGCCAACTAAAATAATGACCAAAACGGAGGCTATGATGAAATACAATAACAGTTCTTTGGTATTGTTTCCTCTGCAAACTTTCAGTCCTGAATGCATTTGAATTTTCAAACTTTTTTCAACACAAAGCCCCTTGTTCCCAAGAAAAGCTTTGTCTCCACCCATTTGCAAAAGATTCGACGAAACTATTCCGGTCAGCTGGTTCATAGACAAATCTAGAGAACTTAGCTTCAAAATTTTCAAATTATCTGGATTAAGTGAACCAGTAAGGGTATTCCATGAGAGATTCAGAGAGTGCAAGTTGGTCAGCATCGAAAATGATTCAGGGATGTTACCATTGAGAGAATTCCGAGCAAGATTCAACTCTACAAGGCTAGCACATTTGCCCAGTTCTGCCGGTATTGATCCGGTGAGAGAATTTTCTTCAAGGTGTAAGGATGATAACTGCTGTAAGACACCTAATTCAGAAGGAATTTTTCCAGAGAAATCATTTCCATTCAAATAGAGCTTCCCCAAATTTGCAAGTTTGCCAAGTTCTGGTGGAATTTTACCAGAAAACTTATTATTCTCCAAATCCAATTGAGTCAAGCTGGTGGCAGTGCCAATCTCTGGTGAGATTCTTCCAGTGAATTCATTGTTACCAAAATCAATAATTTCTACCTTAGGCAGGCCCCATATCCCACTTGGGATTTCCCCCGAGAGCAAGTTTTCATTTATCCTCAGCCTTTGGAGATCTCTACACTTTGAACAAGAGCCTGGAAACTCCCCGGAAAACTGGTTTCCCAGGGAAGCAAGAATCGCAACTTCCCACTTTCACACAAGTACTTCGGGAAACCTCCGGAAAACTGATTCTCTGATATGTCAATACTGTTCAGGGGAGAGAATCGACCAAAGTTTGCTGGGAATTCTCCTGACAAATTGTTTCTGTAGGTGGAAAATAATACGAGATTATGCATGTCCCCGAATCCAGCAGGGATTTCTCCAGAGAAGTTGTTGTCAAATATATGAAAAACCTCCAAATTCTTCAGTTGGCCTAGCCCTTCAGGCAATTTTCCACACAAGTGATTCTTAGCAATATCAATTTCCTGCAAAAGGGTGAGGTTTGCAAGCTCTGGTGGGATCTCTCCAGTTAGCTGATTAGCAAAGAGCAAGATCTTGTAAAGTTTATGTAACTTGGCGATGGACTTGGGGAAGTTCCCGGAGATATTGTTAGTCGAAAAATCCAGAGATTCCATTGTTGTAATCTCAAAAAATGATTCTGGAATCTCACCCCCAACCGAGAACACCCAAAAAAGATAAAACTCAAATTCTTCAAATTTCCAATATTGTCAGGAATTTCACCCTCATCATAATGGTTATCCCCAACAGCCAGAGAAACCAAACCAGTCAAATTTGTCACCCAAGACGGAAATCGACCAGAAAAGTAGTTACTCGACAAATCCAGAATCTGTAAGTTTCTCAACTCTGAAAGATCCGGAATAGTTCCAGAAAGCCAATTTGTAGGAAGTACAAGAGAAATGAGGCTTTGGAGCTCAGATATCGACGGAGAGATCTCACCTAACAGAGACTGATTGTGAAGTGAGATTCCTGTGACTAGTCCAGTGATCGGATCACATGAGACCCCGAAAAATTCACAAGGAGAATCCGAAACTTTCCAGGAGTCTAAACAATGTAAAGGGTCTTTGAGCTGCTTCTTGAACTGAAGGAGGGCTTCAACTTCGACAGAGGACAAGGAAGGTGATGAAAGAGCAAAGAAAATGCAGCAGCAGATTAAGAAATGGAGGAAGGAAAATAGTTGTTTGGCCATTAGGAAAATGGTTATGGTTTCACAATTATGGCTGAGAGGACCTGAAGGAAAAAAATACAATTAAATAAATCATTACGACACTGAAAATAAACACTAAATGCAGTAAACATGTATATATATATATATATATATATATATATATATATATATATATATATATATATATATATATATATATTTGGTTTAGCTGTGTTATGTTAGAGTATTTTTGAGTATATTTTTATTGGTTTTATGTTTTTACTAATTTGTCCTTTTAGGTATATATATATATACCTCAACTCTCTAAATAAAATGTAAGTCTCGTTCATAATATCGTATCAGAGCGCCAAGCTTAATAGCAAACAAACCCCAACTTAGCCAAGCAGCTACCGCCCATCATGCTTCTCGGGCGATCATATGCTTCAGCTCAATGGCCGACGAACTTTCCACCATTGCCGCCAGGTTTCCTCGCCGCCCACAAACCAACACGACCGGACCGTCTCATAATTTAATTGTTCTCAATGTCAATGCTCAAGCACCTTTAAAACTCATAGTCACGAATTATTTTGCGTGACGGCTCCAATTCACATCTCTTCTATTTGGGTATGATTTACTTGGCTTTGTTGACAACTCAAAGCGGTGTCCTCCGACAATGATAACTCTGCCCGAGGCCACATCCCCCTCCCCTAACCCATACCACATTTTCGCCGCATGTGCCACTCAATCGACTCAATGCAATTGTCGGGCCGTCTCCGCCACCCTAGTGTAGTTCATCTCTTACCTCCGCCTACACTGCGGCGGTCTGGATCAAGCCTTGAAAAAGATGTATGCCTCCTCCTTCTCGCTGCGGACGTATCACGACCCATCGCTAGAATCTCTCGCCTTCAACAAGGTAATCTGACTATTACCGACTATATGCACGACAAACACAATATTGAATCTCGCCTCTGCGAATGTCTCTATTGACTTCGATGAGCTCTCCATCCGTGCTTTGAATCCGATTTCGCCCTACTTACTCACATATATCCTATGCCCTACAAGCTCGGGATACCCAAGCATTTCTTTTGAGAAATCGTTGGAGCACCACTCGCTATGAGAGGCCTAAATGAAGATTTTGGTTCCTTCTGCACCGCCCGCCTCCACTCTGACTTTTGCCTTAGTTACTTCGACTGGCCCTTCATCACATCGTCGATCGAACAACCGTGGCGGACTAACTCATAACCGGTCTCAACAGTCTTGGACTCTATATGCCACCCAGCTCGGGTAATAATAACCAGCTCCTCCTCAATTGTCACCGTGGCATCCAGCTTTGCCACCTCAGCTCAGGCAAAGTTGCTACCTCGAGCGTTGTCAAATTTGTGGTATAACTAGGCACTCTGCTCGACAGTGTCGTTCTTTATCCACCTCGGCTCTTCCTTTTCTTCCTCCCTCCCCTGTCTGATCTTCGGGCTTGACCTTCACTGCACCCTATGCCTACATTGCAATCCATTACCCTAGTTCTGGTAATTCTCCGGACAATCGCCGATTCAAGCACCTTCACCACGCGATCACACAGATCTTGTCGTTTCTTAGCTCCTTCACGAACCGGTACACCGCCCCTAACAATGTTATTCTTGGTGATGGTACATGTTTATATTTTTCTAACATTGGCTCTTTCACCCTTCCCTTTGTCCCTACCCCCTTATTAGTTACCAATGTGCCTGCCATGTCTAAGAACCTTATTTCTATCTCTTCCCTTTGTGTTAATAACCCTATTAATGTCCTATTTTTTTTACTCTTTCTTTCAGGTGCATGATCGTCACTAGGGGGTTAGCCTGGTTCGATGGCTGGGCAGTAGACGATGTTCATTATCGGGTCGGTACGACCCGCCCCTTCTGGGCTCCGTCTCGCTCGCCTTTCTTCAATTCGTCCTTGTTTTTCGCTATTTCCATGTGGCATAGTGTTCTCAGTCATCCATTTTTACCTATTTTTTCACAAATTTCTAAGTGTTCTAAATATTTCCTTTCCTAAGGACCATTTATGTTCCTTTTCTCGCACTCCTACAACACACAAAAGCCACAAGTTACCCGTCAATCAAGCTGCTATATCTCTTCCTCTCCTTGACATTCGTCATTTTCTCCGATATTCGACCTCACCCGCTCTTTTTGATGGTTTTCACTACTACGTTATTTTTGTTGACCATTACACAAAGTATATTTGGCTTTACCCGTTACGTCAAAAATCGGATGTTCATTCAACCTTTGTCGCTTTCAATCAACTTATTGAAAATTATTTTGCCACCACCATTAAAACACTTTACACAGATAATGGGGCTGAATTTTTAGCCCTTCTGTCCTTTCTCACGACCCATGGTATAACCCATCTCACTACACCTCCCCACACTCCTAAACATAATGGATATTCTAAATGCTGACCTCGGCATATTGTCGAAACGGGTCTCACTCTCACATCAACCATCCATTCCTCTCATCTTTTAGCCATATGCCTTTGCTACGATTGTCTATTTAATAAATAGAATGCCTAAAGTTGGTCTTTCCCTCGGTTCCTCTTTTAAAAAGTTGTTCCACAAAGCTCCTGACCCATCCAAACTCTGTGTCTTCAGTTGTTTATGTTTTCCTTGGTTGTGTCCCTATTCTCCCACAAGCTCGATCCCAAATTCAATCCTTGTGTTTTTCTCGGTTACTCCCTCACTAAGAGTGTTTTTCTCTGTTTTGACCCTATCCTCAAAAAAATATTTGTGTCCCATCATGTAAACTTTGTGGAAAATATTTTCCCATTCGCGTCTCCCCCTCCCTCTATCACACCAGTAGTAGACATCAATGTTTTAAAAACCGGACCGGTGACTAAAAAAGAAAAGTTACCAGTTTACGGTTCATTGGTTGGACCTATGGTTGAACCGTGATTGAATCTGTAACGTCATAAATACATAATTTATATTTTTTTAAAATATGTATTTATTTTTAAAATATATAATTTAATATTTATAATATTATTTACTCATTTTTATATAGTCGTGTATCTATGATTCAACATTTTAACTTTTATTGAAAAAAGAAATTTCAAATACTATAAAGGGAGAATTTATTGTAAACCTAAATCTTTATTGAAAGAAGAATTTTGAAATTTATTTTTAAAACATAATTATCCCTTTGTAGTATTTGAAATTTCATGAAAACATAACATTTTTAATATTGAAATATAAAATTTATTAAAAATTAAAAAATAATAACCATGAAATCTATCTATTTATGATTAGGACCTGAGAAAATAAATAAAATAAATCATTACTTAAGGCTTTCTTTTCTTTCCCACGATCAGAACCAAACAGGATAACCTGTAATTGTCGCGAAATGAGAACATAACTCCGGGGCCATGTCCACACATGACTATATCAGAAAACAACAAAAATAAAAATACGAATATAAAATTTGGAGGAAAATGGAATATGTCATGTGTCCATATGGACCTCCAATCCTGCCTGCCTGGAGGCTAAGACGATCGGTGCCAGGGCCCAAGGCCCGGCTCGGCCGGCGACAGCCCGCTGACAAACAATCCGGCAGGGCCTAGGCCTAATTTAATTTTTAAAGCTCAGGCCACCCACCCGGCTTTATCACGGCCCCCGACAGCCCAAACGACCACCCACCGCCTCAGTGGACGACTCCGCCGACCCAGCTCCAAAATGACTCGGCCTAACTCGGTCTAGAGTGAAGGGGCCCGACCTGCCCGCAGGATCGGCCCCGCCGCCCCCAATCCAAGGCTGGCTACCCTCCCATCCCTTTATTTTTTAAAAGAAAATTGATATATTCTAAAATAAAAAAATATTATACAACATGTAGAAAAAATTAACTTAAGAGGGGGGTTTTAATATTTTAAATTTTTGATGTTTATATTTCAATAATATGAAATATTTTTTTTCTACAAATAAAGTAATTTTAAAATAAAGAAAAGTCATTTTAAAATATTAATTTTGCTAATATATAAATATTTTTTAAAATAGTAATCAAAATAATAGTATGTCTATATTTTTACAACAAAATATTTTTCTTATAAAAGATATAAAAACTATTATTTTTAAAGCTTAAAACTATTATTATATTTATAATTAATTTATGTTATTTTGCATTTTCATTGAGACCCTTACTGCACAAGAATGGGTTGCTTTTGCAACAAAAACGCAAAGGCAGTTAGCGAGAGATATCCTGGTGCTCGAATAAGCAGATGAATCCGGTGTTTAAAATGTCAACACCTGTAAATAAAATATTTTTTTAAGATAATATTTTTTATTAATAATTTTAATACGACAAGATACGCGCATATTCTTTTCTAAATTCATTTACAAGATCATTACAAAAACTTAGTTCAAATATATGGAATTTTTTGATGTATCGTAAAATAATTTGTGAAAAAATAAAAATAAAAAGCAAAAATGTAAAATTCTCAGGGCAAACTTAGCCAGCGGATCACCCGCACAAGTCATTTAAAAAGACACAAATGAACAATGTAAATCCAAGATAATGCATATTAAATTATACGTAATTGTGTAGAAAGCATGAATGCGGAAATTTAAACACATTTTCTTACGATGCGAGTCTACTTCTCATTAGTTTAACGATTGACACATAATAAGAAATTCGAACAACCTTTTAATATGATGGAAACTGATGATTATTCAAAAACCATTCAAACATTGATTAATCCTCAATTCAAAGGTTGGTCCGGAAATACTGTTAAAAGAGATATTATGAAAAAATTTCAAACAAAACGAAAATTTAAAATAATATTTTGCAAATTTTAAGCTTTAAAAATTTGTTTAACATCTTATATTTGGACATCTTTAATGTATGTGGTGCTTTTTACGTATTATCGCTATTATATGTATAGTGAACGGATGTTAAATAAAAGACTAATTTCATTTAAAACAATAAATACTCCACATACTTAAGAAAATATAGCAACTTTAATAAATGATGAAATTATAGATTTAGGTATTCGTGGATAAAATATTTACAATAACATTAGATAACGTTCAAATAATGATGTAAAGAATACAAAGATTAAAAAGATTTTGGCAAATAAAAGACAACCACAGAAAATTATTTTACATACGTTGTTGTGCACATATTTTAAATTTGATCGTAAAGATGGATTAAAAAACAAGTTGATAGCACATTAGAAAAATTAGAGACATTGCATATAATATTAATTGTTCCTAAGTAAACATGCGAATTATTTTTGTTGCAAAATTGTAAATATGAAAAGAAAAAATATAAGTTTAGACATACCAACTAGATGGAATTCTACTTATAAGCTTTTACAAAATATGTTAGCACAATTATACGAAACGTAATTCATTCAATGCTAATATCACGTAGACGCTGACGACAAACGACATGACGGCGACATCATTTAATCTCTACAAGATCTTTTTGAAATTTACACTCAACAACATTCGGTAAATGCAGTATTATCCAACTTCACATCGAGTCGTCATCGCATGATCACGCTCGGTAGTTCTAACCAATGCAATGATACGTAACTTTAAAATATCAAAACATGAATGGATCCAAGATAGTTCTCATCACCTAAAATGATTAAAAAATATTTTATTGAAAATGTATATTTTATTTTTATTTTCTTACGGTTGAAAAGTACAAATTATCGACAAATAAGAGGCCAACCTACGTGGAATTTAATTTATTTTCAGAATGATGAACTTTTCATACATTTTTAAACGTAATTATATCAATTAATAAAATTTAAAATGATATTTTTTATTAATTATTTTTAAAGTCTACTTACTTAACTTTTTGAACACACTTAAATAAAAACCTACACTGAGAGTACATTTTTAGGCTGGCTTTCTAAGTCAGCCTATAAGACTGCTCGGGTGGGCCTATAGATCTGCTTCAGGACAAGTCTCGGCAAAGCCCCGGAGCCGGGCCTTTCTGCGCGAGCCACAGGCGGCGGCGGCGCCTGGGTGCCCCACGATCTCGGTCGGGGTCGACCCGGCGGCCGGCCGGGGGCGGCCCCCACGGTCCTGGCCCGCCTTGACCTGCCCGGGCCCGTCATTCTCCTCGAAGCCACGGCCTGGCCCAGCCGCCCCTTGGCTCCGGCTTTGAGATCCCCATGTGTCCAAATTTATTAATATATTTGATAATTAATTTCAAAATAAGATTCATAATTATACGTTTGGGAATTTCATATTTAGATTTAAAATTACATTTTACTATTTTAAGATTTTAGATACAAGATTCATGTTATTTAGAGGAATTTTTTGTATTAATGTTAAATAAAATGTTTATCCATCTGCTTCAGTATCCCACAGATTAGATTTATGTATGCTTATAATTTTTTTCTTCGTTGATAGTCGAATCTTATGTTATCGGTGAAATTTCATGAATTTCTACTGTCATTTTATTAATTAAAGAGATACACATTACTTTCCTTACAATCGAGGATTTCTAAAGTGCCACCTTATTTGGAAAGCAAATCTTTACTATCATTATTATTACTATTACTACTATTATTATTATTGTTATTAATATTATCATGACCCTATCTTTATTATTCAATCATTTATAGTCATAGTGACCACATTATTAAAATTCATATGAATAATTTTCATTGGTAATCATTTCTCAGAGAAACTATGAACCATTCACCAATTAATGGTTAAGAGTAACTTTTCAAATAAAAAAAAAGGAAATGATTAGGAGTAAAGGTTTACTTTGGCTTAATTTTGTTCTCAAGTTTTGTTTTTTTCTTTTGTTTAATTTTCTCACCTACCAAATATAATACAATTCTGAATCATTTATGTATGTAAACCATATATCCTCTCAGTTATATGATCACCTTATGATTATCACTGAATTCAAAATTAAAAAGAAAAAGAAAAAAAGAACACTCAATCCAAATAGAAAGGTGAATGGATTAATTATATATTATTTCTTAATAGATACGTTGCCTCAGAAGCAAACTAACTAATTAGCAACTAATCAACTAATTGCAACTTGAGTTTAACAAATTTCTAACTGAAATATAATACAACCAAGAATAACAGATGATCTAAAAATTTCTCTAAGAAAGGACCTTTAATTAGGGTGAGTTTTCAACATCTAATCCAAAAAGAAAATGAAAACAAAGAAGTTATTCATTACCATGATCTGCTAAATTTCATCTTCATGCAGGCTACTTAATTTCCAAATTAAAAAAAAAGTGAAAGAAAATAAAAAATAGATTTAAACATAATAAATTAATTTCATATATTTATTTAAACTTACTTTATTTGTTTTTCTCTATTATATAAAGAATAAGAAATTTAAAAATATGTAAAATTTTGATTATATTTGATTTTTTTTCTTAGTATTTTATCAAACATGAGAAAATATTTTCTTAATATATTTTAAGAACAAAATCCTTTGCTGCTTCATGTTAACCCCAACTCCTTATCACTGGTTCAAAAATATCTATTCGCACATTCGAAAATAAAAAAAAAAAGAAATAAAAAAGAGAGAAAGAAACACGAGTGTGAGGTAGACGATAGAAAACTGAAGACGATTTCTTTGCTGGAGAAAAACATAAAATCGAAAATCAAAAAGGAAAGGGAAAACATACCAAACAAAATCAAGAATAAACTAAACAGATCTGATGTTTAGAGGTATGCTTGTGAATATATGTGTAGAAAAGAGGAGAAAAGGAAACAAAGAGAGGACCTGGAGAACTGCTGCAAATGTGAGAGCTCATAAGCCTTCTTGAGAAGACCATTTATTGTCTTTGCAAATGTAAAAGAACTGTTTAGTTTGTTCTCTATCCTCTTCAAGCTCATAAAAGATTAGGAAACTTGTGTTTTAGTCTATTGATTCGGGAATAATTGTAAAGAATGTATAAATAATACAAAAGACATGGTTCAAGATGATTTACATAAAATAAACGTTGTTGCGATGATATTATTTCTTAAGCATTACCTAATAAACTCCGATCAAGAAGACATACGACATTGCGTGGGTACTTGTGTTTTAGCCCTTTTTTTTTAGTAATCTTGAGTGTCCGGTCTAGTCTTCACAAGCCTTGACTAATCCCATGAGACTATTAAGTTAATAATCAGATAACTCCTCCAGTGATCATGAGGAGACTCTACTCTTTCGCCATTAAGGAGCAAACCTAAGGTCGGACCAATTGAGCTACCCTCATGATTAAATGACGGGTTTTGAATTAACTGAAAGTAGCACATGATCATTTTGAAAACTGCTAACAAAGTTGGAAGAAGAACACAAAGTTGAAAGTAGCACATGATTATTTCCAAAAAATAGTAAACAAACAAGCCTAAGTTTTCATTTGTTGAGAAGTAAAAACAAGAACCCATAATAAGAGCAGTAGGTAAAACAAGTTGGAAGAATCCAATCCAGTCCCCCACTCTCTCTCTCTCTCTCTCTGATTTCAATGATGAAGAAAGTGGGTCTAATCTTTGAACATGAAACTTGTACTATCATGAGGTCACCCTCACTGGAATCGTATCATTCTCATTCAAAGGTAGGGTTTTACCAAAGATGAATAACGACAATATGTAATATTTAGGAATCCTCTTTTTGAGACACTTTAAAAAAATCATGCCACGGCATGCAACAGTGACCCAACTTATTTAGCCCTAAGTATGATCAACTAGCAAAAGTTGTCACTTTAAAAGGAGGATATGCACAAATTCTAAAAGATATTCCATATTGAGAAAGAGTGGCTGACATACATGCAATAAGCAATAGCATCGATCCATCATGCTTAAATCAAGTGGTAGAATACTCATCGTTTCAATCAAACATAAGGCATATGAAGGGGTTCCTACATTGGAATCCCGGTGATGATAATGTACTACCTTAAAAATAAAATTTATTCAACAGGCAGCATATTGGAATAAAATTTTCATTTAAAAAAAATATTTATTTTATTTAATTGAAATATCAAATTTATCTTTTATTTCTTTTTACTAAATTTCTTTTAAAAATATAATTTTAGAGTTAAATCCTAGGACAAACATTTCAAAAGTGATTTTGTAATGAAAAATATGGAAACCATGGAAATCATGTTTGATTTTTTTTTTTTAATTTGATAAAAAACACCGATGAAATAGAAAAGACTAAATTCAAATAAAAAGAATAATTCTAAGAGAACATCAAAATATGGTTACCTGTAGTTTAAAAAACAATAATCAAACACGCCTGATCTTCTAAAGTTTCCTATTTAGTTTTTGCCTTTTCCAAATCTATATGTAAAAGATTCCACTCTTCTCACCATCTTTGATGGATATTGATAGAATATTTGTTTTAAGGGGAATCAAGAAGACGATAAGAACATTATTGTTTTCCCTTTCTAAATTATCTTTTTATTATTTGTTGGTATTATAAAAGGTCATTCTTGAAAGCAAAACCCACTAAGCATTCAGGGTCCATTTTTGGATAATTGATGGAATGGAGATTGACAGCCAATGAAAATACCATTATAACCCACCAATAAAAGATTCCAAACTACTTTGGAGTTTAAATATAAAGCTCAAAATATTTACATTTTTTTTTTGTATTGAAGCAAACATATAAAAATAAAAACTTAAAAAAAACTTGTACAAAAACGTTGCATAAAATCTATAGATTATTGTATGATTTCACTGCTTTATACCTATTGCTAACTCAAATTTAACTTCATTCTAAGCTCGTTTCTTTTATATTCATTCAACAACTTAAGTTTACCTTAGTTCAGGAATCCAAATTTAGAGTTTAGTAACATACTTATTCGAAAAATTATAGTTTATTAAATCATTATATAATCATAGTCTAGTAACCAAATTACTGTCGATGCAACCTAATTATCCATTGAATGCATCATAGAATTAGACTAACTAGAGCTAATATAATTGGATACATTGGGAGCAAAGTTAGAAAGCAAAAGGACATCTACCACTCTTTTTGTGTTTGCTTTTTTGGATAACCATTAAACCACACTACAAAGCAAGTTTCCCAACTACCTGTACGCACTTTATACCTTTTTTGTGTTAAAGCAAGTGAAATGTTGTAGTCAAACTAGTAATTGAACCTCAACGTACCTATATTTAATATCCTTCCAAGTCAAGGGAAACAAAATTAGTTACATTTAATTGGTTTTATTTATTGGAAACTTGTGTTTTAGTTCATTGAGTTATGAATAGTTACAAAAAAAGACAAAAAAAAAATGTAAAATACACGATTTCATATAAAATAATCGTATTTCAGGTGTATCTGCGCACCACCTACTAAACCATATTACCACCTTACTTTATGCAGAAAACTGTCGTAATAAATGTACGGGCCAAGGTAAGTATGTACAATTTAGTAATAAGTAGCAGAATCTGAAAGACACTATCATACCAAATACAATTATTTTCAGAAAACGATTGAATCCACGTGATTTTGCAATCTTTATGCTATCTTTATATATTTATAACTTTCGTAAATTGGTAAGTCATCAAAGATGTAAGGTATGGTTGGTTTCTAGAAGTTTAGAATATGTGCATCAAATAAAATATAAGTGAAAAATAAAAAAAAAGTAAAAATAAAGGAAAATTAAAATTAGATATAAAATCCATTTATTTAAACAAAATGATTTCCTTGCTTTTAATATAAATGTTATAGAAAATGTATAGATTTATTCAACTGAAATCCATTTACTTAAATAAAAATTAAAGCAAAAAGTAAATCTAAAATAATATGATAATATAGCTTATTTCCCTTAAATCTATTAATTCTCTTTCATTTTCAGTACTTTGATGGGACTTACATGTCAAATACCATATTTTGATTTTGCTACTTCTCAATCCAGGTTCAAATCCTTACAAGAACATATATTATAACTTAATAAACAAAATGAATGTTATTTCCGTAATACTTATATTAATTTATAGCAATTAAATAATATTATAACTTATATTAATTGAAAGCAATTAAAATGAATAAAGTTATAACAAATAAATTAAATATCATAAGCAAATGCAATAAATAAACCGTTCAACGTATTCATCGCTTAGCCTTAAGGAATTTTATTCTCCCTACACTCAAGGTTAATAGAATAATTTCTCCCAGGATAGAACGGTTTAGAACCTTACCGGTGTAGCGGTACTTCAAATGCCGGTAAATTTCGAACGTAAAGAGCGGAGTGAATCACACCACTCGAAAATTTGAAAGAAAATGCAATATCGATTTTCAAATGCATGAAAAATATGTATTATAAATGGGGGGCGGGTGGGTATAAGGCGAAAGGGGTGCGACTTGAAAATTCTGCGATGGTTCGGGTGGGATTGACCAATGTGAGATAACAAAACTCATTTCCATTCACACCAATATATATATATATATATATATAATTCCCAACAATAGAATAGATGTAAAAAAAATTATAATATAAAAATTAAATAATTTATTGTATTTTTAAAGTTTTTAGCTAATATAAAATATTGCCTTGAGACATGGTTCAAATGGTAAATGAATAGAAGTAAAAAAAAAAAACTAATATAAAATATTTTTTATTAATTTCTTGGGAGTTTAAGAAATGAGAAGCGAATACAAAATAGTCATTTTATTTTATTTTTTGTTCTCTTTCCATTCTCTTTTTATCTTATGTTATAAGAAATCCTTCAAGAGAATAAATTTTCATTTATCCAGAAATAAAAAGAACACGATTTCCATTCTCTTTTTATCTTAAAAGTTTGAAGAATCCCGACCCTATCTCAAACCTCTACGCTTTCAAAGATGAGTACTTGACAATATGTTATCTTGAGTCTCTTTTGACACGCATTTAAAAGATCATGCGTAGCGCTGTAGTGACCCAACAAACTTTCATTTGTAATGTATGTGAGTTTCACAAAATTATGGGGGTATGTTGCGTCTGAGAAGGGGATAAAAAATTTAAAAAGTATATATCTGAGTGGGAGTTTTAAGAAAGTAGAAATAAAATTGAAAAATAAATCTAAGAAAAACACGATTTGAAAAAATAATCCAAATTTTAGTGTAGTTTTCTCCACATAAGCTTTCCACGTAGGATGAATCATTCAAAAAAGTTCAGACGTCTCTTCAAAAGGCATTTTGACTTTAAATTCAAAATTTCTATAGCTTTAGAAGTGTCTCTTCAATGTAAATTCATAATTTTTAAAACTTTAAAAAGTGTCTTTTCAAAAACCATGAAAGAGAAAAACTGCTAGTTATGATAGAATGTGATTCAAGAGATGTTGCAACAAATTGTGTGACAATGTCATAAGTGCTACAACCAGTTCTATTGTGTTATGCAACCTACTACATCAATTTGTGATAGATATGATGAAGTAATGTAATTCAAAAATATATGAAATCACATGCATAAACTCACGCATAAAGGAAAAAAAAATCAGAGATTGGTTACGCGGTTTGGAAATTGCCTACATCTGCGAGGCATAGCTTAGATGTAAGGTATTTCACTATATATCAATTATGTTACAAATTGGTCTTAAGTGAGACAAAGGCTCACGATCTCGCGTCGTCTTACTCCTAACTATCTTTATAGAAACATAGAAATAAACACCCCTTATTTCCCATACCATCTAGACATGTAGTACCCGATCACCTTTATCTCTACTAGACTAACCACATGGCTCACCATCAAGGCTTAGAAAGTTTATGCGCGACTATCTTCACATGTAAATAGCTCCTCTGTGAATCTCTTTTAATGTGGCCAACTCTCCTCGTGCCGCCCCGAGAATACGTCTCTGTAGATTTTTAAGCAGTCCCTTGGAGATATTCTCCCAATATTATGTGGCTTTATGTTTTCTAATATGTCTCAACAAATCAGTTGGAATATTCTGGTTTCCTTCCATACTTATCATAATATAATATCTTCCTTCCATGGAAATCTCACAAAATAATATCTGATCTCTCTGATTTGATTTGTGCAATGTTACCCTATATTCTCCTCTAACCTTCTTTGTTCATCACCGTGCTGACTCTTTATTTGCATAATATTGGCTCCGAAGCCAGTTTGTATGATGGTAAGTTGTGTCCACATGACATGATGCATCGACTTATGCGACGTGCTTCTTGACATCGAGGTTTCTTTGCTTGAAACATGCGACTTATTTTTGCCTAAGATTATGACAAGAAATTTCTCCAATAATCTTCCCCTTTGACAAAAATAAATAGCATAGGAGAAGCATGTTTTACAAAGATTTTCTGAACTAACAAAGCATCATCTTTGGAGGTATGTACCATAATCTTTGAATCAGAGACAGTATCACAAACCTTCATAAGCGAGAAAAGTTGATTCCTCAAATATCTACCATATAACCAGCGACCATGCCGATTGCCAACCAAATACTCAACAGTGCGAGGATGGCGAAAGATTGCGACAAATGTAACAATAGAAAACAGCATATATAGTCTCACATTAAGGAGATAACTTAACATCATCATCTTTTTTAAGAATGAATCTCTTTTCAAAATAAATATGGAAGTATAGGGATTCTGTGCGCTGTTTTCACAAAATTAGAGAAAGAAATATTTTCGAAAATCACCTATACTTGAACAATATTCCTACTATCTTGATTTGACCAAGATTGTATAACACACAAAAGGCAATAAAATATTAAAAGGGGAGGAGCTCATCCTTTTCGGATAGAAATGTTTTTCTTTCTTCTCCCCCTTGATTGTAGGCTTAAACGTGGGGAGTTATGTCTCTTTCCTCTTTTAGAGCTTGATCTTTGGCCTTCTCAAATAATTCAAGGAAGTTTCATTCATTAAACTTTTCAGATTGAGATCTCCACATTCTTTTCCTAATTTTTTAACTTCCCAAAATGAGTAAGGGAAGTTCCACTCTGAGAACCTTCATACCTGAAAACAAAATATGAAGACATTTACACTAAATCTTGACTTTCTTTTATGAATTAAGCGACTTATAAACTAAATCTTATATCACCCCATATTTCAAGAAAAAAATATTCCGTGCTTTCAAAGTATGGACAACAACAACCTATTTAAGAGAAAAAAAAAACCTTCCATTCTTCCTAGGAAGAGATCTACTTTTCTTTTTTATTTTATTTTTTTAATTTACACACTTGACAATGAAATAGAAGGAGAACTTACACCTTTTGAATAGAATGTTGCACCTTCTTCTCCTTTTCGACCGCATATTCAATGAGGCATGTTAGATGACACACAATCCTAAAGAGGATTTGAGTGTCTCAAATCAGAATGCATCGAGATCTTTAGTGAAGATATCAGCAATTTGGTGTGCAGTAGGAATGTATTTGAGTTCTATCACCTTATCTTCAACCATATTTATGATAAATTGATGTTTGATATGCTTGAGTCATGAATATTGAACCAAGTTTTTGGAGAAATAAAATGCATTGATGTTGTCATAGTATAATGTCATACCAGATGATGCATTATCCGCTGAGACACTATCATGCTAACTAGTCTCGTTACTGTATGGGAGCCTAGTTTCTGCATCGTCCTTCCTTATTTAAGAGGAGTTAGATTCCTAGTCATTCAACGCAATACAAGTGCTTTTTCTTCCTAGGCATTAAGTCCATGTGAAGGAGTTCTAGGACCCTTGCGGTGGAAGGATGTTCCATCATTTTGTGAGACATCCGAATTTGACATGGATCACACACCTTTCCAAGGTCAATCTTCTTGTTTGATTCTAGAACACACCATCATTGCTGTGGTTTCTTGAGGCTCTTGTGACCAGTGTGTGCCCCAGTCTTATGCGAATGTGAGTTGTTCAACGAGGCATTGCAACAAATTCTTGAACAAGTCAGCATATGGTATCGATATAATTTTCCGCTACATATATAACACATGTATTAGTAATTGTCGATGTGGGCATTTGCCTTAAATCAGTTGATAATAATTATGATCACATAGTTGACTAATGCTGATAAGATTGACTTTTAGCCCATTCACAAGAAGAACATTTTCTAATTTAGGCATACGTGAAACTTTTAGGAGGCCACTACCAAATTTAGTACCTTTAGCACCATCACCGAATGTCACAGACTCTAGATTGAAAGGTTGTAGATTGGTAAGAAATTCTTTATTATTTGTCATGTGCCGGTGCTTCTACTATCAAAGTAGCATTTGTTCTTGATGTTCACCTTGAGAGATGTGCATGCTACCAAGGACCAAGCACCTTTAGACGTTCACCTTGAGTGGTATCGGGCATAGGTTGATGGATCAACTTGTGGACCGGATGGAAAAATTATCGGATCTCGAGCATTGTTCACATTATAGAAAGATTATTTGTCTACCACTAATTCTTGCGCATGGCTCTCTCCCCATTGCATGCGGACTCATCATCACTCCATGTGTTGCTTTAGTCATCCTTAATATGTCCATACCCTCCACATTTCATCTGATGGATCCTTAGAGTATCTGTTTTTGCCTTACTAAGATTAACTCCCTATTTTCTTGTATTTCATGAAATGTGAAGAGGTTAGGAACAAAAATCATATTTATATATTGAGGAAGGTGCTTTTATTGTTTATATTCTTTCCTGCACATTACTTTGAGACAAATAGTTAGATAAGTAGCGGATCTAACATTAGCTTAAGTGACCTTGTTAATTAATTGGTATAACTCACGGCTTTTTGTTGAGATCCCAGCGGCTCAAAAACTTGTCAAATGGTGAATTGCTGGCAGACTTTTGTTAAGTCCTGTTGTGGCCTTAAGCGCTTGTGATTGCCAACGCCTGGTAGCGCGAAATGTCTGATGGACTAACAGACCGGTCTCGATCCCGCGCAGAGAAGGTATGGTTTTAGCGAGGATTAAATACCTCGGCTATTGAAGTCGTTCATTATTTAAGCGACTTGATGGTTGGGTGAAAAAAGGTTTACCTAAACTAAACTAAAAACAAAATAAAACAAAACTCTGCCCATTGCCTTTAACGGCACGGTGTCAATCGAGGTGTCATCATTTTCCTATTTCTTGCAAACTTATAAACTTTAGGATTTGTTTCATTCATCTCAATGTTAAACACTTAACTTGTATTATATCCTGTCGTGTGGATTACAAAATATATACAAGCTCCATACATGAAGTGTTCTTTACAAGATTGTGCTTCATTTGTTGACAAAACATGAGAAATTAGCTAAAATGACGAAAAAGTCTTAGTGAGCTTTAATGATGTGTTGTCCTTGATGATGCGGGTATCTGTCCTCTTGTCATACCTTCACTTTACGGATGGCTTCAAGTGCTAGCTTTAAGCTTAGTGGAATAAAACTTGTGGAGCGACCACTAACACAGTCATCGCCTTTATACATCATATACATCAACATATCTGTCATTTAAGCGGCTTATATATCTCATATTTACTTATCATATCATCTTTCATTTTCTTATCAAGTTCATACATACATTTCATATCATTTTACACTTTGCTTCTTGTTCTTGTCACAGTATACTTGTCATCACATAGCAGTGCTATGCTTCTTATATCATAATATCCATATACGTTTCATATGGCTCATATTCAAAGTCATTTGTTTTATGTTTCATGCCGCGTAAACCTTAAAGTGGATAAAGAAACTATAAGGGCCGAAGGTTGTACTCACTATACGAAACAATGGTCTATAATGGCCGAAAGTAGTGGTGTCATCATTATGCTGAGACAATGACCATATAAAGATTAAGAAACCTTATTATCATTATGCAAGCTGATAATGCTCTATAGGAGCCCAAAACCTTTGTATCATTGTATGAAACAGTGTGACCATCTATAAGGGCCGAAGAAGCGCAATGACGGCAGGGCTCTTGATCTGATATCTGCTGAGACTTGTTTTCTGAGCATGCCCGTATCCTACTAGGTACAAGCGGAGAAAATCCATGTGTATTCTATGTTCATTTTATATCTATATTCACCCAGAATAATTATTATCATCGATAATCATATACGATATTTTCCTCATTGATATATGCACATTTTCATATTTCATTATATGCATGAATAACTATGGTTATATGTAACATGATTATAGGCTATTTACCATCATTCAATATCAAGCTACATATATGGATCTGGATTCTATATAAGAGCTTTCTGAAGGTCGAGAACATCCAAAACGGAGTTCGGACAAAGAAGTGCATGCGTCAGAAGAGAAGAGAGAGAGAGTTGGAAGTTTCTATGAATAGTGACCCAAGCGAGCCTGTGAGATTTGCTTTTTCTTCTGCTTTCTAGACTTAATATGAGTTCCAATATTATCAAGCTATATATGGATGTATTCTAGACTCAAGGGCTTCCTGGGAGTCTAAGAACATCACAACAGATTGAACGAAGAAGTTATGTGATTAGAAGTTAGAGAAGCAGAAGGAGTGTCGGGAATACGCAATTGTGGAAACCCACCTTGTGCGTACTCAGAAAACTTTCAGTGCCATTGGCACAATAAGCGTAAGCTTCCCACTGCGTGCCGAAGCTCCTTAGTAAGCTCCCGATTACAGCCTGCCATTTGACCCGAAACCTTCCCGGAAACTGACCCTTGTCCACAGGCCACCCAATATCCTCCCGATTTTGAGGCCCACAGCATATACCTGACCGACCACAAAAACATACATACGGCATAAAACCATCCTACAATCAATCTGAAAATCAGCCCAAAAGTAGAATAAACAAAGTTTAAAATCCATACAAGTTCTACACAAGCATATCCATACAAGTTCTACACAAAACTTAGGAAGTTCCATACAAAACTTAACAAATTAAATAAAGAATCAAACTAATCAAGCAAAGCGTTCCATACTAAAATTAATGCTTATGCAATCCGTACTTAATCTTTAAATCATTACTTCCATACTAATCCATAATCCCTACTCCAAACCACAATCACACTCTTCAACACCTCAAACCTAGCTCCCGGAGAATTTCATGTAAGTCCTGGTACCATTCCAACCCCGAAACAATCCATACAATTCATAGAAAATCTTGAACCATACCCGAAAACCCTTCACTAATTCCATACCTTTTCTGAGTCTAGCTACCTTCTTTCTTCTTTATTCTTTCTTCTCTTTTCTCTTCTCCCTTTCTCTTTACTCTTCTCTACGTTTTTTTGCTCTCAAAATGAGAGGCAAATGAGATGTTTGATTCCAAAATAGTATGTTTAGCCTTATACATATTGAGAATTCTTTCCATTTTTTTCATTTTGATCCTTCATTTTCTCATCTATTCTAATTCAACTTCCATCTAATTGCAAATAAACATATATTTTCACTTTGTATATGTTCTATTAAATTATGACCCTTGATTACTAAGTAGTAAATGACCAATTTTGCACTTGTCTTTTAATAAAATTGGTTTTGCTTATTTTATTTTTAGCATTTATATTATTCAGAGAAAATATACATTTACTTTTATTATACCCAAAAACATGTTATAAAGCGCCGGTATAATTTGAGATTATAAAAATAGGGTGTGATCAATGTCCACTCCACAAGGAATGGGTATCTCCAGAATACTCTTTCGAGAAAGAGTCCGAGTTTGATTATCTCATTGATCGTTATGGTTTTATGTGCATTTAAGTTGATTAAGTGAGCGTACACTTGTGCGTATCTAGGAAACCATTATAAGTGTAGACACTTTCATATCTCTCTCAACTTCTCATTCCCTCCCTATTCTCCTTTAGATCTATAAGTTATGAAATATAATACTTTTAGAAGCGCAGTGCCTGCATGGGAATCTGATCACCTCTCTCAGTCCATACAATAGAATTTTCCAGGATCTACATCCCAGATCAATGCCTCTCGGTCCATACAATCCTCACATAATCTTTGAGATACGATATATAATGAAATCATCTAGTGAGCATTTTCCATTTCTCTGAACTATTTGATTAGGTTAATTAGTATTTCAATCAATTAATTCATACCTTAAGAGACCCAGGACTAGATTTTAAGGCGTAATCCAAGCGTCACAAAGGATGCCCTAGTATGGGGATCGAAAACCCAACTCTCAATATGGATTAATTAGTTAAAATCATAATGATCCTAAGAACTACACCAATTAACATCCACACAAGAATGAATTCATAGTATCATACAAATCATTTATAAACCAAACATCGGCTATGATCAGCCACAGAGGAAGTTCGACTCTCTGTTTGTAAAGTAAATCTTAGCAAATCATATTTAGGGATAAACATAATACTGAAAGATTGACAAATAGAGTAGAGTTTCGAGAAACAAAACAAATGAGAGTTGAAATTCATCTCAAACTCTACATTACAACTGAAGGAGCTCCTGCAATAAGAGCTAAATCTTTAATATCGGCTCCAAATCTGAGTTAAAATAAACTTGAAATCACCAAACCCTAAAATGATTCAAGAAGAAGGGAGAAGAAACCTGAAGGAATTTATTCCTCTAAAAAATTCGAACCTAAACAAATTCTAAAATACATATATTTATGACATTGGAAATGCAGACTCAATCGTGGGCTAAAAATACGAAGTTTGATGCTCCCGACCCGATCTTCTTACGATTCAGAAGAACTCTTTTCCATGGTGAAGCCGTATATCTTGCATAGTCTCCATTCGCCAAAGAACCCAAGAGTTAGGTTGTAGGTTCTTCCTCCTTCGCTGCAGAGAGGGGCTTGCTTCGCATGTGAACTCCTTTGTCGCGACGAAGGTTGGCCTTCCATATAGCAAACCAGAACCTCATTTGCATTCTTGACTTTACGTGGCTTTCTCTTCACCTTGGAAAAAAGTAGATCACTTAGTAGTAAAATTGATCTCTTCCATCATTTTCTTGAAATCCTGCAAAACATAAGCAAATGGTGGATTAGTGTAATCTAAGAATATGGGTCTTGAATCTAGCATTTAGGTTACTAAACACATGGAAAGAAAGCAGGCTATAAATGCTAGTATGATTCACACTGTGGACATACGATACCAATTGAAAAGAAAAATTGTTTGTTATGATAGTGATTCAAGATATGTGGCAACAAATGGTGCAACTCAACATGTAAGTGTTGCGACTAGTTCTTATGAGTATACAGCTTTGCTACATCAATTTGTGATAGGTGTGCAGTAATGTAAATTCAAAAATATGAAAATTACATGCATAAACTTACACACAGAGGAAAAAACCAGAGATTGGTGACGTGGTTCGGCAATTACCTACGTCCGCGGAGCTGAGCCCAAATGTAAGGTATTTCACTATATATCAATTGGTAACATGTTCAGTCTTAGAATGAGATAATGCTTCCCACTGTTTACCTTTCAAGGCCTCCTTGTACCTAGTATCTCATAAACCAAACGCAAACAGCTCTCTCTTGGCTACCTATATGCATCTGACTATAGGTACCTAATCATTTCATCCTCACTGATAAACATAAACATCATCAAAACCGGAAAACAGCTCTCCATCAAATCTCCTTTATGTGTGCTCTCCTCGTGCCCAAGAGAAACGTCTCTATAGCTTTTTTAAGCAACCCCTTGGAGATATTCTCTCAATATTTTATGGCTTTATGTTTCCTAATATGTCTTAACAAACCAACTGGAATATTATGATTTCCTTCCATATTTATCATAATAGAATATCTGCTTGTGATATGACAAAAAAAATATATGATCTCTTTGATTTTGATTCGTGCAATATTGCCCGATATTCTCCTCAAACATTCCTTGTTAATCTGAATATTGACTCTTTATTTGTAGAATATTGGCTCACGAAATCGGTTGGTTGAAAATGGTAAGTTATGTCACACAACATGATGAATAAACTTATGCGACATCGAGGTTCCTAGCCTTTGAAATGTGCAATTTATTTTTGCCTAAGATTATAATGAGAAATATACGCGCCTGACGGCGATGGTGTCGGCGAAAGTGTCTGCCGGAATTTGGGACTCTTTGGCGCTTTGATTTACCGGTAGCACACGTACTGTTTACTCATTTCATATGCAATTTTGTAATAACAAAGATTCTTTTACATATACATTATAAGTACCAGTAGTGGTATTCATGTTACATACTGCCGAGGTCCCGTTACTTCTCGATATAAAAAACTTATACCTATTTCAAAAATACGAGATTTGCGGAGCGATGCGGGTGACATCTATCTCTGGTAGCTCTAACTCTCTTGATGTGGGATGTCTGTCCTCTATCCTTGTCTTCATAGCCGTACCTACCGCGGTTAAAGCATACTGACTTTACGCTTAATTATTATATCTGAGGGAACTGACCAGTAACTATGATAAATCTCAACCAGTACACTTTATCTGTGTTTCATACAACATACACTTCTATCATGTGACATTTGACATATAACCTTTCATATCATTTCTTTCTTATTCTAGTACTTATCATATGATCTATTATCTTTCTAATGGTTCATATTACATATCCTATTCTGTGCATGTCATAGTCGTATACATATATTACTTTCATGGTTATATACTATACCATTTGTTATGTTCTATTTTCGTATGCTGTTATCATTATCGCGTCATCGTGTCTTTGTTTTCACGTACTGTTATCATGTACTGTGTTCATGTACTAATTTCATATACTGTCATCTTGTACTTTTCATATACTGTATTATCATATTAACTTTTAAGATCATTTTACATTCTTATAGATTTTCATATATCATGTCGGATCATTATGATCTCATGTTCTGAGAACTTATCATCACATAATGCTATGCTTCTCGAATCATATCATATCTTTTCACGTGTCATATTCCAAATCATTTTGTTTTATGTTTCATGCACATAAACGAGAAGTGGATAAAGGAAACTATAAGGGCAGAAAAGTATTGTTATCATTATGAGGCAATGACCATACATATAAGAACGAAAATTATTTGTAATGACCCAAACGGGCCAAGCGATCGATATCTTTGCAGACTTGTTTTTCCCTAATAGACATGTCCATCTATCCCTCTCTTAGGTTCAGCCAGGTGTCATTTTATTACATTTCGTACATATAAAATACATGAATAAATGTATTATTATCGTGTACTAATTGTTGAATATACGCTATTATTCTTAAATCTGCCAATACCTTCCACATATTTCTTAGCTTCGTATTGTTGTTCTCATATTTTTTTACAATACGTATATTCATATCTTATACTCCTATATTCATATTATGTCATCTACTTGTAACATCTTATATTTTGTTAACTTATATCTTCATGTACTTTATCAGACTATCATATCTTATGACCTATGCCTGTATACGTTTCCTATACTTACGTTTTCTTGTTCTTTATCGGTATCCTATCTTGTAGAGTCTGGAACATAGACTCTTCCTTTGATACCTGTAGGTACTTTTCACCCCATCTATACTCCTTTACATATCAAATCTACATATATTCTTTATTTCTTGTTCATATCTATATCCTTTCTTATGTATTCCAATTAACTTTAACCAAGCGATTAGTACACTTGGTACAACAATTCAATTTTCAGACAAGATGTGGGCACCAAATGTCATTAAATAGAATATGGTTAGATTCTAGACTTGATGAGCTTTCCATGAATCGAGAATACCCATAATGGAGTCCTAATGAAGGGGTATGCAAATTGCAAGCCATGAAATCAGCAACTGACATGCAGCAATACTTGATATGCGGTTTTGTCATTTTGGACTTATTATAAACAATATTGTATCAAGCTATATATGGATGGATTCTAGACTCAAGGGATTTCCATAGGAGTCCAATAACACCCAAAACGAGTCCTAACAAAGGTGCTTTTTGATGCAAGCCATGAAGGAATCAACTGACTTGCGGCACTTCGCGATAGCGACAGCCACTGGTTTGTCATTTTCAGACTTATTATAAGCTCAATATTGTATCACTCTATATATGGATGGAATTTAGACTCAAAGGGGTTTCTATAGAGTCCAAGAACACCTAAAACGGAGTTCGGACGAAGAAGTTATGGTTGTCCAAAGTTGGAGGGTTGACATTGTGTGGGACTACGCCAATTCAGTGGGGAAACCACGCAATAGCGTACGAGATACCAACCACGCAATGTGGCTTCCATACTGGCGTGCCAGAGAGCTCACCAGCTCCTGTGCACGCCAATTTTCAACCGAAACCATCGGAATAACCCTTGTCACGGCCACAATATCCTCCCCAGTGAGGCCTGAAAGCATACCCTGAACATGACACCAATCATGCAAAAAACATGGCATAAAACCATTCTACAATCAATCCATAAAAACCCATACTTCCATACTAAAATCTTAGTTTACATACCCAAGACCATACTAATTCCATACTTTCCATACATGTAACTATTTTCCCTATCATTTGTCTTGATTCTAGCATGTGTTGCCCTATTCATTATACTTCTAATCATGTTTCTATTATATGTTCATTTCATATATTCCTATATTCATATTATTCATCTATTCATATCATATCATATATTGATATATTCTTATTCTTTATCTAATTTATATCATTCAATACAGTTCGGGACTGCCTAGAATCCAGTCCCAAAAAGTTCCAATATTTAGTCCCAAAATATTTGGACTAAATCACATGGCCTATTATGGCCCCGAAAACAACCTATGCCATTACATGACTTTTTATTCCAAGTAGGGAAAATTCCTTACCTCGTGGAGTTTGACGAAACTCCAAGATTTTGGTACCCACGCGTAGCTCATGATCGTGGATCGGCATCTCTTAGTCCAAACTAATTTTGGCCAGTCGAGGAATCGCGTAGATACGAGAAAATTACAAACTTAGGATTTCGAACTTCTTACTTGAATTCTCGACGAAATCCGTGTTTTGGTACTCCGTGTAGCCTCGTTAGTATATGAAATTCCGTTCTTTAAGCGACAAATTAAATGATTAAAACTACGTATATTGAAGAGAGAAAGCGAATAAAATAAAATAAATAAAAATTTCTCCTCATTTTGCCCTCCTCCTCCCCTTCATATATATATATATATATATATATATATATATATATATATATATATGTAACTCTCTTTCTATATATATATATATATATAGAAGCAAGGTGGGGCCACATATGCACTTGTCGTCTCGGTGGGTTCGATTTTTAATCTGATTGATTCGGCCGGTTGAAGTTCGATATGCTTAAATGAGCGTTAACAAATATTGTGAATTTTATATTTTCTAAAAATCCCGTTTTTGAGTTAACTCGAAATTCACGAAATTCCATTGTCACGGAATCTAACGAGAATTCAACGAAGTATTAGATTTCTCGAGACGATTCCAACAGTGATGTCTGTTTCATCATCCGATATCTAGAGAATTTTCCAAAGCGACAAAATTACTATTTTGCCCTTTTTCATAAAAATGTCATTTTTCAAACGAATACAATTTTAACTTATTTTATACCCTAAACATGTTATAAAACTGTTAGGGTATATTTTGGGGGTGTTACAATATCTTTAACAAATCACTTTTAGTTAAGTTAAAATTGAAGGTTTTCAAAATTTTAGAAAATGTCTTTTCAAGATACACTTTCCCATACGAAGTAAAGTACACTAGATTTAGGAATATTTCTAAAGCCTTAGTATTTGAAGAATTTTACAATTTTTTTCGAGCTAAATATCGGAAAAGCCCTACAAAGGTACATCCCTTAGGCCACTTGTACTTTGGTGAAATGAATCCGAAAAATGAGCTTGCATACAATAATTTGTGATGAGTCCCGATAATGCCCTGTTAATAGTGATTTGATGTAGGGCATAGTAGCCATGTAGGCAAAGTGGAAAAATGAGTCCTTCAACTTAAAAATTCCATGTGTAATAATGAAAATTTTTAAGGCAACATCAATTATTGAACAAAGTGGATTGAGAGATGCAAGGGTTTTTGCCGAGTCCCGTTAATCCTCAATGGTGGAAACTCAAATGGGTGGACATGCATGTCTTGGAATTCAGATGGTTTGTGACACATTGAATCGTGGAGAAGGATGACCGTGACGGGAGGAGGCAAAAATAAAGATATGGATTGGGAACTAGGGTAAAATGAAGATTGGGGCATGGACGAGTGTAAATGTGATAAGGAGATGCAAACCATATATCAATTAAATTAAGGGAAGGAGGTAGAAGAACTCTAAATAGCAACCTGAGTACTAGGAGAATCGTATATTTTTCAACTGTTATATCAGACAATAATTTCCGAAAAAGCAAATTTAAGTTGGACAGTTGGCCGCGAATGTATCCCTTTTATTATAGAAAGTAGATACATATAGAATGATGTGTTTTTTTTCCTAAGAATGCCCAAAAATGCAGCACACAATCATTGCCTCCACATGCGATGTGAAAAAATCTTCTTTGTTTACGATATGAAATAACAACTATGAATTGAATTTTTTCATAAACACTATAGTAACCTGAAGTGATATTATATTTGAGAAAAAGGTAGTAACAAGGATACTTATCCTAATTGACTAATAAACCATTTTCAGGTATGAATCAAAGTGTTAGTGTGGTGTCATGACTATCTATACAAAATTGCGGCGTGTAGATATGAGATGCGTAATGGAGAATAAATATGTTAGAAATGGTTATTAATCAAATAGTTTATTTAAACAAATTGATTGGAGATAAAATAGGTTAAATTAAATATTAACTTAAAATTACCATAAAAATAAAAAATTTTCCAAAAGTCTTGATAGGCATGAAATGTGTATGAAAATATGAATGCCTATGTGTGCAAGTGCACCCGTCGTGTTCAAGTAATAAAGTGAAAGTAAGAGTATCGTGCCACCAGGGTTGATTATTAACTAATGATCCTAGTTTACCTTATTCTCTACTTGGATGATGGAAAATCTATAAAAAAAAAAAAAAAAAAACTCAAATACACTAATCTAGCATCTGAAATGTCCCGAAAGACCCCAAAAATCATAGGGCATAGATTTCACCTAAGCAATCCCATGGACCTCCTAATTCAATCGATCAATATTTATTTTCATCTCAGAATGATGCCCACTATGCATTATAATCTCTAAGCATCTTCCTGAATTTAAAGTTTGCATCTCTACTAAACCCTAAAACCCTAGGAATGCAATAAACCCAAGAAACCCCAATATCATACCTAATCTCATTTATATCTCTATCTCATGATAATTAGATGACATTTCATTTATGGTCTAGATCAATCATCACTTCTCAGTCTCAAATCAAGCCACAAATCATGCAAATATTTGCCAAATACCCATAAGCATTAAGACTAAATGAAATACTCAACACATATGTGAAAATAATACATCCCGATCAATATAGACAAGAGGAAAATTCATACATTTATGTCTTTGGCTACATCTAAGCCCTGAAAACAAGCTAAAACATTTCAGAGAATCTGACCATAGAGATGAGAAAGTAAAGCGAGAGAAGATGAAATGGAGGCCTTTCTTTTCACTCAGTTTTCTTCTCAAGTCGAAATATTTTTTTTCCCGAAGAGTTTTGCCTAGGGCGTTTCCATAAAGGGTTTGTTTCCTATAAAGCGTAGAATGTTCTTTTTATAAGCCCCATCAAAATGGCTAAAAATGAGGCTATTTTAGCAAATGGTCCCCAAAATGGCATCAGAAAGCAGGTGAAACTAAACGACAATATGAATTAATTTTTTGACAACAATAGATATTTGTTGCTCCTATAGTTGGGGACATGTTTCATAATGAATAGGAGTACAGAAGATGTGATCTGGATGAAACCAGATGTGAATGGATGTAATCACGGGAAGAATCTGATCGGATGATAAATGCTGAATCAGCCGAGTATTAACTTCTGACAAATTTTGCGACGCTCTCTTCTTATGCGAAAATTAATAACGATGTTTGAAGTCAATTAACGTTGAATAGAACAAATCCGGAAGATCAAATCTCATCGTATGGGACCGATCAACCAGTTCATGACTAATATTCGCGTTCGTGCATCAACGTTATGTTGCGTTTGTCATTTCGCTTCGGTTGTTATCAAAATATTTTGTTGACATTGTTGGTATCTCAAACATAAAATGACTCGCGGTTAAAATGATGAATGGTTCATCTTGGCGCCAATATTGGCGTTCGCGTAAAACCCCGATAATCAGGATGATGACGGGATGGTAAACGTAACCGATCGTTTTGATGATGTAATGGCGCATGAATCAGGTGGATCACATTTTGGCAGATATCTAAAGGACAAGGCATTTAAAGGCATGGTGATCAAAGCAAGTTTGCCCCCAAATTCTCGATAAACCTTTCCTAAAGAAACTTGGTGTAAAATGGTGTTTTAGGTCTCAAATGTAGAAAGGTTCTACACTCTATTACAATTCAACTCACAATTGAAAGAAAATTAACTAAAACAGGTTGAGAACACACCTTTTATTCAACTACTTAAAACTAGGTAGTAGGATGCAATGCTAAAGCGTACTAGAAGAGTGTCCATGTAGTAGGGATTCATTGGCAACTCCTCGCCAGTTGGTTAAGGGCACCAGGAATTAAGCTCCCTTCATAATTCACCCTGAACAATCAACTAGAAAACCCTTGCACCTACTTGTGAGTAAGCTCACTTATTTATTTCTTTTTGACATTTTTTTGTTTTTTTTGTTTTTTTGCTCTTTTTCTCTTTTTCTTTTGTTTTCTTTTGTTTTGTTGGGGCACATTTGCAATCCCCTTTATTGAGGTATCCCACCACTATAGAAGTTAATGTCTCTCAAGGTAAGTTCAATTTGAGAAAAAGGGGCCATGACCAAGGTATATAAATGAGACTGAAAATGTATGTGTGTACGAGTTTCATTAAGAAATGGTTTCTTGAAAAAAAAGGGGGCTCTTCATGCCAAGTCTCCCATAACCAAAAGATACACTCAAGTCCTAGATCAAATAAATTCAATGGTATCCCAAATTTTGACTAAGAAAAACAATTTGAGCACAATACCAAAGCATTCTTGCTGTGATGCACAGAGTATGAAGAATTACCTGCAGGTTGTGTTAGAGGAGAAAGACTTCCATGGGAACTTACTTCCAAGAGGTCAATTATGAAGAAATTGCAGTAGCGGATATCCTAAGTACAAGTTCCTTCATCTGTCCTCTATAGGTGAAGAAAGCACTTGACTCATGGAAGAAGTCACAGAACTCTAATACACAAGCACAATATACTTTCGATGTGGCAAAGACTAAAGAAATCTTTGATTTCCTTCTGAAGGAAAAATTGATTACATTTTTCCATAATCACCAACTCCCCAGCAAAGAGGAACTCAAGGGAAAAGTATACTGTACATATTATAACTCTTGGAATCATAGTACTAATTCTTGTTGAAGTTTAAGGAATATTATCCAGGATAAGATCAACAAAGGAATATTGAAGTTCCTCGAGAAAAAAGAGGCCATGGTGATTGATAAAGATCCTTTCTCACTAGTGGCTTCAATCAACATAGCTGCAAGTGATTTAAGAGTAGTGTTAAATGAAAAGAAGGATGAGAGGTTTTATCTCTAATGTTTGTGGATAAGAAAGGTATGGATCCATAAACAATTTCTTGTTCTTAAGGATACATTGCTAGTAAAAGGAAAATGTCTACAAATTTAGAGAGTAAGGAAAAAAATGAAATAGATTCATACTCATTCAAAGGTGAAATCAAGAAGGAGAAACCCTTCAAAGAAAAGAATGTTCCTCCAAAAGAGAGTCATACTTTTCCAGAAGGAAAGAACATGAACACTTAAAGGAGGAAAATACCTCCAAGGTTTGTGTCCCTTTTCCTATTCCACCTGAACAAAAGTGGCATGTGGTGAAGCATAAAAAATTTCCCCTGTGCCACTAGAACTCACAAAAAGAAGGATGTAGAGACTGAGAGCTATAGAGAAAAGGAAATTACCAGAAGAAATTCCATAAGAAAAGCCAAAAGAAGCAAAGAATCTGAAAGAAGAAGTGAGGCCTACTTTAAAGAAAACCAAATTTGGAAGGAATGCTACTGAAGATGAGAAGTCTAGTTGCGGATATGAATAAGAAATGGATTTGAGAACTATTCTGATAGGTACATTTCTCGTGTCTTTGAAATGTTCTACTAGTTCTCTAACTTTACCATATTTTTCAAGTCAAAAGAGATGGAGGAAAGCTTAGTAAAGGCAGAAAGAAACATTTTCTAGTAGAGGAAAAGCGCAGTTAGAGGGTAATCACCATCAATTTAAAGGAAGCAGAGCTCAGAAGTTAATACTTGAAGAACCTACTGTGGAGATGACAAGGCACATAAGACCTCTCTATGTGAGAGCACACTTTAATGGTAAACCAGTGTCCAAGGTACTGGTGGATAATGGATCAGTAGTCAATGTGATGTCATTAAGGATGTTTAAAGCTTTAAGAAGAGGCATTAGTGATTTGATTGAAACAGAAATGTCTGTATCAACTTTTACAGGAGAAATCTCTAAGACTCTAGGCGTACTCCCTATTGACATCATTGTGGGTAGCAAGACTTCCTTATCATCTTTCTTTGTGATTGATTCTACTGCTAATTACAATGCTTTGTTAGGAAGAGACTGGATTAATGCCAATTGGTGCTTATCGTTGTCCTCCCTTCACCAATCTTTACTGTTTTGGAAAGGTGATGAAGTAGAAGTAGTATGGGCAAACAAACAACCTTTCATTGCAACCTCAAATTCTGTGGAGGTCAGTTATTATGACCAAGAGTTTGGTCCAATAAAATTCAAAGGCAAAAAGAAGAATGGGACTCTAAGATAAATATACATGGAGTCAAGGGATACTGGTGACATTCAAGACCAAGCTACCAAACTTCTTAAGACAACTATTATCATACCTTTCTGTGGGCCGATAAAAGGGTCCGACCACATGAGATTGATGACTGGGCATTCTCATGAAGAGAATGTAGCAATACAGTAGCCTTGATATTCAAAATGCAAATGTAGCTAGTTACTGAAAAAGTTGTAGAAGAACAATTCAAGACATTTGTGGAGCTGAAGTGATTTATGAAGAAGAATTAGATAAAGAGGAAGAAGAAATTTAGATTGAAGATTTGGAGCAAGCTCCTCCTAAAATGAGAGACAATAAACCTCAAGTACATGATCCTATGGAAGAGGTCAACCTCGACATTATGGAAGAGCCAAAGATTAATTACATCAATTCTCTCTTATCCACTAACTTCAAGGAATAGATCATATCATTATTGCATGAATTCAAAGATTGCTTTGCTTGGAATTATGATGAAATGCTAGGATTGGACAGAGGTCTTGTGGAACATTGTCTTCCCATTAGGCCCGAATGCCATTCTTTCCAACAACCACCTAGAAGAATGTCCAAGGAAGTAGAGGTGAAGGTGAAAGAGGAAATTGAGAAACTCTTGAAGGCCAAATTCATCAAGCCTACAAGGTATGTTCAATGGTTAGCAAATATAGTTCCTATGATGAAAAAAAAATGGAAAACTTCGGGTATGTGTGGATTTTAGAGATCTAAATGTTGTTACTTCTAAGGATATGTATGGATGCCTATTGCAGATATGTTAGTTGATTCTAATGCCAATAATGAATTGTTGTCCTTTAGGGACGGTTTCTATGGTTACAATCAGATTCAAATAGCAATATAAGATATACCTAATGCCGTTTCTTTAGATGTATTAAAAATTCCATAGGAACATTTGAATGGTCGGGTCATGCCTTCGTCTCAAAAATGGAGGTGCACCCTAACAAAGGGCAATGAATTCCATTTTCCATGACATGCTAGGCCACCACAAATGGAACTATACATCGATATTGTGGTTAAATATAGAAGAGCCAATGATATGTTGATCATTTAAGGAAAAGTTTTTAGAGGACACATCACGCTGAAGCTTAATCCACTAAATGCATTCGAGTTCATGCTACGAATTTTCTTGGGTTCATGGTTTGCCAAAGAGGGATAGAAGTTAAGCAAAAGCCATTGCTTCAACTAATGCTCCACAAAACAAGAGAGAACTCCAAAAGTTCTTGGGCTAGGTAAATTATTTAAGAAGATTTATCTCTAACCTGGTGATGAGTCTAAAACTCATATATTTTTAATCCATTTTTCTGGCATGCTTTTAACAATTTTAGTTCTATTTTTATGCCAAATTATGGAATATTCACCAACTTTATGTTTTACAGGTGTTATTTGAGAAAAGAGAGAAAACAAGTAGAAAAGAAGCAAAAAAAGGTGGAAATTGTAGCAGTCTTTGTCGCGACATAATTTTAGAATGTTGTGACACAAAATTCAAGTAGGACAAAGGAACTATGTCGTATCCAGCAACTAAATGTCGCAACAAAGCTCAGGCAGACTCAAGGCTAAAAGAGCAATTTTGTCACGATAAAGAGTTTTTCTGTCGCGACATTATTGAAGAAGATTGTGAAGAAAATTGTCACGTATTAACTCGACTCCGCCGCCACAATGATCAAAGCAAAGAGCAAGGAGCAAAGTGGTCGCTGACAATATAATTTTTATCTGAGTACAAAAGTCAAGACTACCAGATGAACTTATCATAAATAAAGACAATTATGTCGCTATATAAATTGTCGGGATTACAACACAAGTCACTAAGACAAGTGCTTTATGTTGTGACAAGTTTTAGCACCGCTTTCATTTCGCGGAAGAATTGGCTGTCAGTTGCGGGTAAAGAAATTCTTGTTGCGACATAATCAAGAGTTAAAATTAAAACCTATGTCGCGACAAAAAAGTTTTATGTCGAGACAATAAATTATAGAATGATAAAATTTTGTCGCGATAGAGTAAAATGGGTCGCAAAAATCAGCTGCACTGAGATTAGCCAAGGGAAATGTGTCGCAACAAAGATTTCTATGTCGCGACACATAGCTCAGCAAGCGACATGAATTAGAAAAGAAAAGTCTGTCGTGACCAAGGAGTTTTCTGTCGCAACAGAAATTGCTAATGACTTAAAGAAATCTTATCGCAACAGAGAAAACTTTGTCACGACAGAGTTGGCATGCTAGAAAGGAAAATGTTTGTCGCGACAAGGAAAAGACTATCACGACAGATTCCATGAGGAGAAGGACATGAGAAGTTAATTGCAAACATACTGTGTCGCGACACAGCGGTGGGCGTATGTCGTGGACAAGAACAAGACTGCTTGAATAAAACGGCGTCCCGAAATTATCAAAGTATGTCGCGATAGAATCTAAGAACAAGCAAGAGAGTAGGTCATGACAAAAAACAAGAAGCTATGACAAAGGCGGCGACAAAGACTTAAAAACTCTGCCGCGATAGAACTTTCTATGTCACGACAGAGTGACCAATTTAGGCCAGAATTTTAGGGATCCACAATGCAATTAATGAAGTGCAACCTAACATTGGAAAGCCTATAAATATATGCTTTTAGGGCAATTTGAGCAGCTTTCGCAACTCCAGGACGTCTAGGTGATTGAAGACTCTTGTATATTTTTATTTTTTTCTTTTCTTTCTTTTTATTTTATTTTCCATTTTAGTAGATTTAGTTTTAGTGTATCTTTATTTTGTTAGTTCTCCTTTAATTTTCTAGATTTGGGTATTGTACTGAAGTGCAGCTTTGAGCTAGTATTTCTTTATAAAATCATCTTTTTCATTACTGTTTGATTTAAATGAATGATGGAAAGTTTTTGGAGTTCATTTATTTCAGTTCATTTATGATTTCAATAGAATTTTCCTTGATCGCTTAGTCACCGATAAGGAGTGAACTGGGGCTTTTGAAAAGGTTTAATGGAAATGGGCCATTGATGATAGTCATTTTTTCCGCACAAGGTGGAAGAAAGCCTTAAGTAGAATTTCCTTAATTTATTTGATTGTTATTGTTTATAAATTTACTTGTTCTCGCACTAAGACTGTGTACCTAATGCAAGGTATCAGATTCTCGCTCCGATTTCTAGAAGTTCTCCGAGATTATAGAGATGGAGAATCCTGAGAGTGTAGAGCAGTTCCTTGTGGGTATGGTAGACTAATACTATGGAACTAATGAACTTTGAAGGATTACTCAGATAGATCACCAATTTACTTATAATTTGAGTATAGTTGAATGAAGTATCAATTTAATTACTCAGAGGTCTCTCATCTTTTTGTTGAATTGATTCTGATCCCATGTTAGCAAAGATCTAATCAAGGAGATAGAAATTTTCATCAAAAGTGTAGGATGAGGTGTCAAATCAAA